>OX328128.1:18835010-19181374 GCA_946811695.1 Gonocerus acuteangulatus
TTAATACAGATTTTTTTACAAAAATCGTGTTGATGTTTTTCTTAGCCGAATACCAACTAATCCCTGATTGCTTATCAGTTATGACGTTGCTTGAGTTACGTCATAACTGATACACTTACTGACTGGCCAAGCGCATACAGAAATTCCCGGCGAGAGGAAATAGTTCTTGCAAGACTGCGAATAGGCCACACACGCATTACTCACGAATACCTGATGACTAATACTGATAGACCCACATGTCAGATCTGCAATACAGAACTAACAGTCAAACATATACTAACAGACTGCCAACTTATAGCGAACTTAGACATACCTCGGGACATTACTGACCTACTTACTGACCATATTGACAACATTATAACACACTTGAAAAATATTAACATATATGACAAAATATGAAAACATTCAGAACGTACAGAATTTTAGATTAGTTTATTTAATGTTTAATTTATTTCTTGTGTTTTTTATAGATTCTTTGTTTTCTTTAATTTTGTTTATTAATTTATTTATTTTTTTACCTATTTTTTATGTTAATATATTTTACTTAGATAGGTGATTTACTAACTTGGTGTTGGAAGTATCACTGTGAGCAGCACTTAGGTGCAAAAGGACCATTCGATGCAACTCACTAATGATGTGAAGTATCGTAAAAATAAAATAATAATAATAATAATAATACATCGAAAAATAGTCGACACGCATCCGAGCGTTCCGTCCAATGCGCCTTAGAAGCCGAGAAATAAAATAAAATAGGTTGAGAATGCTTTATTTTTTAGATTGAGTTTAGAAAATGATATCGACATGATTGTTTCACAAATTCATTTGTTTTATAGAGTAGATCAAAGGAAAAATATAATCGTTAAATTGTTACTTTTTTTTTATTTTTATTTTTGTAATATTCCCAAAATGTGAATTTAGGGGGGTTTCAATGTGCTAAAAACGAATCTAACATCCGTTTTTAAATAAATTTTTTTTTTATAATCGATAACTTTTTAAATGTAGGTATATGGAATATTTTGGCAGAATAATGACTTCTATAGATTCGAGTATGTAAAACAATTTTTTATTTAAAAACGGATGTCGGATTCATTTTTACTACATTGAAAAACCCCTAAATTCAAATTTTGGGAATATTACAAAAATAAAAAAAAATGTACTTTAAATTTTGCTAAGGGGGGACCCTTAAAATTTTGTTAAAGATTCAAGAATCCGGCCATATTTCAAAGAATATTTACCCGATTCAAACCAAACTTGAAGGGTCGATAAAGTCCATAATGTGACACATTTCCTTCCAATCCGGGGTGTTTCTAAGTGTTCTGGAATTGACGTTATATGCAAAAAAGTTTACATTTTATTTTTATTTTGATAACCATTTTTCGCAAGTACCTTTTGAGATAATACAATAGTCATTTATATGGTTAGAAAAAGGAGTCTTTTTCTTTTCGAAAGATTTCAATGACGTAAAACTCGGATTATCTGAAGAGGAGATATTGAATTTCAAAACGTCACATTACTTTTTCGCTTACAAATATTTAGCCTCTTCCAGACTGGGAAAAATCATTATTTTTTGTTTTCAATGATATTCACCACATTAGGGTTTCTTGGGGTGCTGATTTTAAATCTGCTATTATTTTTGGTGTAAAAAATTGTATAATACTAGTTTACTTGAAAACGTAAGCATATTTTTGAATATATTTGACGAAATATAAATTATTGTTTAACGATTATATTTTTCTTTTAATCTACTCTATAAAACAAATGAATTGGTGAAAGAATCATGTCGATATAATTTTATAAACTCGATTTACAAGATTTTTAGTAATCCTGAGGCAATTGTAACGAAAGGTTCACCTTCGTTTTTTTTTTGGCTGTTTATAGTTTTTAGGCTCCTGAAGAGGTATCCAAGGATACGAAACATGTAGAGCCAATTTTAATAAACTGACTTTTATGTTAATTTGATTTCATTCATTGACCTTTTGCCTACTCAAGAAATGTGATGTGAGTAGTTCTTGCGATTTAGGGTTTATGAAAGTTACTACGAATACTACCTGGGACAAGAACAAAAGGACTCAGATGAGTTCAGGCGACGGAACAAGACCTTCCAGGAAGACCTACCAATGGGCCAAGAAAAGAAGAAATGGCGCCATTCAATATCCAAACCTGGACCCTAAGCTTTGAGGGGGTAGAAGCTAAAATCAGGCGCCTTCTCCCACCTAAAAAAAAACCCTTCCTCATAAGGGATAGGATATGGGGTTTGGCGCTCAGCTACTATAGGTTTTTGTGCCGACTCTTATATCGGTTAAAATGGTTACTTCCTCATAAAAGGTAGGATATGAGGTACGAAGACAAGGTATAGTTGGGATTCGGCTAGGAGAAAAACGTCAGACTTTCAGGAAGAGATCTGTATTTGGACGTTTCGGCTGCACATTGGCAGCCTTCTTCAGGTAAAAAATACAACTTATAAGTAAAAAAATAAATATACAACTTGTAAGTAAAAAACAGGCAGAAATGAGTGTAGTATATACATCAAGACAATAAATTTTAACCAATCCTATTTTTAAACAATGAAAATACGGTAGTTGGAAAGTAAACAGCATGTAGAAAGTAGTAAGCCCCCCCCCCTAGGCATTCTCTAGTGGTACGTATCTATATATTAATTACTATAAATTGTATTCACTTATAGAATAGATTGTTTTTTCTCACTATATGAAAAATGTTCCCTTTTTGTACTGATTAGTTTTTTGTACTGTTTACTTACTACTTTCTACATGCTGTTTACTTTCCAACTACCGTATTTTCATTGTTTAAAAATAGGATTGGTTAAAATTTATTGTCTTTATGTATATACTACACTCATTTCTGCCTGTTTTTTACTTACAAGTTGTATATTTATTTTTTTACTTATAAGATAGGATATGAGGTTTGGCGCTCAACTACTATAGGTTTTTGTGCCGTCTCGTATATCGGTTAAAATGGTTACTTCCTCATAAAAGATAGGATATGAGGTTTGGCGCTCAACTACTATAGGTTTTTGTGCCGTCTCGTATATCGGTTAAAATGGTTACTTCCTCATAAAAGATAGGATATGAGGGTTGGCGCTCAACTACTATATAAAACAAATGAATTGGTGAAAGAATCATGTCGATATAATTTTATAAACTCGATCTAAAAAATAAAGCACTTTCAACTATTTTATCTTATTTCTCGGCTTCTAAGGCGCATGGGACGGAACGCTCGGACACGTGTCGACTATTTTTCGATGTAGAATCACCAGAAAAAAAATGCTCCAAATCGGATTGTGAGTAAATAATTATACACTGGAGTTAGAGGTAGTATTTTACGTTTTATTTTGACAAATCGACTTGAATGATTTAAAATGTTGCTCAAAACGTTCGGGACCTGAAAAAATTTCTTATAATCCCTTCTGAGGGATCATCAATCTTTTCGCTTATGACCTAAACACTAAAAACTCCAGAGGAAAGTACACGATTTTTTAAACTAATTTCCTGGGGTTTTAATATATATAAATACGCAAATGATTACATAAATAAAGGAAGAATTATCTGTTTTTCTAGATAGTGAATATCTCTCACTAGCTGTCAAATAACCACGTGACTGAACATACGACATGAACAACAGTGATAAGGAGAGTCGTATGACTAACAAGTGATAAGACGCGCCTCCCCCGAAAAGCAAGGAAAGCAAGACAGCGAGGTACGATAATGACAAACATTGCTGATTAGAATCTTAATGGTAGAAACAAATATTGGTTATATGAGATATTGTTTATTAGTTTAATGATTCCATGTGGTATGTGTTGACATCTGTTTTTTGTTGTGTTTTTTTTTTTGCTACGCATTATTTGGGTATTTTGTCTTTCACTCCCTTGAAGGAAGCGTGATAACGAGTTTGATAATATTACATAGAAAACAACACATATATATGTATGCGTATATATATATATATATATATATATATATATATATATATATATTTATATATATATATATATGTATCGGCGTTGGGCAAAAAGTATTCAGAATAATGAATTAATGCATTATTTTATTCACGAATGAAGAATAATTACTTTTATTCATATTTCATTATTTACTAATTTAAGAAATTTATATTTTATTTACAAATTATTCGAATAATCAATCAGAACAATCATATTTTATTGAACAATGAAAGATTTATTATGGTGTCGATAGCCGGAAATATGTATATATATTTATGTTTGAGGTGGATTTATTTAGTAAACCAACTGGACATTAAGAATAACGAATGATGAATAATGAATAACGAATAATTCTGTGAATAATTCACGATGTACCGTTTGAATAAGATAATTTAGTGAATTAATCATCATTCACTAAAAATTTATTGAATGATCATTCGAATATAAATATCTTCGAATAATGCCCAACACTGATATATATATATATATATATATATATATATATATATATATATATATTTTTAGATGGAATGGCATTTTTCTCCAGCGGTGGTACTCCTCCTCACTTCTTCCTGGGATATTTCGATGGGTTCATCTCCATCTTCGTCAGCCAGGTACTTGTTTCTTCCTCGGTGGTTGCCAAGGGAATGAAATTTTTCTCGATCTGGGCGCCCTACTCTCTAGCCCCAGTATCGGCGGACCAATGGTGTTGAAGCTCCCTGGTGTAGTTGGGAGTAGTACCTGGCTGACGAAGATGGAGATGAACCCATCGAAATATCCCAGGAAGAAGTGAGGAGGAGTAGCACCGCTGGAGAAAAATGCCGTTCCATCTAATTATATCATCCCAGCGACGAAAAATAAACACATATATATATATATATATATATATATATATATATATATATATATATATATATATAAACAAATAAGCAGTACTTGTTTTCGGGATATAAACACACGAAGTCTAAATTCCGTGTTATTAGTATAGCTGTATATATTTCACATATTCCTTGCATATTTCACTGCTATCCTTGTCATACATTGTGACATATTGTTGACCTGTTTTGGAGGGTTTTGTTTTGTGCATTGTTATGAGTGAGATAGTTTCCTTCCGTGATATCACCAAATAATATCTTAAAATATAGATTTCTTTGCAACGCCCCAAATTGAAAACTACAGCAGGGTAACCTTAAACGTTGGGCTTTATTTCCTCCCGCATAATTTTTTTTTTCGCAGTACAACTATGGCTTTCCTGCGTTATTTTTGGTGCTATTTACATCCCTTGTCTTTATCATGTGTGGCTGTATCCAGGGCGTATATTGCCAGTGAAATGTGCTGAATGAGATGTACCAATAACACGGGATTACTATCGATTTCTGGGTTTACTATATGTAATACCTTAGAAATTTATAATTAGTCATACATAATAATTAATTAATCATACTGATAGTGAATGTAGGTACAATATACTTATTTTAGAAATCAGATCCAATCTTGGGTTTTTGTTTGTTATTTTCTTTCACCAGATCAAGAGGATGAACGTTTACAGAATTCTTATAAAGCAACCCAAATAAGAATCAGCTTCTTAATGGGAAGTGATTTAAAAGAGGGAAACATATTTTAAATAATGTTTTAGTGCTGGAGTCTACTATTTTTAGGCGTCTGACTAAAGTGGTGATATATGGGTTACGATAAAACCATTAATTCCATCTGCTTTATGGGCTTTCTTTTAACACGTGTTTGACTGTAAGTCAACAGCTATAACTGTTTGGTTACTATTTTTGCAAGCTGGTGTCGTATTTTAGCAAATTCTCAAATAGGTTTGTTTGAAGATTGTTTTTAAATATTTATCGATTCTACCAAATAAAATCTATATGAATGTGTGTGTGATGTAAATAGCACAGAAAAGGGACGAAATTTGATGAAACGAAAATGTACACATCATAAGAAATAGGGGAAAAAGAAACAAATAAGAAAACCGAAATAAAATACTTAAATATTATTAGTAAAGATGGAATGGTTGGGATTCGGCTAAAGAAACCTCAATATGATTTTTGTTTAAAAAAATCTATATTTTGGACGTTTCGGCTACTCATTGGTAGCCTTCGTCAGCTATGGAAATGCCTGGAGGCAGAGGAAGTCCAATGTTGACAGTTAAGTAACCATTGTGGAAGTGTCCAAAATATACATTTTTTTAAACAAAAATCATATTGAGGTTTCTTTAGCCGAATCCCAACCATTCCATCTTTACTTATCACCTCGACGGCTAACTATCTAATCATCATGTTAATTATTATATTTTTTTAATTTATGAGACAAATTTCTATATCTATAAAATATAAAAAACAGTACTGGGTTTTTAATTTTTGTGACTAATCTTCTTCAGGGTTATTAAATTTTAACTTTGGACTGCTTTTTTTAAACAGCTGACTAAATACATATCTGAAGGCTGCTGTGTACAAGATTTTTAGTAATCCTGAGGCAATTGTAACGAAAGGTTCACCTTCGTTTTTTTTTTGGCTGTTTATAGTTTTTAGGCTCCTGAAGAGGTATCCAAGGATACGAAACATGTAGAGCCAATTTTAATAAACTGACTTTTATGTTAATTTGATTTCATTCATTGACCTTTTGCCTACTCAAGAAATGTGATGTGAGTAGTTCTTGCGATTTAGGGTTTATGAAAGTTACTACGAATACTACCTGGGACAAGAACAAAAGGACTCAGATGAGTTCAGGCGACGGAACAAGACCTTCCAGGAAGACCTACCAATGGGCCAAGAAAAGAAGAAATGGCGCCATTCAATATCCAAACCTGGACCCTAAGCTTTGAGGGGGTAGAAGCTAAAATCAGGCGCCTTCTCCCACCTAAAAAAAAACCCTTCCTCATAAGGGATAGGATATGGGGTTTGGCGCTCAGCTACTATAGGTTTTTGTGCCGACTCTTATATCGGTTAAAATGGTTACTTCCTCATAAAAGGTAGGATATGAGGTACGAAGACAAGGTATAGTTGGGATTCGGCTAGGAGAAAAACGTCAGACTTTCAGGAAGAGATCTGTATTTGGACGTTTCGGCTGCACATTGGCAGCCTTCTTCAGGTAAAAAATACAACTTATAAGTAAAAAAATAAATATACAACTTGTAAGTAAAAAACAGGCAGAAATGAGTGTAGTATATACATCAAGACAATAAATTTTAACCAATCCTATTTTTAAACAATGAAAATACGGTAGTTGGAAAGTAAACAGCATGTAGAAAGTAGTAAGCCCCCCCCCCTAGGCATTCTCTAGTGGTACGTATCTATATATTAATTACTATAAATTGTATTCACTTATAGAATAGATTGTTTTTTCTCACTATATGAAAAATGTTCCCTTTTTGTACTGATTAGTTTTTTGTACTGTTTACTTACTACTTTCTACATGCTGTTTACTTTCCAACTACCGTATTTTCATTGTTTAAAAATAGGATTGGTTAAAATTTATTGTCTTTATGTATATACTACACTCATTTCTGCCTGTTTTTTACTTACAAGTTGTATATTTATTTTTTTACTTATAAGATAGGATATGAGGTTTGGCGCTCAACTACTATAGGTTTTTGTGCCGTCTCGTATATCGGTTAAAATGGTTACTTCCTCATAAAAGATAGGATATGAGGTTTGGCGCTCAACTACTATAGGTTTTTGTGCCGTCTCGTATATCGGTTAAAATGGTTACTTCCTCATAAAAGATAGGATATGAGGGTTGGCGCTCAACTACTATAGGTTTTTGTTCCGTCTCGTATATCGGTTAAAATGGTTACTTCCTCATAAAAGATAGGATATGAGGTTTGGCGCTCAACTACTATAGGTTTTTGTGCCGTCTCGTATATCGGTTAAAATGGTTACTTCCTCATAAAGAATCAGAACTATTTTGACTTGAGTTCTGGAGAACAGAGAAACACTAAAACGTACAGTGAATGCAAGCATTCCAATCCAAAGTACTTCTTAGAATAGTTAAAGCTAAAGGAACTAAATATTCCCTTGGTAACAGATCTTACAAAATCCCAATTCCAAATTATCATTCCACCAAAATCCTAGGGGCCAATTTCTGGAACCCATCCTAAAGACCTTCTCAGGAACCTTAAGAGACTTCGACCAAGCTATACTATAGCGGCCCCTACACGGTCAGTAATAATGACATTACCTTATCAAAATGACAGTAATAATGATAGTGTAAGGTGGACAAAGTTGGAATGACGAACAGTAATGATGTGAATCCGGATTTTCTGATCTTGGCTTCATCATTACTGAAAATGGAGGGGATACTGTCATTAGTAATGATGGTGTAGGGAGCGCTACATCATTAATCCTTCATTACTCAGTCTATCTCGAGCTGTAACTAGGTGAAACAGATGTAAAGGTTAAACTAGATTGAGTAGAAAGGGCAAAAAATAAGATGAATTGGAATGGAAATGTATGACTCTACCTTCTTAACATTATAGTTATAAAAGTAATATATATATATATATATATATATATATATATATATATATATATATATATATATATATATATATATCAATCAAAGTAACGAATCCGCATTAAGTCTAATTAAAATATATCATAGAATAGACTTTTCACATTCGTTACTTTGCATTGTATCGACGATATAAAATAGGTTGAAATTTTATATCGACTTTAGAAAATAATGTTGACGTGATTCTTTTACCAATTCATTTTTATTTTAGAGTAGATTAGAAGAAAATATAATCGTTAAACTATAATTTATATTTCGTCAAATATATTCAAAAATATGCTTACGTTTTCAAGCAAACTAGTATTATACATTTTTTTACACCAAAAATAATAGCAGATTTAAAATCAGCACCCCAAGAAACCCTAACGTGGTGAATAATATTGAAAACAAAAAATAATGATTTTTCCCAGTCTGGAAGAGAAAAATTTGTAAGCGAAAAAGTAATGTGACGTTTTGAAATTCAATATCTCCCCTTGAGATAATCCGATTTTTACGTCATTGAAATCTTTCAAAAGAAGAAAGACTCCTTTTTCTAACCATATAAATGACTATTGTATTATCTCAAAAGGTACTTCCGAAAAATGGTTATCCAAATAAAAATAAAATGTAAACTTTTTTGCACATAACCTCGGTCACAGAACACTTGGAAACGCCCCGATTGGAAGGATATGTGTCATATTAAGGCCTTTACGAACGTTTCACATGTTTCTTTGTGGCTAGTGTCGCAATTATAGCTACACAGGCGACTTTGCGAGGATCCATTATTAACAAAACGCTTCTGTCACGGAGATCACAATGCATACTGAAGAAAAGTAATGACATTAAAAATGATCCGTGGAATGACTGTGTAAGGTGTACATTGTAATGATGATATGGAATGACGAGAGTTGAACAGTAATGACATTACTGATAATGTCATTATTACTGACCGTGTAGGGGCCGCTTATCAGTGGCAAAAACAGTAAAAATAAACAAAAAGTAAAATTGTCTTAGGAAGTGTCAATAATGATTGGCTCCTACCAAATACTATTCTTTGATATTTAGGTAATAGGTGGGCACATTTAATTATTGTACTACATAAGTTGTACTGATTTTAAATAAGTTTAATAATTACAATTTGAAATATATATGGTGGACTTGCAGTAGGAGGACCGTAGTCCTTAAAAAAAGAAAAAGAAAAAAAAAACTATCAACCTAACACCCAAAATGTAGGTATTCATGTCAATTTTCACCTAGTTGTCGCACATATAAGAAATTGAATTTATTTCTTGCTGTCCTTTACCTTGCGGAGGAGGATGTTTAATGTACATATATTCCGTTTATATGCATAAGTTGTTATAAATCCTTACGAGGGTAATTTTTTGAAGCCTTAGGAGAAAGCTTTTGTGTGTTTTTATTTAAAGCGTTGTTTATATGAAACTTGAGGGTGGAAATTGAGAGAGTTGTAGATGCACTGAGAGCAGACGCGGAAGTATTTTACTTGCAACAAGAAGAAAAGATTCTAAAATTTGAAGTAGCTGTATTTTCCTGAACATCCCGATACTAAAGAGATCTGGATTTATATCTGTTGGAAGATGAACGTGTTCCGGCACCTAAAGAGGCACTCCGCCAACTATGCTGAACCAGTGTAGCCCGAAATTCTCAGAATTTATAGTTCTTTCTATGAATAACCACTATTCTAGTCCATATGGGATTTAAATGCCTATTTTTTATCTCCAAAAGAATATAATTCAGTGTTCTTTATCTATTGTAAAGAGAAAAATGTTTATTTTTTTATTTTTTAATGTTTCGCTTCTATGACAATTTCATTCCGTTGTTGAAGTACCTGTGTGATCTAATGAACCTGCATTCTGAAAAAAAAAAGGAAATTCAATACAAGGGAAAAACACATGTAAAGACATTCTTCTGCTATCTAACGGATAGCTAAGTAACTAGACTAGTTGTACAGCGTGATACAAGAGATCTCTGGGCTTTCTGGAAGCAGAGATTATACAAAGAACATGAAAACGAATATATTCGTGCATCGCACTCTGAGGAATGTCCCGGCTGCACGAATATATTCGTGCTTCGCACTCAGAGCATTTTTTTAGAGAACGAATATATTCGTGCATAGCACGGAAAGGGTTAAGCTTTTGAGGGTTATTAAGTGAACCTCCCTGTATTATATAATGTTTTAGTATGAAAAAACAAATATTCACGTACTAGGTGAGAATCAACCATTGGAATTATTGTCTAAACCTCTTAACCTGAAAGAGTAGGCTGTTGGTAAAAGTAAAGAAAACTCCTGCCAATATAAAGAATGGACAAAGTGAAATAAAACACATTATCATGAATTGTTTTAACCATTATCATTGTTCGGTGATAAGTTATCAGCAGCTACTGACAATAAAGAGAAATAAACTCGATAAGAGGAACATAAACAAGCATTCCCAGTGTCTAATTACTGATACTCGGCGACCTAAACTGCCGGACTGGTTATGGACGTTAAAATTAATTACATAAGGTATAAGGAGGTACTTAGTACATTTTCGTTCTCAGTTTGGAAAAAAACACTTGATTTATTCCATAACGGGAACAGCTGGTCCATTGTGATTTTTGGAATCTATTTGGTAGGACCAATTCAAATTCTTCCAGAAGTATGCTCGAGTGAGTGTGTCTGAGTGAGGGAGACTGTATATGTATATATACATACTTTTATATATATATATATATATATATATATATATATATATATATATATATGTATGTCAACATCGACCAATATACAAATATGTATTGGATAAAAATATGGTAACAATATACTTTTTTAATTTGATCTTTCTACCAATTTTGCATAATAAAACCACCTCGAAATATGTATAATGTCTACCAAGCAAACAATTTGTATTGATTTAATTTTGTATTTTCCTAGAGCACGTGATATTTTCAGAGCACCTAACAAGTGTTCATCGTGGATCTCTTCTGAGGCTATTGCCCTCAAAAACTCTCCTGTACTTTATTGTGTCATGGGGAAAGCTTAAAATAAAAACTCTTAAAAATTTGTTTCTTCATATTTTTATTTGAAAACTGAAATTAAGAAACTATTTTTACTAATCTACTACAGAAACTGTTTTCTGATTTTTCTTAATATTTTTTACAGAGTTTCTGCATCTGAGGTCATTAAAACCATGCTCTCTACTAAGAATTGACAAGAGGAGATACTCATCTTCAAATTATCGAAACCCTACTGAACAGATTCGCCTCAGGCTTTGTAGGCGATCTGAAGTGACCGGTGTATGAGGTTTCACAATGTCTCATCCATGTAGAATTAATTTCAGCTGGTTTAGAAAAGATGGTTCAAGAAGGGCTGCAAGACCACCACATCTACTTTCATCTATTAGTCGCTAAATTTCGGATTTCACGATGAACACTGGAATTATTTTTACGTTTAAAGGAAAATCCATAAAATAGGAAAGTAATATATATTATTGAAGGGAACGCAATACTCTAAAACCCTATAACCGTTATTTATTTTTTGGGTTCATCGTTGAAGAGTTATCCCGTCAAAACGAGGAAAAAATATGCGGCAAAAGTATTTTTCCCCAAAATGACAGACTTTCAAGAGCGGATATTTCGAAAACTAAAGATATATCGAAAAACTTTATTGATAGAACATGTAGGAAATTTAATCAGCTTTCATTTGTTATAGGATTTCTTGACTGCAATAGAAGAAACTGTCCAATTAGATAGAAGTGAAGAATATAAACATGACGCAATCTTCGAGGTTTTAGTTGGCCATCTCCTCCAATAGGTTGGTTGCATGCCTAAAGCAGGCTACACAAGGTCAGGCAGGCCTGTCAGTTAGGCCTGAACAGTCCGCTTGAAGGCCCGTCGCCTTAGTGAGTATGTATTCCGGCTGGTCTGTTAGTTAAGACTGTTCAGGCGGCCGGAATATGTACACGTTCAGGCAGGCTACACACGTTCAGACAGGCCTGTCAGTTTGGCCTGAACAGACCGCGTGAAAGCCGGTTGCCTGACCGTGTAAATATTCCGGCCGGTCTGTCAGTTAAGACTGTTCAGGCGGCCATATTTATGCACATGTTCAAGCAGGCTACACACGTTCAGGCAGGCCTCTCAGTTTGGCCTGAACAGTCCACCTGATGGCCCGTCACCTTAGCCTGTCAGTCAGTTAAGACTGTTCAGGCGGCCGGAATATGTACACGTTCAGGCAGGCCTGTCAGTTTGGCCTGAACAGTCCGCTTGAGAGCTGGTCACCTGAACGTGTATATATTCCGGGAGGTCTGTCAGTTGAGACTGTTTAGGCGACCGGACTATATAAACGTTCAGGCGATTGGCTTTCAGGCGTATTGTTAAAGTCTAACTGACAGGCCTGCCTGAATCATGTGTACCCTGCTTTATTTTCATCTACTACAACGGTTCCACTATAAGTGGTTGGATGGATGAATACATGAAGATATTTTTTAAATATTCTTTCGTGTGGAAACAATACCCTTACTAAATTCGTTCGGGACCCAATAATAACTACATTGGTAATTTTCACTGACAATAAGTAAAAATTTCATTTTAGCTTTACGCCTTTGATTTTTGGTTTTGCGTCTAAATGCAAATGAATACTGCATTACAATGGTCCTTTGTTTGTCAAATCATAAAAGTTAACAGTTATTTAGAGCAGACATGTTTATGTGTACACAGCTGTATCTCCACAAAAATGCAGGCAATTTTATTGAAAGTATGTCGACAGAAATCACAATAAATTTGGCTTGAAGATTTATTCAGGAGTTCGATCTTCGGATCTTTGTTCAAGCATCTATGGAGAGCTTAAGCGTCTATTTGGGCGCATTTCCCGCTTAACCCATTTCGTCCCGAAGTTGTGTAAACGCAATATTATTTTCACGATTTTTTTTTCTCATGCAAATAAATATTTTAATTTAGTTTTAATAGTTTATTCTAACAAGGCAACTCCCTAAAGAAAAGGAAGAAAATTCCCCAAATAAGTGCCTAAGACGAAAAAAATAACGAAAAATGTAAAAAAAAAATCAAGTAGAAATAGGCTTGGGATTTAATGGGTTAATGTCCAGGATTTCGGGCGTTCCCGCTCGATTGTGAGCATGTTTTTAGCGAGTTTACTTCATCCCTCAGTAGGCAGGAAACCCGCTTCAACCCTAGGGGCTAGGAGGGGGACGGCATTGATTTTGAAGGAGGCAGGTCGCAAACCGAGATCTCTAGGCATATAAGCTTGTCGTTTCGAATTACTCAAATGATAACATGGGTTCTTCTTAATAAGTTGGGCCTAAAGCTGACAATCATTCGTTATAAATAATGACAGAAAATTTGTGAAGTATAGAATTTGTGTTTTAATTGCATTTGTGTCTTAATACCATGAAGGATACCCGGTGGTCGTGAGTGCTAAGGCGTAGGTTCGATTCCTAGTAGGGGGGGGGGTTTCTTTGTAATCAGTCCTAGTTAGAAAATGGTTGTGTCCTATAGAAACCCCGTCCAAAAATTCTGTGTCAATTCTAAATGGGCAGTATTTATTTATATTTTTATAAATGGGCAGTAAAATAAAAATAAATTATACCATGAAATGGGCCTAATCCATGAAATGTTTAAAAAATATCTCCATCTTATTTTAGCGCGGTTACTCCCTACCTCCATAGGGAGAACCCGCTTATGAGGTTGACCTCATGACGCAATCCGGAAGTGCCGACTAGAAACTTTCACGTTTCAGACCCTATAGATCAAGAAAATATAGGTGGCCAAAATTTGTATATATATATGCTTGTCTGTTCGCTCTCTAGCAAGCTCAAAATTGGTCCGATTTTGACGAAATTTGGTACAAAAATCTGTCGTCTAAGTTGAATGGTCAAGTTCGTTAACCAGCAGAATCTGCCCACTATAAGATAGTGTTTGGGGCGAAATTCGCGCAAAAAAAATCGTAACGCTTACGTTTTTGAGTTTATATGCTTGCAGGTACTTTTTATTATAGGTTTCTTAACATAAGAAAACGAATGAAACCATTTTGAAGGCGATATCTTTAACCGTTACTGAGATAGGTAGAATCAATGTTTTTGTAAGTCATTATTTTTTTTGTGAGTACTTAGAATCGCGGGATTCCATTAAAATATTTTCTAAATCTTGGAAATTTATCCCTACTAAGATGTTTAAATTTTGGTTATATTTGGATTTAAGGAAGTATGCAAAAAAAAATTATTTTATTAATAGACATGAAAAATTTTCGGATCTCCATATATTTTTCGTAAATATCTCGATAACGGTTGGGAAATCGTGGTAAGTGGAAAGTGACCATTCGAATGCTTACTAAATTCTCTACAATAAAGGTTCTGAAGAAATATTCGATGGGGCAACGTCAATAAGAGATATAAGCGCTTAAAACTTAAAAAGTGTTTGTTTTGTTGTTTTAAGATGTTTTTTCCCTTTGTTTATCTCACTTTTTAATTGGTTGTTTCTAGTTTTAAATTGCATTTATCAGTAAAATTAGTATTTTAGTAAAATAATCTAAAGAGAAAAATAATCTAATAAAGAAACTAATAAGTTAGGATTGGCTGTGGTAATCATGATGGCAGTGGCTAATCATGATGACGTAGGTTGTTTTGAATTCTCCTACCTATATAACCTTCCTCATAGCCTCCAACTGATGTTATCGTTATTTCTTATTTTATAGAAAGATTTAACCCACGACAGAATGGAATTTAATTCGCCATAAAGCACATATTTACAGTTGATTATAACATTAAAACAAGATATTTAAAATGACAACGAATTTTTGGTTGTTTAGAATAGAGCCTTCTCAGCAGTAGCCAAAGAGTAAGTACGTTTTCAGTACATAATTGTATTGACTTATACAGATTAAGAATTATCCGCTTCTGTGTAAGTTGACTACTGTCAGTTTCCTGTGATTTGTGATGCTAATCTATTCCATTTCTTCGAGATGTACGTAACCGCGCTAAGATGACGCAGTTCCTGCGAGTCGGACTTTTTATAGATTATGTTAATTTGAAACCAATGTGGTAAGTTAATAAATTATGGACATTATACTTTCAAAAACAGTAATTTTATGTTTTAATGAATAGGTTGATTATAATCTTCAATATTTACCGACAAATACATGTCATAAATCTTGGATGTTATCTTTCATAAACACTCATTTCTTAAAAAAATAATAATAATAATACAATTTACGAGTATTACTGTGAAGACACGATGAGCAATCTACATCATTGTTGATTTGTTTTTAAGAAATAGTGGAATTATTGGAAAATAGTACAATACAATCAAAGCATTGTAAATCAATCTTGTAACTGTCAAGTATTTGTGTGATGCAATTGGCTATTCATTGACTGATAGCAACTTTTATTCTAATACTGACCTGAATAATTGTCAATATTGATTTCCGGTAGAGAATGAAGGACCAATGAGAAAGCGAATGTATTTATTTACTTGTATATCTCCACATCAAGAGTGATCTGCTCAAAAAAATAACAAATAAAGAAAAAAATAAAATGAGGATAAATAGTAATAAGAAATATAATAAAGTAATAGTTTATGAAATAATTGATCATGATCTGAAAATTAAATAGAATCCGATGATAGGTAATAAAATAGGACTTTCATTATAATAATAATTGATCAAATAATATGGCGTCCAACCGTTAAAAAAATAAATAAAAAATGAATAAAATAAAATAAATAATATATATATATATATATATATATATATATATATATATATATATATATATAAGCATATTAAATTTGCTAAAAAAGTTGCCATGAAGCAAGTCTCCATAGGAAGAGCTCAGTCTTAGAAAAGAGTGCTTAAGTTTTTGAAAGCATTCTTTTTGTGTCTGTATCGTTTCTGTTTCTTTGGTTTCAAGTTTGTTTGAAATAAAATGAGTTTAACAGCACAACAATGTAGTCTCTCATTAGAGAGAAAACACGCTTATGGTTGACCTCATAACGCCATCCAGAAATGCATATCACATTTCAGAATCCTTAGACTACATATACTTGTCTGTTCACTCCCTAGCTTCCCCAAAAATAATCCGATTTTGATGAAATTTCGCTAAAGAATACTTTGTCTAATTTTTAAGGTAAAGTTCGTAAACGAGTAGAATTCGTCCACAGGAATATGGTTAGGGGGGAGGGGAAATTCACAGGTATAAAATCGTAGCGCTTACATTTTTGCGTTACACTGTTTATAGATTTCCTAACGTAAGAAAACGAATAAATCCATTTAATTAACCGTTTTTTAGAAAATTTGATAACAATAGTGAATTAAAACCTATGCATATGTAAGAGAAAGTATAACACCCTAAGATGTATTTTAGTACATTCCTAAATATACTCCTAGACAGAAATATGTTACAGACAAAAATATACTGCAGAGATAAACTTACAGATTACAAAATAATAGTTATGTATAAATTTTACAAGAATATACAAAATATTTTGTATGATACATTTTTGTATTGACTTATAGTTCCTTCCTTTATTAAGAATGGCGAATTGGGTAATTTCCGCTTCTGTATAAGTTGGCAACTGTCAGTTTTGACTGCATTGTTTCGCTTAAAATATTGCTTTTCTTCCAGTAATTTACACCAGATACCATTTTTCACGAAATATCAAAATAAACTGATAGCTATTTCTATTCTTTTACAAATGTCTATGCCGCACTAAGATGTCGCAGTTCCTGAGGGTCGGCCAATTTGAACTGAACAACATTTGAATCCAGACAGTAGTGTATGGATTAGTATAACTTTATGAATCCGACCTTGACTAGTGATCCACTGGGAGAACCAGTTCACTAGGAGCCGGTGAGTGACCTCTCGTTCTGAATTAGAGCCCCGTGCTCTAGGCTTCTCCTTGACCCAGACAGCTCGAGCCAAATAGGCGAGACGACATCTTCCTCCTTTCCTATACTCTATTATATATATATATATATATATATATATATATATATATATATATATATATATAAGTCTCACTTATACGACACTCATTTATACGAAGACTTTTTCGTTCCCCGGCGGAACTCCATTTAATCTTGTGTAATGAATTATTCACTTAAGCGATATTCAGTTACACAGAATATTCACTTATACGAAAGATAACGTGTTCCCCTGGTGTAAATACTATTCAGTTATACGAAGAGACAACAGCTTTTCCACGAAATGTTTAATGTGTCTTACCCTCACCAGTCTCTCTCTCACTCATCTCAGTTCTTCCTTGTCATCCTGGTAGTACAGCCGTGTTCTTCCCTATTCACTCGTTTTTGAGTTCTCTATACAGTAGTCGTTCTAGTAGCCTTGTTCTAATGTTTTTTTCATTTTTTTAAAATGAGTAAAAAAACAAGATCAAAACTTTCGCTTGAAGACAAAATAAAAATCCGGAAAGAAGTTGTTAACAACCCCAACGAAACAAAAATAGACAAAGCTAAACGGTTGAAATTACCTTTGGCAACCTTTGCGACTATTATCGGTTTGAGGAAAGAAATCGAGGAGAATTTTGTTCTTGCTTGACTTCGATATGAAACTTGAAAATATAATAATGTACAACGATACGTAACAACAAAATATGTACACACAACAAAGTTGTGACATTTTTTAAAAAATAGCCACGAACCTATTAATATTCAGATATACGAATTATTCACTTATACGAAACATTTTACGTTCCCCCTCACATTCGTGTAAGTGAGACTCCACTATAGGTATATATAAACACACACACACACACAATCAAAGGAGATGGATCTTCGTTAACTCTTTGATCTCGTTAATTTGGCGGAGAATTTCCTTGGCTAATGGCGCCTCTTGTTAATTATTTTGTTTACATTTTCTGCCTTGATGAATCAGCTTTTAATAGAATACCAGACGGCCTACGCACGCAACATCACGTAGCATAATAGCTGGTTTTTGGGGCCAATGATGGGTTCTCTCTCATATGTGCGTATATCCTGGAGCAAATGGTGTGGTGTTACTCTTATTCGAATACGCGCAAGTGGTTTTTATTTATTATTATTAAGGGTGGGGTCTCCCAAGCTACTGGAGAATATTTTTACGGGGGATGCAACCAGTAAAAAGTATTATTTTTATATATTTTTCGGCATTTAAAAATTGTTTCACGATTCTAGCTGTGTCGAGTAGTACTGCTTGCTGGGATCTTTCTGACAATTTCAGATATTTGGCGGCACTGACTGTAGTATTCGGTATCAAACCATTGGTCGAAATAATAACTGCAGTAACTCTAGCGGAATCTAATTTATAGAGATCTTTTAACTCAATGGCCAAGTCTTGATATTTTCGAAGCTTTTCAAATTGGAGCAAACTTGTATTTTTGCAGTATTTTTGAACAAAGAAGACAAGATAATATTTTCTTAACGTTGAATACTGGTGTCTTTATGTGGACTACCTTCAGTGAGTATCTCTAACATTTCCTATGTTTTTATCTAGGTAGTCCGTTTTTAAATCAGTCAGTATGTGCTTTATTGCCAATATATCGTCCCTATCATGTCAAACTATCGAATAAGAAAAGTCGAGTCTCGTTTTTCAGATTTGATACTTTACTCTAAACTTGAACTTGGCTTGAAACTCTTAATTAAAACATATTATTTTAAATGTATGACAAATCGATTATGGATCAGCTGATTATATTTCGCCATGTTGGATTCTTTCAGAACATGATCAGACTAGACTTGGCCGTACTGGTGGAAGGTTATCCCCCCTCAGATTGAGGCTGTAAGTTTTATATATGTAACTTTTCCCCTGAAGAGGCACCAAAAAAGGTGTGAAGCGTGTAGGGACGTAATAAAGTTGGTGATACTGTATGGTGAAGTTTTTATTATTTGACCTTCCAAACCACGAAAATAAGAAGATTGAGAATAGGGTCAGTTGAAGAACAATGGCGAGGATATGTTTTACGGTTAGATGTCCGCCGCAGTACTGACATATCGTTGGTTGTTCCTTTGCCGTAAGGTAGCCATGCGTCAGTCTTGAGTGTCCTATTCGTAGCCTGGTCAATATCACTTCTTCTCGTCTTCTGTCGCGTATGCTGCTACTCCGTACATCTACATCTTGTTTTCTTTCACGGAGCTTTTCTCATAACTCCATACTATTCCATTCTTGGGACCATTTATTTTTTAGTGATTGAAAGCTTTGTCTATTAAAGCTTTATTTTGCTCTCTTGAGAAGTACCGATTTTGACATGGTAGGGACATTCATATGACGTGTGTTCTTAATCTTTTGCGATCGCTAAATTACATGAACAATAACTACACACAATGTAAAGCTATATCATCTGTCTACGTAAAGGTCTTATCGCCAATTCTACGAAGCGATTCGCTCAATAATATTCTTCTTGGCCATTCATTCCTATCATAGTGAATTATGCTGTGTCTACAACAAAATGATTTTTTTCAATTCCATTTCTTATCTAGAATTATGTAAGAAATTTTTAGAACGAATAAATTGATGTTCGGGGAGGGTTACATTCTTCAAAACTATCTACAAATCTCTGAAAAGTCACTTTTAGTTTCGCTGAATGTGCAATTTGAATAAGTGAATACTTATTAATATTATGGCAAGTAACGCAACGAATCAATGAACCATTTGCACTGTTCGTCCTCATGAATATTTGATTTTGATTCATCAACTAACACGTGTACATAACAACAGAATACCAATGTATTCTCTTCTTATTTAGTAACACCAAATTTGCATCGCCATAAACCTAACCTTCAGTTCATTTAGTAAATAATTTGTTCTTGAGTCAAGTTATTTTATTATGTATTTATTTATTTTATGTTAGTTTCTCGCAACTGCCGACTGGCATGGAACCCTCAAACGAGACTGAAAATACCGGAACTGAACAGAAGATACGGACTACTTAGACGACTCCTTGGAGCCTTCATCTAAATTATCAATACAGAACAAACTAACGATATGCAAAACAATAATCCGACCAGCCAACGGCCATAGCCACGTTGAATGCACCGGTTCCCATAGATCACCGAAGTTAAGCAACGTCGGGCGTGGCCAGTACCTGAATGGGTGACCGACCACGTCCCGGTATAAAAGGGTGGCAACCTGTAGATAGCCCGGCGGTTATATCCAAATTGTTGATACGCCGTTAAACACACACACAAAAAAAAAAATAAAAAATCCGACCAATATGGACATACGGACTCTGGGATCTGCAAAACCATCCAACATCAACAGAATACAGGCATTCCAGTCAAAAGTTCTTCGTCAAATTGTAAATGCACCTTTCTACGTCTCCAAAAAAAAAACCTTCACAATGACCTTAACATCCCATTTTTCCTAGACCTCGCTAAAACCCATTTCCAAGTGTTCCATTGAATTTCCTTGGCTAATGGCGCCTCTTGTTAATTATTTTGTTTACATTTTCTGCCTTGATGAATCAGCTTTTAATAGAATACCAGACGGCCTACGCACGCAACATCACGTAGCATAATAGCTGGTTTTTGGGGCCAATGATGGGTTCTCTCTCATATGTGCGTATATCCTGGAGCAAATGGTGTGGTGTTACTCTTATTCGAATACGCGCAAGTGGTTTTTATTTATTATTATTAAGGGTGGGGTCTCCCAAGCTACTGGAGAATATTTTTACGGGGGATGCAACCAGTAAAAAGTATTATTTTTATATATTTTTCGGCATTTAAAAATTGTTTCACGATTCTAGCTGTGTCGAGTAGTACTGCTTGCTGGGATCTTTCTGACAATTTCAGATATTTGGCGGCACTGACTGTAGTATTCGGTATCAAACCATTGGTCGAAATAATAACTGCAGTAACTCTAGCGGAATCTAATTTATAGAGATCTTTTAACTCAATGGCCAAGTCTTGATATTTTCGAAGCTTTTCAAATTGGAGCAAACTTGTATTTTTGCAGTATTTTTGAACAAAGAAGACAAGATAATATTTTCTTAACGTTGAATACTGGTGTCTTTATGTGGACTACCTTCAGTGAGTATCTCTAACATTTCCTATGTTTTTATCTAGGTAGTCCGTTTTTAAATCAGTCAGTATGTGCTTTATTGCCAATATATCGTCCCTATCATGTCAAACTATCGAATAAGAAAAGTCGAGTCTCGTTTTTCAGATTTGATACTTTACTCTAAACTTGAACTTGGCTTGAAACTCTTAATTAAAACATATTATTTTAAATGTATGACAAATCGATTATGGATCAGCTGATTATATTTCGCCATGTTGGATTCTTTCAGAACATGATCAGACTAGACTTGGCCGTACTGGTGGAAGGTTATCCCCCCTCAGATTGAGGCTGTAAGTTTTATATATGTAACTTTTCCCCTGAAGAGGCACCAAAAAAGGTGTGAAGCGTGTAGGGACGTAATAAAGTTGGTGATACTGTATGGTGAAGTTTTTATTATTTGACCTTCCAAACCACGAAAATAAGAAGATTGAGAATAGGGTCAGTTGAAGAACAATGGCGAGGATATGTTTTACGGTTAGATGTCCGCCGCAGTACTGACATATCGTTGGTTGTTCCTTTGCCGTAAGGTAGCCATGCGTCAGTCTTGAGTGTCCTATTCGTAGCCTGGTCAATATCACTTCTTCTCGTCTTCTGTCGCGTATGCTGCTACTCCGTACATCTACATCTTGTTTTCTTTCACGGAGCTTTTCTCATAACTCCATACTATTCCATTCTTGGGACCATTTATTTTTTAGTGATTGAAAGCTTTGTCTATTAAAGCTTTATTTTGCTCTCTTGAGAAGTACCGATTTTGACATGGTAGGGACATTCATATGACGTGTGTTCTTAATCTTTTGCGATCGCTAAATTACATGAACAATAACTACACACAATGTAAAGCTATATCATCTGTCTACGTAAAGGTCTTATCGCCAATTCTACGAAGCGATTCGCTCAATAATATTCTTCTTGGCCATTCATTCCTATCATAGTGAATTATGCTGTGTCTACAACAAAATGATTTTTTTCAATTCCATTTCTTATCTAGAATTATGTAAGAAATTTTTAGAACGAATAAATTGATGTTCGGGGAGGGTTACATTCTTCAAAACTATCTACAAATCTCTGAAAAGTCACTTTTAGTTTCGCTGAATGTGCAATTTGAATAAGTGAATACTTATTAATATTATGGCAAGTAACGCAACGAATCAATGAACCATTTGCACTGTTCGTCCTCATGAATATTTGATTTTGATTCATCAACTAACACGTGTACATAACAACAGAATACCAATGTATTCTCTTCTTATTTAGTAACACCAAATTTGCATCGCCATAAACCTAACCTTCAGTTCATTTAGTAAATAATTTGTTCTTGAGTCAAGTTATTTTATTATGTATTTATTTATTTTATGTTAGTTTCTCGCAACTGCCGACTGGCATGGAACCCTCAAACGAGACTGAAAATACCGGAACTGAACAGAAGATACGGACTACTTAGACGACTCCTTGGAGCCTTCATCTAAATTATCAATACAGAACAAACTAACGATATGCAAAACAATAATCCGACCAGCCAACGGCCATAGCCACGTTGAATGCACCGGTTCCCATAGATCACCGAAGTTAAGCAACGTCGGGCGTGGCCAGTACCTGAATGGGTGACCGACCACGTCCCGGTATAAAAGGGTGGCAACCTGTAGATAGCCCGGCGGTTATATCCAAATTGTTGATACGCCGTTAAACACACACACAAAAAAAAAAATAAAAAATCCGACCAATATGGACATACGGACTCTGGGATCTGCAAAACCATCCAACATCAACAGAATACAGGCATTCCAGTCAAAAGTTCTTCGTCAAATTGTAAACGCACCTTTCTACGTCTCCAAAAAAAAAACCTTCACAATGACCTTAACATCCCATTTTTCCTAGACCTCGCTAAAACCCATTTCCAAGTGTTCCATTCCAAATTGTCTCACCATCCTAATCCTGAAGGTCTATCCTTATCTTCCCAATCTCATCCAGACAATCCTCCCAGGCGGATTAAGAAACAGTGGTCCCGAGATAATTTACTTTTCTGATCTTATAGGAATCATTAAAATATTTATTTAGACAGCTCTAAAAGTTCCAAAAATGGTTGGCTTCTTTCACAGTTTGTATTGTTTTTATTTTACTTTTTCCATTTTAAAAATACAAAAATTCAGAAAATTCACATTTTAAAACAAGAAGAGGACATAGCTTCTTGCTTGCAGAAGTTGGCTTAAGTTTCTCAGTCAGTTCTATTTATATTTCATGTAAGTTAGTTAAATAAGTCTACACAAGTTCGTTCATGGGGTTTCAAATTAAATCAGAAAGATTGATATGTTTGAGGGATTAAAATACTTTTCCGATATAGTGACTGTCATCTGTGAGTGGTTCGTACATGTTTTGTGGGATGTTAGCATTTTGTCTCTACAGTCTGTAAGGATGTGTTTGACGGTAAGTGTTGTATTGACTAGTTGGTGTTATCTTGACCTGTCATAAGGTATGAGTGAGTCAGTCGGGAATGGCCTAACCTTAGTCTGCTCAGATTGACTTCTTCTCTTCTGTTACATCTGCTGCTTGAAGGCCATTCATGGATTGTCTGTTTTATCTCCCTAAGTTTGTAGTTTCTTGTTCTGCACCATGTTTCGCGTATTGAATTTTAAGATGACGAAACAGGTGTAAAATGTAGTTGCTGTCAAATTAGGTTTATATAAATATAATATATTGAATTGTCACGTAGTGATTCGTAACAGCCTGGAGCGTGTAAAAATTTATTTACCAGTATGTATTATGAATCTTAGTACAGTTCTGTAAAATTAATAAGTCAAGTTTCGTCATCATGTGTGTATGTGACAGTAAGGAATGGCCAATCCTTAGCCGGCACAGGACGACTTCTTTTCTTCTGCTGCTTAGAGTCTAGCCAAGAACAGATTCTGTTACCTTAATTTGTTATTCCTTATATTGTGTTTTTGTCATGTTTAAGTCTGCAAATATGACACATACTGCATTAGTAAACTTCTACTCAACACAGGGAATCACTGAACGGCTCGAATATTGCTGAAGGATTCTAGGACAAAAACCTTTGACATTTGTTCAGAATGTTCGGCTTCTGCACTTAATTTTAGATTCCTTTATAAAAAGGTCCTCCCAGTCGCAAATGACTTTTGAATTGGTTCCTAAAGGTCCAAGCTTACATGAAGGAACGGATAATAGTGACCGTCCTACCGAGCTGCGTGACGAAACTGATAATTTGCTTGACAGAGCGCCAGAAGGCGTTCCGGATGAGTTCAAGGTCCCGACTAAGACCAAAATATTGAGATTGTTCTGGAAAAATTGTTTGCTTTCTTCTAAAAAACAACTCATGGTCATAATTAACATACAGTATTTCTCTCAATGTCCTAAATTTTGAAGGGACTTCGACATGTATCATTTTTCCGTATAACACATTTCTCTTCTGGTTACGCCTGTATTATTTACCCTGCCATAAGACGAAAACTTCCGAAACACCGCGTACAGTTTTCTCGGATCGAAGAGGTCTTTTTTTAAATTTATGCCAAAATATTTTTTGTAGGGGACTTATTAGGCGTTCGAATGGTTTTCTTCCACTTACCAGGATCTCTTTACTGCTTTTACGGAATTAAAACAAAACAAATATACGAAAATTCCAAAACTGGACATTTTTGTTAATAGTTAAGGAAAGTCCCTATGCTATTTATGAGTTATTATATATGTGTATATATATATATATATATATATATATATATATATATATATATATATATATATATATAATGAATGAATGAATGAATGAATAAATGAAAAAAAAACTTTATTCTGGGACTTCGTCCCATAAGAATAAAAATAAGTACAAAATAAACAATAAAGAAATTAACCTAAAAATATAAATATGAATAAAGAAAAACAAAAGTATAAAAGAACAAAACAAAAAAAGCAACTAATACAAATATTATATGTGAAGCCTTAAATAATAAAATGAAATATAAGTAAATATGTACATTCATTGGAATGGGGCAATGATGATACAATGTTCAGAGGGGGATGGGAATAAAATTAAAGAGTTTAAATAAACAAATAAATATTAAAAAGTTTAATAAATATTAAAGGAATGGGGGCTATAAAAAGATATAAACTAGGAAAATGCATAAACACGAGAAAAAAACAGCAATATAATTTACAAAGGTAATCAGGTCTTCCTGGTGGTGAAATTTTAAGAAGCGTCTTCCTGGGAGGATAGGAGAAAAGCAAAGAGGCGGGATTTAAAGACAGGTAAGGAAGGAGAGTGTCGAATGGAAAGAGGGATAGAGTTCCAGAAGGAGGAGGCTCGGGAGATGAAGGAACGGTCGAAGAAGGCTGTTTTATGAGTTGGAGGATAGAGATCGGAGGGACGGGAGCGGGTACCACGGGAATGGACAGCAGATTTAAACTGCAGGAGGTTGTAAATATAGGAAGGAGATTTGGAAGAATATATATCGTAATGCCTGCGCGGCCCACTGGCATTTACGATTGGCTAATGAGGTTTTACTTTATTTTAAACCACTTTGTATTTCGCGCATATTAGAAATAACACTGCCGCGCCGCGGTGAGCAGTGCTATTATTGATACTGATGTTTTGCCGTAATTAAATATCAATAACTGTTACAAATTAATATAAATATAAATTTTGATAATTTTTTTGCGGTCGCAACGCAATGAATAATACGTGATTGCATCCGGTACGAAGAAAAGTTTTTTTTTTTTTTTTTTTTTTTTTTTTTTTTTTTTTTTTTTTTTTTTTTTTTTTTTTTTACTTTTTAAGGCGTTCCAACCTTTTAGGATATTAACGCCACAGATGTTAAATAAAGTTTAGAATTTTATTTTATAAATGTATGCTTGTAATAGTTGTTATTAAGCCTTTAAGTGATCAATTATTATCTTCAAAATGATATATTATTGAATATTAGAATTTTTATACTTATGTAACTAAATTTAAATATTAGTTGATAGTTAACCTTAAGCAATGAGTTCTGTTTATTGCACATAGCCAGGGTTTGGTTTACTTACACCCCGGGCCCTGTGCCACAACAATCATAGTTTTTTTTTTTTACAAGTTGTGTGTATTCTAAAAAATTAAATACATTTTTGATCTTATTCGGGGCATCACCCATATCTTCACTCAAATTACCCGTGAGCCCAAATAGAGACCTTTCATTCTCGTAGGCGCGGCATTCAGTGAAGATATGTTTGATTGAAATTACGACACCACAAGCTAGACACTCTGGTGCTTCATTCCTCGACATTAGATAAGAATGCGTCAATCGTGTGTGACCTATCCTGATCCGAGCAAGGACTACTTCTGCTCTCCCATTTTCCACTATAGACGAAGTCCTCCAGGGCACAGGGTAAGCCTTTATTTCCCTTAATTTGTTTTCTCTGATAGTATACCATTTAGAGATTTAATTTGACTTTTAATATAAGAAACGAGGTCATTCCTTGGTACCCGGTGAAATGCTACTCCTTCAGTAGTAGCTAGAAGAAAAGTTTGACTGTCACTGACGGAGATCCAAAAGTGCCAAAGAAAAAAAAAACACATATGTAACTATCGTGACCTTCTTGTCTGCACTACATCTTGCACAGAGAGGGAGAAAACACTCCAAAAATTGGAAATATATTGGTTCATTTTTCAGAACGAACAAATTATTCTTGTGTATGTATGTATATATATATGCTAGATGTTTATTTTTCGTCGCTGGGATGATATTTTTAGATGGAACGGCATTTTTCTCCAGCGGTGGTACTCCTCCTCACTTCTTCCTGGACTATTTCGATTGGTTCATCTCCATCTTCTTACCACTGCTGGAGTACCACCGCTGGAGAAAAATGCCGTTCCATCTAAAAGCATATATATAGATATATATGTATATATATCATGTAGGATATTGAAATATATGTTTTATGAAAATTGGACCACTTTAATTAGGTCATCTTGGAAAAAAAATGGAAAAAGAAACGTCATAACCTTGTCGCGCGGGGAACCAAGATTAACATAAAAAGTATGGAAAGATAATGTAAGATAAAAATTGCTAGCATCATCTCCGTTGTATATTTCATCATCATTAAACAAGAAGATAATTTCGGAAGCGGCGAGAGTTCCGTCGTAGAATAACAGGAAATACAAGCTGCGTCTTTTTTTTTTTTTTTATTTCCATCGTTAATAAGCTCTGACGCAGATTATACGGGCAGCTAAAGAAGATTGTTTTTTTTTCTCTCTCTTATGATGTTGCCGTTGAACTTTTCACTGATGGAGTACGCAGCGGCCTTGAGACAGCGACAGGTGGGCCGCGTGGAATGCTGTACGGACTCCCGCGCATGGCCACTCGGTAGCAATAGCGCGTTTTAATAATATTGCTGCAGAATCATCATTAATGAATGAAAATCCTTCAGTAATGAAAGTAATGAGTTGGGGGGGGGGGGTTAGGCTCCATTGAAAAATGTTGTCTAGAGGTAGGATAAAATGTGAAATCAGTATCCTATCCAGAATTCGATGGGAACATTCCGTAAATACGTAAAATAAAATTCGACACATTTGGAAATACGGAAATGAAGTCTGAGGTACTGCTAAAAAATCAAACATCAACAGAATACAGGAATTTCAGTCTAAAGATCTTCGTCAAATTGTAAATGCCCCTTTCTATGTATCCAACAAAACCCTTCACAATGATCTTAACATCCCATTTGTCCTTGACCTTGCTAAAACCCGATTCCAAATGTTCCATTCCAAATTGTCTCACCCTAATCGTGAAGGTCTATTTTATCTTCCCAAACCCATCCAGACAATCCTCCCAGGCGGCTTAAAAGACAGTGGCCCCGAGATAAACATACCTTGCCGATCCTATTGTGATCGTTATTTTTTATTATTTATTTTTTTTTTAATTTACATTAAGCAGTAAAATGAGTATTTTAGTAAACAAGTCAAGAAAATGAGAAACGTTTTGGTAATAGTGTTTTCCTAGGGGGAGCGTTGAGATGGTAGTGGCAGTTATTATCGCTTAGGATATTATCAGTTACCTGTTCTGGCGATTTAAATCTTCCTTCTCTTTTAGATTTTATTTCTTATTTTTCAAGAAAGATACTACTTCTTCTCCTCTAATAATGCTACTAGGGATACTACTACTAATGCTACTAGGGATAGGGGGTAAATTCTTCTTTCAGATCTTTTTCCTTGTCTTCCTCTGTAAGCAATAAAACGCTGAATGTTACTACAACCTATTAAGAAGACTAATTTAAGAGACATGGGTGTAGCAAAATTGTTAAGTTGTGATTGCAGGTACCAAGTACGCAGGATTGACGAAGTTTAGAAGAAATTAATCATAAATCCTTTTATAAACAGAAAAGTCGATAAGAAATTCGGTGATATTCCGAAGAACTTGAAAAGTCGTAGATACTGAAATGAAATACAATATACAACACGAGTGCAGCTAAAGAGATTCCGAGAAACGGCCCCCACCAACGCCCCCCCCCAAACCACTAAATCAATACCTAGTCAACGGCGCAGTTTTTCCTTTCATTATAATTAGGAATGAAAACCTCAATTTTTTGGCAACGCTTTTTTTGAGACAACAAGAACGATTCTTCTGTAAACAAATGTTTCAGAAAATGTTTCCTAGGTAACGAAAGTCATATGCTCTGGGCAAAAGTCCGGTTATTAGGAACTGCGTCATCATAATGCGTATCCATAACGTTCATATCAATAGTCACGTGGAAATATCGGAATAAAAATATTATATATACCTAGATGTTGGTATTATTTATACTTGATGTTGAGACAAAATATTTGTAAATAGTTTTCAAATCTTTGGAGACATGACAGCAACACATTATTTTTTATTTGCTCACATGTTTCGTACATTTTTTCGCTTCACTTGAGAGGCATTTCAAGTCATGAAGTCCTCTCTTCTCCAAGTTCCACCTATGGAGAGAGACGAAGAGAGGTCTTTCTAACATTAAGTGCCCCTAAAGAAGTCCAAAAAAGTAACATTTAAGGTATAACCGAACTCAAGCCTCCAACGAATTGAATATATATGTATAAAAAATATAAAAAAGTCCGTCTCGCAGGGCTGCATCATCTTAGCGCGGTTCCGTTCATATCCCTAGTCTAATTTGGAAAGATTAAAATAGAAGCCGTTATTATTTTGGTTCCACCAGTCTTTTTTTTTTAAATTAATTATTATAATGGCGTGTCAACCCTTAAGGTCACTAACGCCATTCCTGTGAGTAGTAAAGTCTTGAAAGGTGACATACATGATTTACAATCTTACCTGGAAGGGTCCGCTACACTAGAAACAGACCCGCTAGTGACAAGGTCTTGGAATCTTGGAAATCTATATTTCTAACAATAAATTGTTTTTGTTATTTTACTTAACCAGTTTTATTGTCAAATACATTATCCAACTATAAGCAATTAAAAAATAACAAGAAATAAAACAGACAAAAAGAACCATTGGAATAAACTCAATCAATTAATTTAAAGCTTTAAGCACTTTTTTCTCCGATTGACATCGCCTGATTAAAACTTTCTTCAGAACCTTTTTTGTAGAGCATTTAGTAAGCTTCCGAATGGTAATCTTCCGCTTCACAAGATTGTCAACGGTTTTCGAGATACTAACGAAATTATACAAAGTTACCAAAACTTTTTTTGTCTGTTAATACAATATTTTATTCTAACCCTTCCTTTACTCTAAACGTAACAAAAATTTCAACATATTAGTGTTGATGAAACTCCAACATGCAGAAAATGTTTCAACTGTATCCCATAATTCTAAGTACCAAAATCAAAGACAAAGAACCCTCCCTAGGAAGGACGCTAGGCAGTTGAAAAGCTATATATCTTGGAAATCCATGTCTCTAACATTAAATTGTTTTTCTTATTTTTCTTAACTTGTTTTATTTTCAAATACATTATCCAACAATAAGCAATTAAAAAATAACAAGGAATAAAAAACAGACAAAAAGAACAGTTCGAATAAGCGAAATCAATTACTTTAAAGTTTTAAGCTCTTATTTCTCCGATTGACATCGCCTAATCAAAACTTTCATTAGAACCTTTTTTTTAGAGCATTTAATAACCTTTCTAATGGTATTCTTCCGTTTCCCAAGATTCTCAACCTTTTTCGAGATATTAAGGAAAGTAAACAAAGTTACTAAAACTTTTTATGTCTGTTAATAAAATATTTTATTCTAACCCTTCCTTAACTCCAAACGTAACCAAAATTTCAACATATTAATTTTGATGAAAGTAGAACATGCAGAAAATGTTTCAACTGAATCCCATGATTCTAAGTACCCAAACCAAAAACGGTATTCAAAAAATATTTTTCCAATTTTCTCGAAAACGGTTAAAGCTATCGCCTTGAAAATGGTTTCATTCGTTTTTCTAGCCCAGGAATCATATAAAACGAGTACTTAGAAGCTTATGAACTCAAAAACGTAAGCGTTACGATTTTTTTTGCGCGAATTTCGCCCCAAACGCCATCTTCCAGTAGGCGGATTTTGCTGGTTAACGAACTTGAACTTTCAAATTGGACGATGGATTTTTGTACCAAATTTCATCAAAATCGGACCATTCGTCTTCTATCTAGAGAGCGAACAGACAAATATATATATATATATATATATATATATATATATATATATATATATATATATATATATAAATAAATATATACATATATATATATATATACAAATTTGAACCACAGTTATTTTCGGTCTCTAGGGGTTCTGAAACGCGAAATTTTCTAGTCGGCACTTCCGGATTGTTTCATTGTATCAACCCTATAAGCGGGGTTCTTCCCTATGGAGACCTGGGAGGACCGCGCTAAAAGAAACTAATAAATTCAAACAAAATTCTTTATTTCAAGAAGCCCCACAAAAAGTAAACATAAAATCCATGATAACCATTTTTTATGTGTGTTTGTAAACAAATACACTGATAACAATATTTTTTTCAGGAATATACATAATTTAAGAGATTTATCAGTCGCTAAAAATCCCCTGATTGCTAAGAGAATTTTCAAAACTAAACAAATATATCAAATTTTTAGAGATCATTTTTTTTTGTAAAAATATAGACAATAAAAGCGCAAATATCACCACACCGACCTTCAGAGCTCGAGTACTTATCTATAGAATTCTTGATAAACATGCGAAAAAGTAAAACTAAATACTTTTATTTGCTAAAAATAATAATTAATACGAATGTATGTTATAATATCTATAATCTTTATAAGTGTGATAAATAATGATGATTGTACTTTGCACTCTGAAATTTACAGAAATGATCCAATCCAGAACGAAAATGTTTTTTTTTTTCGTTCATAACAGTTTGTTAACCAGCAGAATCTGCCCTGATCTGAGTCAGATTTTTTTTTTTTTTGGATTAAATTTGTATGAAATAGTCCAAGAGCTGGTAACGCACGTTTCATGAAGTGTTTTATGCACCTTGAAATTTAGCTATAATGTACCTCTTGGATAGATTAGAAGGTATATATGCGTCGGCTAGGCATACCTTGGAACACCAGGTACTGCATAGGGGAAAGGTGCGAAAACATATTGCCCAAAAATAGTTTTATTCAGAAGTGAACAATCTTTAATGCAAAATTAAGGTAGTTTTTTAAATTTACATTTTAACCCCCTTAAAATAGTCTACCTCTTTATTATTTGTAGTAATATTGCCTTCATTTTACATTAAAGATAGTTGGGTTTTGAAAACTTTTGGGCCAGATTTTTGGGTTTTTCCCATGTTTATTAAATTACTTGTAATCAATTTCCCTTTACTTTTACAATTGAACATAAAATAATATTTCATTTTTCATCAAATATTATTTCAATTTATCTCATTGTTAAATTAAGATAAATTTACGTTTTGAAGATGTTAGCCCGATTTTTTCCAAGTATAATCTAGATATTAAGTTAGATAGAAAATAAAATATTGTTTTATGTCTAATTGTAAAAGGTTGGTGAATTATTTACGTATTAAGTAATTTAATAAGCAGGGGAAACAAAGAAGTTATCCTAAATTTTATTAGCTTTCATAAAAAAAAAAAAATTAATTGAAATCGGCTAAGATTTAGAGGCTGTAGCCTTTTTTGAAACACGAAATGTCGTTTGACCAGACTGTGTGCCGGGTAACAGTTATTTAATATAAAGTAGGCCAAGCATGGCAAGCTGGTTGAAAGCTAGACTTCATATGTATATGTATATATATATATATATATATATATATATATATATATATATATATATATATATATATATATATATATATTCTACATTCTAGGAAAAAAAAAATACGAGATATGTGGTAATTGTGATTTCTGAGATATGACTTATTGAACCTGTCTAATGAAAAAGTATAAAAAATAACTTTGCGCGATGAGTGGCATCACACTATTGCTTTTATAGCTTATTTCGATAGAGAAAAGCATTAGCTTTAATTTGATACCAAGGACAGCCGGATTTGTTGAAAAAAAAGTCAAACACAAATGTTTTCCAAAACTCATATCAGAAAGGCAGTAGCTAAAATCATGAAAAAAAACAAACATTTCAAAAAATTTCCCCTGGTTCGATTTTTGATTAAAAAATCTGAAAAAAAATAATTTGATATTATCTCATACATCTCTATTCAAGAAAACTTTTTGAATAATATCTGAGACATGACGGCACATAGCACTAGGTGATTTGGCATGAGATGACCCATATATGAGTTTTTAATTTCTTTACTGAGGTTGAAATACTTGGTTATTGTGGCGGCTTCGCTCTCCAGCGGTATTATTACTTTACATATTGTAATATTTCTCCGGATTCCTGTCCGGCTTCGTCAGGCTTACATCATTCTTCCATGGTGATTTACAAGGAAATGATGGTTCCTTGTCGACGAGCGAGGGAGGATGATGAAAAGCCGTCTGACCAACCAAACATATATATATATATATTTGGATGGAACGGCATTTCTCTCCAGCGGTGGTACTCCTCCTCACTTCTTCCCGGAATATTTCGATGGGTTCATCTCCATCTTCTTCAACGAGGTGTTTGTTGTTTCTTCCTCGGTGGTAGCCCAGGGAAAATATATATATATATATATATATATATATATATATATATATCCTAAATTTAGAGCATGGCCTATTTGTTGAGCTATCCCAAATGCTTCATTGCCTCCAGTACTCTCAGCGATAGAAATCTCCAGCCTGGAGCCCTCTCACTCAACCCCTGGCAGCCATCCAGTCCAATAGCTGTTCATCTCCCGCTGTGGTGTTCATGCTTGGGATGTTTTCCCTTTCCAACCAAGGTACAAAAGCAGCTATCATCGATCTGCCCTTTAAGAGCATTGACAAGGTTAATACTACAATTTGCATAAGCAGTCAGACGTTTATAGCCTCCTTTGGATTAGTCCTTTTCGTATTCAAATTATTTAAACCTGTTCGCTCTGTTGACACAAAGAAAAAACTAACGCAATAATAAAGTGGACTTTAATGTTTTAGTGGCCTTCTGTTATAGTTTACAAAATGTCTATTCTTAGTACGTTTTTATCTCCCTATTAAAAATATATCAAACAATGAAAATATCAGAATATTAAATAAATCGAAAGAAATTTGGAGGAAAAGGCAAGTAACCTTCCGTGAATTATAAAAGATCTTCTGAAAAGAATTATTGAGCCGAATCATCGACACGCAAGAACCAACGGAATAACCAAAAAATTATTTCTTCAGGAGGGCTTTCCATATTAATGTCCTATATATATAAGGGCTTTCACGTGCAAATATTTGTCACTTTAAAAATTGGTTACCAAAACCAATTACGGTTTTTTTTTTCTCTGTAATGAAATTATTAGTGGTAATTTCATGATTGAGAAAAAAATTGAGGATATTAGGAGCGGGGACGTCGCACAGTGGGGCTAAACGACATTTCGTGTTTCAAAAAAGTCCGACTCGCAGGAACTGCCTCATCTTAGCGCGGTTCCGTTCTTATCCCTAGTCTAATTTCGAAAGATTAAAATAGAAGCAGTTCTTATTTTGTTGAGAGGAGATCGTTGACCGTTAATGATGCAAGGTAGGGATTGTCCGGGTTCGGTCACTGCTACTTAATAATACATACCCCATATGTGTATGTATGTGGGCATATATATGTACATATGTGTGCGTGTATATGTGTATGTGTATATGCATATATATAAATATATATATATATATATATATATATATATACATATATATATGTGTATATATATATATATATATATATATGTTAGGTATATTTACATAGATATGTGCATATATTAGTGTTAAATATGTCCTACTTGTAATTACAGCCCTGATGAAGGCTTGAAGTTCAAGCCGAAACGTCGGCACAATAAAACCATTTTTACGATAAAAGTAGCAGTGACCGAACCCCGACAGTTATTATTTTGGTTCCACCAGTCTTGAAAGGTAGGATTTACAATCTTACCTGGAAGGGTCGGCATCACTAGAAACTTTCCCGCTAGTTACAAGGTCTTGGAATCTTGGAACTCTATATTTCTAACAATAAATTGTTTTTGTTATTTTACTAAACCTGTTTTATTTTCGAATACATTATCCAACTATAAGCAATTAAGAAATAAGAAGGAATAAAAACAGACAAAAAAAACCGTTCGAATAAACGAAATCAATTACTTTAATGGTTTAAGCACTTATTTCTCCGATTGTCATCCCCTAATCAAAACTTTCATTAGAACCTTTTATGTAGAGCATTTAATAAGCTTTCTAATGGTATTCTTCCGTTTACCAAGATTTTCAACCGTTTTCGAGATATTAATGAAAGTTCCCAAAATTTACATTATTTCTAGCAACAGAAAATTGGTCTCATTTTTCATATCCTGTTTTACACACAAAATTTTCCCAACATAAGAAATTACAAAAATAAAAAGCAATAAAAAACAAAGGGAAAGAGACAAAAATTACAAAAGTCCGACTCGCAGGAACTGCATCATCTTAGCGCGGTTCCTTTCTTATCCCTAGTCTAATTTGGAAAGATTAAAATATTTATTTATTGATAAGGCTTCGCAACTTTGGCGAATCGCCTTAAGATTAAAATAGAAGCAGTTATTATTTTGGTTCCACCAGTCTTGAAAGGTCTTGATTTAAGATCTTACCTGGTAGGGTCGGTCAACACTTGAAAGTGTCCCGCTATTTACAAGGTCTTGGAATCTAGGAAATCTATATTTCTAACAATAAATTGTTTTGTTATTTTACTTACCTAGTTTTATCGTAAAATACATTATCCAACTATAAGCAATTAAGAAATAAGAAGGAATAAAAACAGACAAAAAAACCGTTCGAATAAACGAAATCAATTACTTTAATGGTTTAAGCACTTATTTCTCCGATTGACATCGCCTAATTAAAACTTTCGTGAGAACATTTTTTGTAGAGTATTTAGTAAGCTTTCGAATGGTAACCTTTCGCTTCCCAATATTTTCAACCGTTTTCGAGATATTAAGAAATTATACGAAGTTCCCAAAACTTTTCATTATTTCTAGCAATAGAAAATTGGTCTCATTTTACCTATCCTGTTTTACACACAAATACATTTTCTTAACATAAGAAATTACAAAAATAAAAATCAATAAAAAACTAAGGGAAAGAGACAAAAATTACAAAAAGAACGACAAACACCCGTTCATAAGAACTAAACATACGTATTTGAAGTTTTAAGCACTTATTTCTTCGACTGACATCACCTAATCAAAACTTGTTTCAGAATCTTTTCTGTAGAGAATTTAGAAAGCTTTCAAATAGTTTCTATCCACTTATGAAAATTTCCCAACCGTGTTCGAGATATTAATGAAAATATACGAAGTTCCCAAAACTTTTCATGTCTGTTCATAAAATATTTTATTCTAACCCTTCCTTAACTCCAAACGTAACCAAAAGTTTAAGATATTAGTTTTGATAAAATTTGAACATACAAAAAATGTTTCAACTGAATCCCATGATTTTATGTACCAAAACCAAAAACGTTATTCAGCAACTATGTTCCCAATTTTCTCGATAACGGTTAAAGCTATCGCCTTAAAAACGGTTTCATTCGTTTTCCTAGGCCAAGAAGCCTACAAAACGAGTACTTACAAGCATATGAACTCAAAAATGTAAGCGTTGCGATTTTATTTGCGCGAATTTCGCCCCAACCGCCATCTTCCAGTGGGCGGATTTTGCTGGTTAACGAACTTGACCTTTCAAATAACAGACAAATATATATATATATACAAATTTGAACCACTGTTATTTTCGGTCTCTAGGGGTTCTGAAACGCGAAATTTTCTAGTCGGCACTTCCGGTTTGTTTCATGAGATCAATTTTATAAGCGGGGTTCCTCCCTATGAAGGGAGGGAGGAACCGCGCTAACAATATAAACAGATCTAAGGTGTTACACGGGAGCTGGTGAAAGTAAGAATGAGGTCTCGTATTGTAATTCTCTGTATGCAGGGTCTGCTTCCAGGTAAAGTCATATACTTTTACTGCCCTTTACCGTTACTAAGAAGGCTCTTTGTGTTTACAAACAAAGGACTCGGTATAGACCACCCGTATTAACCCAAAAGTGATTATATCAAGCTTGATAAACTTCCGCAATTAAATTAAGGAATTTAAGAGTGCTTAAATTAGGTTCTTGATCTAGTCAAAAAATTCAAGGAGAATTAGACCATGAATAGAAAATCTCGGCCAAACAGAAGGAAAATAACAATAACAAGGATAGTCAAACTTCGTTTTCAAAGATTGTTAGTTGTAACACAAAAACGGTCACTCATGATTCTAATAAATTAACTGTGAAGGGTGATTACACAAATATTCCTGTTGAGGCTTTAAAGCTTCAATTTAAAAAACATATTAACCCAAAGGAATTATAGATTGGCCTAAAAACAAAAAACGATATAGAGGTTATATCAACAGAGTTTTTAAATATATGCCAAGACCTGTTGATCAATAAAATAAAAATAAAAAATAGAGTTCTCTGTAAAAGGTTTAATGAGTTCTATTAAATACATATTTTCCAATTTAGTTATAATTTTAACTATTGGAATTATTATCCAAAGATTCATATAATTACTCAACAATAGATTCTAATTTGAAGCACAGCTTTTTTCGATATCTACCTGTTCGAATTGTTTTTCTTATTTTAATTAATCTATTTTATTGTCAAATATCCAACTATAAGCAATGAAAAAATAGGAATAAAAACAGACAAAAAACCGTTCGAATAAACGAAATCAATTAATTTAATGGTTTAAGCACTTATTTCTCCGATTGACATTGCCTAATTAAAACTTTCGTCAGAACATTTTTTGTAGACCATTTAGTAAGCTTTCGAATGGTAACATTTCGCTTCCCACGATTTTCAACCGTTTTCGAGATATTAATGAAAGTATACGAAGTTCCCAAAATTTTCATTATTTCTAGCAACAGAAAATTGGTCTCATTTTTCCTATCCTGTTTTACAAACAAATACATTTTCCTAACATAATAAATTACAAAAATAAAAAGCAATAAAAAACCAAGGGAAAGAGACAAAAATTACAAAAAGAACGACAAAAACCCGTTCATAAGAACAAAACAGATGTATTTGAAGTTTTAAGCACTTATTTCTCCGATTGACATAACCTAATCAAAAATAGTTTTAGAATCATTTTTGTAGAGCATTTAGTAATCTTTCAAATAGTTTCTATCCACTTACCACGATTTCCCAACCGTGTTCGAGATATTAATGAAAGTATACGAAGTTCCCAAAACTTTTGCATGTCTGTTCATAAAATATTTTATTCTAACCCTTCCTTAACTCCAAACGTAACATAACTTTCAACATATTAGTTTTAATGAAAGTAGAACATGCAGATAATGTTTCAACTGAATCCCGTGATTCTAAGTACCCAAACCAAAAACGGTATTCAAAAACTATTTTTCCAATTTTCTCGAAAACGGTTAAAGCTATCGCCTTGAAAATGGTTGCATTCGTTTTCCTAGACCAAGAAGCCTATAAAAAGAGTACTTACAAGCTTATGTACTCAAAAACGTAAGCGTTACGATTTTTTCTGCGCGAATTTCGCCCCAACCGCCATCTTCCAGTGGGCGGATTTTGCTGGTTAACGAACTTGACCTTTCAAATTGGACGACGGATTTTTGTACCAAATTTCATCAAAATCGGACCATCAGGGAAGCCAGAAATGAGCGAACAAACAAATATATATATATATATATATATATATATATATATATATATATACATATATATATATATATATATATACATATATATATATACATATATATATATATACAAATTTGAACCACCGTTATTTTCGGTCTCTAGGGGTTCTGAAACGCGAAATTTTCTTGACGGCACTTCCGGATTGTTTCATTGTATCAACCTTATAAGCGGGGTTCCTCCCTATGGGGGAGGGAGGAACCGCGCTAAAAAAGACTACAGCCTCTAAATCCTAACCGATTTCAATATACCTTTTTTTTTTTTTTTTTTTTTTTTTTTTTTTTTTTTTTTTTTTGTGGTTAATATAATTCATAATAACTTTGTCTAGCCAGATTTTTGTTTTTTGTTTCGCCTGTTTAATAAATTACTTGTAAATAATTCATGAACTTTTACAATTGCAGATAAAAGAATATTTCATTTTTCATTTTAGCACTTTCCGCCCATTTCTATGAGGAAAGTGTTGATTTTTATGGATATTTTAATTCCAAAGTTGTTTAGCAATAAAAAAAGATTATCAATATAACAAGAGAATTATTAATAAAAAGAAGTAATTTTTCTTAGAGAGTAAAGAGTAAATTTTTATACAATCTTCTAATGAAAGCGGAGATAACAATAATAAGAAACACGGTTAGATGGCGAAGTTTCTGTAAGCGGGACGTTTTCGTGAAAATATTCGGTATTGTTTTTTTGTGTGTGTGTTTAACGGCGAATAAACACTTATAAAAGTTTATGAATGACATTCATTTTTTCTTTATGGCATATTAACTGGGCTATTAGCACCGGGCTATCTACAGGTTTCCACCCTTTTATAATGCCAACAGCACGTGGTCGGTCACCCATTCAGGTACTGGCTACGCCCGACGTTGCTTAACTTCGGTGCTTAATGGACCGGTTCAAACAATGTGGCTACGGCCGTTGGTAATATTTGTTTGTTTTTTTTTTCGTTTTTACCGGCGCATCAACTATTGGGCTATTAGCGCCTAGCTATCTACAGGTTGCCACCCTTTTATAATGCCAACAGCACGTGGTCGGTCACCCTTTGACCACGACCGACGTTGCTTAACTTGGGTGATCAATGGGAACCGGTGCATTCAACGTGGCTATGGCCGTTGGCTATTCGGTATTGCATGCATTTTTATTGAATGTCAACGGCTAGCGAGAAATATAGTAAATTTTATAAATATAATTAGATATGATGATTAGATAGTTAGCCGTCGAGGTGATAAGTAAAGATGGAATGGTTGGGATTCGGCTAAATAAACCTCAATATGATTTTGTTTTAAAAAAGGCCGTCACGCAGGAGCTGCATAACTAAGCACTTTCCTCAGAATTTGGGTAGTGTAGACTGCTTTCCAGAACAATTTGCTTAAAATATCCTACATAAATAAAATAAAAACGTGAATAGTTCTCATTTTGTAATGAGTAACTGATCAATTATTAATTTGCATCCAGAGTTATGTTTACACATGGTACCTACTACACTACGTAATAAATACAAAAATCCTCATATTATCGTATTTTGATCTAACGCAGGAACAGGATACAGTCACTCTATTGGTAGAAAGCGCTCCTTGCGGCGGCTTTGTGAACCTACGTCTGCCGGCTTTTCTATTCAAATATATTACAAATTAAACCCCCGCTTTCCGATTGACCGATTCAGCTCATTTTTACAACACTTCTTTCTCACAAGTTACCCACGACGTATACAGCGTTTCGTTACAATACAGCAGAAATTACGACCGGTATGAGTATATTAGGAATTTGGGTCCGGAGTAAACCCCCCCTTCTAATGAACCGATTTCGTTTATTTTTACAACACATATTTACCTGTCGATTAGCACTACGAATACCGAGTTTCGTCGAAATATACCAAAAATCACAGCTGGTAGTGGCGAATTGGTATTGTGGGTCCGGAGTAAACCCCCCCTTCTAATGAACCGATTTAGTTCATTTTTATATCTCACTTTTCCCTCTATATTAACACTACGAATACCAAGTTTCGTTGAAATATAACAAATATTACGGCTGACATAGTCAAATAAGTGTTTTGGGTTCGGGGTAAACCCCCCCTTCCGGTGGACCGACTTTAGTGGTTAACGAACTCGTTCAATCGTTTGCTAATTGAATGCTATATACCAAGTTTCGTGACGAAAAAACAAAAACTCTGGCCGCTATCGTGTTAACAGACACATATATATATATATATGCATATATATATATATATAGATATATATAAATTTTAACGGGGGTCATTTTCGGTGTCTGCTAGGTAGGATCGATAAAGATTTGAAGAAATTTTTCAAAAATTCCGTCATGAGTCCAACCTCAATAGCTACTTTCCTTCGGAGGAAAGTGCTAAAATCTATATTTCGGACGTTTCGGCTACTCATTGGTAGCCTTCGTCAGCTAAAATTACAAAAAAAGAAATTAATACAGAAACAAAAAAAAAGTTTATAATTGTGATAGGTAACAGAACTATAAATACAATTAACTTATAAAAGAACATATCGTCTTAAATTCTTAGAATGAGTAGAATGAAAAAATAAATAGGTACAATAATTGATTTTAATAGTAATTAGTAACATTAAATGATTTTACAAAGAAATAAGAAACTACATACCAATGACAAATATATTAGCTAATAGTAACATTAATTAATTTTACAAGAAATAAGATACTACATACCAATGGAAATGCCGAGCGGCAGAGGAACTTCTTCCTCTTACCAATATTTGTCATTGGTATGTAGTTTCTTATTTCTTTGTAAAATCAATTAATGTTACTAATTACTATTAAAATCAATTATTGTACCTATTTATTTTTTCATTCTACTCATTCTAAGAATTTAAGACGATATGTTCTTTTATAAGTTAATTGTATTTATAGTTCTGTTACCTATCACAATTATAAACTTTTTTTTTGTTTCTGTATTAATTTCTTTTTTGTCATTTCAGCTGACGAAGGCTACCAATGAGTAGCCGAAACGTCCGAAATATAGATTTTTTAAAACAAAATCATATTGAGGTTTATTTAGCCGAATCCCAACCATTCCATCTTTACTTATAATTAGATATTAAATACAATTCATTGGTTATTCCACTATCTATGTTGTCAATTGCGAAGGTATTTTAAACCCATCTAGAACAGTGTTGCCTTCATAATTTGCCAAAACTGTTGACAAAATATCTCAGGAAAAATGCTAGACCAAATATCAACAGAGTTGAGTGGATAAACAGTACCAACGGGTTTGGCAACGACAATCTTATCAATTCCTGTTTTTTTTTTTTTTTTTTTTTTTTTTTTTTTTATCATTTCTCCACTACCATTCAGCTTGCATCTAATCCTATTAACCAGAGTCTGATTGAGTCTCTCGTTAAATCCATTTGACTGAAGGCAATCTATAGAGGTGAAAACTAATAATGTTCCCATTTTGTGCAAGTACTTCTTAAGTTCTCCTGCTTTTAAACCAGAATACTGGTCGGCCAAAATAATTTTTATCTTGTTGTGTTTGGCAACTGAACCAATAAGCCTTATAAAGTCTCCTGCAGATTGCCCCGTACTGGTGGAGATCCATGCGTATCGAGTAAAGTGATCGACCAATACGTGCACGTACCTTTTCGGCGATCTATCTCCTCCAAATCATCCGACCGTATCTATGGACATGATCTCGAATGGTTCCACAGCTGGACCTAGTTTCGACATCGGGTCTTCTTTCTCATAAAAATGAACCGAAATAATTTTTTTCAGTTTTTGCGTTCCACGCGCAGACGGGATTAAAAAATGTCCAACTCTCTATGGAACAAGATGTCCATCCGATGGGTTAGTCAAACACTATTATCTTGTACAATATTCTAGCTAAGACGCTGAACTTGGTCTCATCTTAAAGATAATTTAATAAGCTACAACTCTTGTATTGAGGTGTTTTTTCGTACAACACTTCGTTTAAGCGAAAAATCGGGATTTGTCCAAAAAAACACGGTTTTTTCCCGTTTTTCTCGAAAAAGAAGCGAAAACAAGAAAATCGCCAAAGGACTTTTAGACTTAGTTTTTCAATTCCCCATCGATATACGAAGTCTGTCAGTTTAAGACTGGGTCACCCTGTATAATAATACAACAGAAATCAAGAATCGATAGATAGATATATTGACCCTAAGAGAAGAGTGAAAGGAAAAAGAGAGAGAGAGAGAGAGAGTGAAGAGAATGTGGCGGTGGTATAAATAATCTTTAGTTCTTTTTTGCCCGATGTTTTGTAGCCTTGAAGGGGACAAGGTCAGCCGAAATGGCGCAGCATTGCCACGGCTCTGCGCACATGCGATATTTACACTTTTTACGCTCACTACCCAATTCAAAACATCTATTTAACAATTCAGAATAATCTTCGCTCATTAAATGGTAATACTCTTCGAACCGTAATTACTAGAATTTTTTTGGTGTGTGTTATTTTAGTTTTTCTAGAGACCTTAGAATTATAATGAACTCAATCCTAAGATATGACTTCATATATTAAACAAAAACCTTAAATAAATGTTTTAAAATTATTATAATTAGGGCTGTGACGATGTAACGTTTCTATGTCTGTGTATATATTAGCACTTAGCGAAGAAATGTAGCTATTGAGGTAGAATTCATGAAACTGTGATCGAACTTCATCGATCCTGCCTGCTAGATGCCGAAAATGGCCAATGTCAAAATTTATGATAAAAGCTTTCTATCTATCTATGCCAGTATGTATGTATGTATATATACACTCCTCGTCAAAAAAAACGCAACACCCTAAAATTTATTGATTACACAAGTTTTTAATTGAAATAAAAAATATTATGTTGATGTTTCAAATCAGACAAATACATAGGAGGAGAAAAACAACAATTTCATTTGAATTCCAGCACTTCTTCTTATCTTTAATCCTATTGTTTATAAACAGCACTAATTCCATAGTCATTCTTATCGACTTAGCGATGCAAAAAAAAGTTACTAGGGCTCAGTTTCATCAAGTACGCATTATTTTAGAATTCGTTAGTAATTATGGCACGGTTAGATAGAGATGACCCAATAAGGGCAGTGACGATGCACCAAGAAGGCCGTAGCACACGTTACATTGCTAATCGACTTGGGGTCCACTTTTCAACTGTGATTCAGAGAGTCAGGAGGATGCACAATAAGACCTGGATCGGGCCGACCACGGGTCACATCAGCGGAAGACGACCGTTTTATCCGGCTCCAGACTCTCAGAAATCGGCTAATAACAGCAAACGACTTAAGAAACTTGGTCGCTGGTGTCCGAAATTTACATGTTTCGGTATCAACAGTTACGAGACGAGTGAGGAATACTGGACTGAGGGCACGAAGGCCCATGGTTGGACCACTTCTCTCCAGAGAGCACCGAAGAGCCCGCCTTAGGTTTGCCCAGGAGCACCGAGATTGGACTGTCGATGACTGGAGACGAGTCCTGTTCACCGATGAGACCAGAGTGGCGCTAAACTCTCCTGACGGACGCAGAAGAGTGTGGAGGAGGCCAGGTGAGCGATACAGCCAATGATGTATAGTCGGAAGGGAGCCTTATGGTGGAGGCTCCGTGATGTTCTGGGGTGGCATCTCATGGGAAGCTCGCACGGAGTTAGTTTCGATTCGCGGGGGCCCTTTGACTGCACAAAGATACGTGGCAGACATTTTGGAGGACCATGTCATGCCATATATGCCATTTATTGGTGAAAATGCATTTCTTATGCATGATAATGCAAGGCCACATGTTGCCCGTATTGTTAGGGACTACCTAAACGAAGTCAATATCGACACATTGTCGTGGCCAGCGCGGAGTCCTGACCTAAATTGCATAGAACATTTATGGGACAGACTAAAAAGAAGTGTTGGAGCCAGGGAACCAGCACCATTCAACCTCAGGGAGCTTGAGGCTGCCGTTTTGGAAGAGTGGGAAAGATTACCTCAGGAGGCCATCCAGGACTTGATCAGGAGCATGCACACACGTATGGAGGCTGTCGTTCGAGCAAGAGGTGGCAACACTGGTTATTAGTGTAAGAACAGTCAATTTAATTTTAAAAAAGCTAAAATTTTGTTTCTTCATTTTTAGGATAAATTTTTATTTTTTGTTTGTAATTAAGGGAATTAATTTTTTTTCTGAAATACACTTTTTATTACTCCTATGTACTTGTATTATAAGACACAATAAGGTATGATTCTCTGCTTCAGTAAAAACCCAGTGAAATTAATAAATTTTAGGGTGTTGCGTTTTTTTTGACGAGGAGTTTATATATATATATATATATATATATATATATATATATATACCACGTTAAGACCCACCAAGTTTCGTTTTTATTATATTATAATATACAGGGTGTTCAAAACTCGATTGACACCCCCCTTTTTTCCCACAATTTTTGAAATTTAAAAACGAAACTTGGTGGGTCTTAACGTAAATCTAAACTAAATATTATTTCAATTTATCTCATTGTGGAATTAAGATAAATTTACATTTTGAAGATGTATCAGTCTGATGTTTTCCAAGTCTAATCAGGATTTGAATGTTTAATTTTAACGATATCAGTGATGATGTTAAGTTAGATGAAAAATGAAATATTATTTTATGTTCAATTGTAAAGAAATCGTGAATTTAACTTCTTTAAACGTACTTTAATAAAGAAGGGAAACAAAAAACAAAAATCTGACTAGTTGTTTTAAATTTTATTAGTGGGTACTGCAACTGTGCAGCTTCCCTCCTCACGAGCTTCAAGACACATTCACATGTATCTTTTTACTGGAAATGTATTTTTACATTGTTGTAAATTCTGAATAAATAAATAAATAAAATTTTATTAGCTTTCATTAGAAAAAAAAAAAAAAAAAAAAAAAAAAAAAAAAAAATGCATTGAAGGCGGTTGAGGTTGGAGCTATTGAGGTTGGACTCATGATGGAATTTTTGAAAAATTTCTTCAAATCTTTATCGATCCTACCTAGTAGACACCGAAAATGACCCCCGTTAAAATTTATATATATATATATATATATATATATATATATATATATATATATATATATATATATATATATATATATATATATGTCCGTTAACACGATAGCGGCCAGAGTTTTTGTTTTTTCGTCACGAAACTTGGTATATAGCATTCAATTAGCAAACGATTGAAAGAGTTCGTTAACCACCAAAGTCGGTCCACCGGAAGGGGGGGTTTACCCCGAACCCAAAACACTAATTTGACTATGTCAGCCGTAATATTTGTTATATTTCAACGAAACTTGGTATTCGTAGTGATAATATAGAGAGAAAAGTGAGATATAAAAGTGAACTAAATCGGTTCATTAGGAGGGGGGGTTTACTCCGGACCCAAATTCCTAATATACTCATACCGGTCGTAATTTCTGCTGTATTGAAACGAAACGCGGTATACGTCGTGGGTAACTCATGAGAAAGAAGTGTTGTAAAAATGAGCTGAATCGGTCAATCGGAAAGCGGGGGTTTAATTTGTAATATATTTCAATAGAAAAGCCCGCCAGACGTAGGTTCACAAAGCCGCCGCAAGGAGCGCTTTCTACCACTAGAGTGACTGTATCCTGTTCCTGCGTTAGATCAAAATACGATAATATGAGGTTTTTTGTATTTATTACGTAGTGTAGTAGGTACCATGTGTAAACATAACTCTGGAAGCAAATTAATAATTGATCAATTACTCATTACAAAATTAAAAGAGAACTATTCACGTTTCTATTTTATTTATGTAGGATTTTTTAAGCAAATTGTTCTGGAAAGCAGTCTACACTACCCAAATTCTGAGGAAAGTGCTTAGTTATGCAGCTCCTGCGTGACGGACTTTTATAAACATGATATGTCGTTTGGTCACAATGTGCGGCTGCCGTGAGTTTGTCGTGGGTTCCTATTAGAGGTGGTGGGTTTTCTTTAAAAAAATAAAAGTCATCAGCCCTGTTCTGGCGAGAAAAGTTTGTTGACTTATATATTACAGTCGAACTAAAATTCTTTGTCAATTCTGAATGGCTTTTGAAATTTAAATGAATAATAATTGTCTGTCAACACGATAACGGCTAAGTTTATGTTTTTCAACTGAGCGACTTGCTGGGGAATTTAATTAGATATGCAGCTCCTGCGGGAGGGAATTTTTATTTTTCTATTTCACGTCACATTGATAAAATTCAGTAAGGTTATCTACTTGATTATGCCATTCACATCAGAGCAGTAGTCTTTCCTCAAAGAAACCCCAACACTCGAACGTTAAGGTTGCGGCATAAATACTATAGCAGACAAAAATAAAACAGAATAGGAAGTTGTCTGCTATGAGACAACAACATACTGATGACGTACAAGCCTGTTTTTCTAGTTGTATTTTTATTGCGGTAAGTGGGCACGAGGAACACACCCACTAATAACTCCGTTACGTAATAACAACTCTACCTGCCTCCGCCACAACGGGTTTTTACACGGTAATTATAATGCTTGTTTACGTTCCACTGTGGAGTGTCAACGAGTAAATACACTTGCACTTATGCAGTCGAGAAAATTGACTAGATAGTGCATATCGAACTTCAGAAATGGGAAAGAAATACCTAATATCTAAGTTTCTATTAGCTTATTTTTTTCAGATGTGTGTGATTTCCTGAGGGGGAAGCGGAACAGAGGGAAGGAACTCTCCAGAAAAATAATTTCAGAAATCCAGGAATACTGGTCGCCAGAATGACAACCTGCCTTAGGAATTTATTTGTTTTAAATATTGATAAAAATGATTCTTTTAATTAATTTAAGGAGGCTCGGTGGCCGTGAGCTTTAAGGCACAAGCACTTCACACTCTGTGCAAAGGTCGTGGGTTCGATTCCCACTATGAGGTGGTGGCTTTTCTTTAGAATAAAGAAAAGGCATCAGCCCTATCCTGGCTAGAAAAGGTTGGTAACCTATAGATAACCCGTCCCAAAATTCGTAGTTAATAATAATGGACGTTAAAATTTAAATAAATAATTAATTTAATAACTTATGTCTCTAATCAAATATATGTCACCTAGTAATAGTAACTGTTATAAAAAAAAAGTCCGATTCGCAGGAACTGCGTCATCTTAGCGCGGTTCCGTTCTTATCTCTAGTGTTTATGAAGGCATAGAATAGAAAAAGTTATTACTTTGTTTAGATCAATAGCGAAACAGCTATCCAAATGAAATCTCAAACAAACCAGTCTTGAAAGGTCTTTGTTGATTTACAATCATACCTGTATGGGTCAGCTATACCATAAGTCGGGCAGAAAGGCCTCCGCTCAGAGGCATTTGGAAAGCCTTGGGATCTCTCTCTTTAAACGCTACATTTCTAACAATAAATTGATCTTCTTATTTTACTTAATCTGTTTTATTGTCAAATACATTATCTGACTATAAGCAATTTAAAAATAACAAGGAATAAAACAGACAAAAAGAATAGTTCGAATAAGCGAAATCAATTACTTAAAAATTTTAAGCACTTATTTCTCCGATTGACATCGCTTATTCAAAACTTTCTTTAAAACCTTTCTTGTAGACCATTTAGTAAGCTTTCGAATGGTAACCTTTCGCTTCCCAAGATTTTCAACCGTTTTCGAGATATTAAGAAATTATACGAAGTTCCCAAAACTTTTTATTATTTCTGACAACAGAAAATTGGTCTCATTTTACCTATCCTGTTTTACACACACATACATTTTCCTTACAAATACAACATAAGAAATTACAAAAATAAAAAGCAATAAAAAACCAAGGGAAAGAGACAAAAATTACAAAAAGAACGACAAAAACCCGTTCATAAGAACAAAACAGACGTATTTGAAGTTTTAAGCACTTATTTCTCCGATTGACATAACCTAATAAAAAATAGTTTTAGAATCATTTTTGTAGAGAATTTAGTAAGCTTTCAAATAGTTTCAATCCACTTACCACGATTTCCCAACCGTGTTCGAGAAATTAATGAAAGTATACGAAGTTTCCAAAACTTTTCATGTCTGTTCATAAAATATTTTATTCTAACCCTTCCTTAACTCCAAACGTAACATAACTTTCAACATACTAGTTTTAATGAACGTAGAACATGCAGATAATGTTTCAACTGAATCCCGTTATTCTAAGTACCCAAACCAAAAACGGTATTCAAAAATTATTTTTCCAATTTTCTCAACAACGGTTAAAGCTATCGCCTTGAAAATGGTTTTATTCGTTTTCCTAGCCCAAGAAGCCTATAAAACGAGTACTTACAAGCTTATGAACTCAAAAACGTAAGCGTTACGATTTTTTCTGCGCGAATTTCGCCCCAAACGCCATCTTCCAGTGGGCGGATTTTGCTGGTTAACGAACTTGACCTTTCAAATTGGACGACAGATTTTTGTACCAAATTTCATCAAAATCGGACCATTCGTCTTCTATTTAGAGAGCGAACAGACAAATATATATATATATATATATATATATATATATATATATATATATATATATATATATATATATATAAATATATACATATATATATATATACAAATTTGAACCACCGTTATTTTCGGTTTCTAGGGGTTCTGAAACGCAAAATTTTCTAGTCGGCACTTCCGGATTGTTTCATTGTATCAACCTTATAAGCGGGGTTCCTCCCTATGGGGGAGGGAGGAACCGCGCTAATACCCGAGAACTGGACTAATATGCTGTAGGACCTGAATTAAAATTCCGAGCAAGCACTAATAATCTTCTAGTGTCTTCGTTTATGGGTTGGATTCGGCCCCTCTGATCGTCTCTAGGCCAACCCAGTCTTCGATTACTTTATTAATGGGTACCTGTAAAGGGGAAAATCAGGCGGCCAGAGCATAGCACACGATCTCCCTAGTGTGCCGTATGGTCATGAATCAGATTCCTCTATAGTATCTGCCCCTCAGGGGCCTCGTGGCCTGATTTCTGATTTTTCTTTATTAACAACTTATTACTCAAAGTATTCTTTTATGAATTATAAGATAAAAAAGTTTCTATGGTATTTTATGCTATTAATGGCTCCCATTATTACTTGTTTTCGTGTACCATCAACCAGCAACTAGCGTACGTCCTGTATCAAATGTTGGAAAACGCTGGTTTAAAACAATTGGTTGCTGACTTATTGAAGATATCGTCGATACAAATGCAAAGTATCGAATGTGAAAAAACGTATTTTTCATGTTCCATCTTTACTGATTGCTGTTGGACTTACGGGCGGCAAACTCGCAAATCTAAGTTCACTCAGTGAAACGGGAGACTAACCACTGTCAAAAGGTAGAATCTGCAGACTATTTGACTGTCTAAAAGCAAAGTAATGAATAAAAGTTTACTCACTCTGTAAAGAGGTAAATTTCACATTCGATACTTTTGCATTTGTATCGACGATATGATTTTGACAAGGCTCTGGAATAAAGAGTAAAGTCAGCCGTGTTGTGGTTACATTTGGAAGAGGAATGTGGACCACAATAAGAATACAATATTACAATTGGGAAGCGTCAAGGCTGTAGGCGGAGTCCTCTTTTTTCTTTGTAGTCCATACCTCTGCTAAGGCGAGGGGACAAGAGAGACGCCAAAGCTTAAACTCTTGATCGCTTCATTCCACTCAAGGGCTTGGAAGAGTCGCACGAAATTCATTCGACTAGTGGCGCAGGCCTCACGTGTAGCTGATTTCGTATTCCTTTTTGTGCCCACTCATTAGTGAGCTTAGTCCTAATCAAGGAAACTGGAGCAAGTTAAACATCACGTACAATTGTTGAACTACTAGAACCACTAGAATGACAAGAAAATACCCTAGGTAGCGCGAGAATTCAGTTTTATGAGAAATCATAGCGTCTTTCTCATCCCGCACCATTGCGGAAGCATCAGTAAATCGTTTAAAACCCGGGGACATTTTCCCTTTTCTCTTTCGCCTACCATACATATGTCTTACTCACTAAAAATTACAGAGACCCCAAATATAATTTAAGTCTTTATCTTTGTAGAAAGCAAATAATAAGGTAGATTATGAGAAAAAATGCACGTGTGAACTCAAATAATGGAAATGTACCTACACACTGGAATAGAAAAGAGAGGTCCTTCACTTACATATACTGTGCTAAGAGTACATTTGAAGGCATGTAGCTACATAATAAAACTGTGGGAGATCATCCATCCGACAATTGTTGTGGGAATGTACTAAAGAACTGGAAATCGGAAGTTCTGCGACAACGAATAAATATAGCTTTTTTATAATTTTTCTAACCAATTAAACAGGGGAAGCGAACAGAAAATAATGTAACAGTGATAAAAACGCATGTGCAACTATGTACGTTAAACACAGCGAAAACGTAATCGTATTTTTACATTGTGTATAGGAACATAGAGTGACCTTGAAATCATCCTGAGGACTTCAACATAATAAAATACCTCGGATTCGGATTCAGAGACCCTCAAAACCGTGGAAGCTCAAGTTATTTCTTCTTTAACGACTTCATACGAAATTTGACCTTCAAATGCTCTTAAGCCTGACGTGATGGGGTGAAACCAGAGATGGGCATAATTTTATTTATAAATAAAAATACGAATTTATTCGTACTTCATATATTTGTGAATACGAATATAAATAAATTCGTACTTCATATATTTGTGAATACGAATATAAATAAATTCGTATTCATAAGTGTGAGTACGAATTTATTTTTATTCACATATATTAAATATAAAAATACAAATAAAACTTTATTCGCAAATTTTTCTGCGAATACAGATAAATTCACAGAAAAAATTGTAAATAATCACAAAAAATGTGAATATTTACAAAAAATCAAGTGATTACAAAAAAATCACATTAAAATATACGAATACAAATTTATTCACATTATAATTTGTGAATAAAAATTTATTCACAATAAAATTCGCAAATAAATTATGAATTTATTCCTATTAAGATGATATTACGAAAGTTATTGAAAGTGAAGTTTTTTTTTTTTTTTTTTTTTTTTTTTTTTTTTTTTTTTTTTAAGGCGTTTAACGTCTAGGTTATTGTTTACCCCGAGCCCGCCGCGGGACGACCAGCCATGCTGCAGGGGCACAGTTTATCATCTGTACCTCCATCAAAAAAAAAAAAAAAAAATCACCTTTAATAACTTTCGTAATATCATCTTAATACGAATAAATTCATAATTTATTTGCGAATTTTATTGTAAATAAATTTGTATTCACAAATTATAATGTGAATACATTTTTATTCGTATATTTTAATGTGATTTTTATTGTAATCACTTGATTTTTTGTAAATATTCACATTTTTTGTGATTATTTACAATTTTTTCTGTGAATTTATTTTTATTCACAGAAAAATTTGCGAATAAAATTGTATTTGTATTTTTTAGCACTTTCCTCCGAAGGAAAGTAGCTATTGAGGTTGGACTCATGACGGAATTTTTGAAAAATTTCTTCAAATCTTTATCGATCCTACCTAGTAGACACCGAAAATGACCCCCGTTAAAATTTATATATATCTATATATATATATATATATATATATATATATATATATATGCATATATATATATGTCTGTTAACACGATAGCGGCCAGAGTTTTTGTTTTTTCGTCACGAAACTTGGTATATAGCATTCAATTAGCAAACGATTGAACGAGTTCGTTAACCACTAAAGTCGGTCTACCGGAAGGGGGGGTTTACCCCGAACCCAAAACACTTATTTGACTATGTCAGCCGTAATATTTGTTATATTTCAACGAAACTTGGTATTCGTAGTTGTAATATAGAGAGAAAAGTGAGATATAAAAATGAACTAAATCGGTTCATTAGAAGGGGGGGTTTACTCCGGACCCACAATACCAATTCGCCACTACCAGCCGTGATTTTTGGTATATTTCGGCGAAACTCGGTATTCGTAGTGCTAATCCACAGGTAAATATGTGTTGTAAAAATAAACTAAATCGGTTCATTAGAAGGGGGGGTTTACTCCGGACCCAAATTCCTAATATACTCATACCGGTCGTAATTTCTGCTGTATTGTAACGAAACGCGGTATACGTCGTGGGTAACTCATGAGAAACAAGTGTTGTAAAAATGAGCTGAATCGGTCAATCGGAAAGCGGGGGTTTAATTTGTAATATATTTGAATAGAAAAGCCGGCAGACGTAGGTTCACAAAGCCGCCGCAAGGAGCGCTTTCTACCACTAGAGTGACTGTATCCTGTTCCTGCGTTAGATCAAAATACGATAATATGAGGATTTTTGTATTTATTACGTAGTGTAGTAGGTACCATGTGTAAACATAACTCTGGATGCAAATTAATAATTGATCAGTTACTCATTACAAAATGAGAACTATTCACGTTTTTATTTTATTTATGTAGGATATTTTAAGCAAATTGTTCTGGAAAGCAGTCTACACTACCCAAATTCTGAGGAAAGTGCTTAGTTATGCAGCTCCTGCGTGACGGACTTTATATTTAATATATGTGAATAAAAATAAATTCGTATTCACACTTATGAATACGAATTTATTTATATTCGCATTCACAAATATCTGAAGTACGAATTTATTTATATTCGTATTCACAAATATATGAAGTACGAATAAATTCGTATTTTTATTTATAAATAAAATTATGCCCATCTCTGGGTGAAACAGCCAACAGTGAGATGTTTTCTCACTGAGTAAAAATCTCACAGTTTTTAGTGAAAAGTTACTTATTTTATTCCTGAAAAATTGATATTTTTTTTTGAGACCCAGGAAGTCTCATGGGTATAAGTAGCTTCTAAACGAATTTTCTTTTTTGCCAAAACGTCATGGGCGTATATAGAAAATGATTTCGGGAGGGGCTGGCAAAAATTTCGGGGGGGGGGGGGCTGGGACCATTTCCGGGGTATGGAATACTAACAATTTACAACTTTTAATAGTTTTAGGCAATTAAAACGCTATTACAATAAAAATAAAATATTTTTATGAACTAAATGATCTTATTTAATTTATTTTTAAGGGTTTTATGACACATTTTCCCCATCAAATCAAAATTTCGGAGGGGGCTGGAGCCCCCTCAGCCCCCCCTTATATACACCCATGCAAAACGTACCATGAACTTGGTGCATTTAGGTTGTGAAGATATCTGTAATGTAACTCAATTATCCGTAGTTTATTTGGTGTAGAAAAAAAAAGCGGTACTTAGCTATCCTCTCCGAATAGTTTTACCTAAAAGTACATGTTTCGAAGTTACTTCCTTGCCTAATAAAATGAAGGTGTCAATTAGCGATGCGATTATTTTATCAAAGACGAGTTTGCAATATTTTTTTTTGCAGAGAGTTGTTAAACAGTTGTGATAGCAACTAACTGAAAATTTATAGTGATATCTACCTAACATCTTGTGTAAAAATTTCAACATTTATTCGTTAAAGTGAACATTTTAATAAAGAGGAATGTGTCGAGAACAGTTAAAAATATTACATCGGTTGTTAATTCATTTAACTCAGCACTCAAAATACATTTGGAAGGATGCATATCTCTACCAATTGAGTGAAATATGACTTTTTAAAATTTAATAATTACTGTTTTTCTGGGTTTTCCTTATATAAACCCGTTTATCTTCCCAAATAATTATTCTATAGAATTGGTAGTGGTCTCATTTGACTAAGAACTAACAAATACCTTAAAAATGATACCAAAATCATAAAGGTTTATGTACCTACAGGTTTTTTCACAAAATGGGGTGTTTGGCACCATTGTGCCCCAAACTCTCTTTGAAAACGTGTGGCAATCCCTAAGGAGGGGGGGGGGGTTGATATAGCCCAACATGTAGCAAAAGAAAATAGTGAGGCCTACGCCATGACAATGTTGATTTTTTCAAAAGCCCATTTTTCTTTCAGTTTCTCTAGAGTTACTTTCTTCAAAGAAAAGAATTGGTTTTTATTGAAAAAATGCTTCAGGGAACTTTTGATCCCATAAGGTCATCACATTTTAAAAGTTATGCACACTTGCAATGTAGCTTTAGTTCTTTATCAAACCTTCAGAGCATTTTAGAAGATACTCATGAACAGTTTTTTTGTTTAATAGTTTTTTAAACAAAATCAGCCAGAATCAGGTGTTGTTAATAAAAATACAGGAAATATCATTGCCTCTGAGAATATTTGTGAAAAGGACACTATTCCATGGGTATATGTAAGGGGGGAGGCTGCAGCCCCCCCTGGAATTTTGACTTGATGGTATAAATGTGTCATAAAATCCTTAAAAATACATTCAATAAGATTACTTAGTTCATAAAAAAATATTTTCCTAGTTTCCTAAAACTATTCCAAGTTCTAAATTGTTAGTATTCCATACCCTGGAAATTTCACAGGCAGACTGTTTTTAGGATGGACCTGGGACTTGGACTCTTTTTTTCAATGTTAGTTTTTTTTTGGGGGGGGGGAGGATATAAATATACATAATGTGTGAGATTTATTGACAGCAGACCATTTGAATTCTTATGACCAAAACATGAGCTGCACTATTGATGAAAGTAAGACTCTGGGTGGTGTGATTAAAACGGAGTTGATGCTACCACTTCAATATTTTGAAGTTGTAAGTACCTTTAGTGAGACTAAACCGGACTTACAACTACCCCCTGTAGATATATCTCGGTTTTCCCAGAGAGATAGTTACAACTTCATTTTTGATGTGATAAAAGGGAAGCTACAACTACCTAGGTGTAGTTACATCTTCGTTGTCTTGAAGTCTAAGGAGGAGCAGACTTCACTTTTGTCAGACATTCTTCAAGATCAGGATTATTAATATATTCATGTATATATATGGTTCAGGGGCATATATAGGAAATACTTTTTGAGTAACGGAGAGTTTGGCGCTATATTACATCCAAACAAATTTATTTTTTCTAGTCTAAGTGATATTATGTTTGACGCATTATTACTGATTAAATCAAATTAAATTTAAGGGGGGCTGTGGATATAGAACCTGTTTTTGGGCAATTGAAACAAAGGTTCCTAATTCTTGGCAATTGTGTAAATGTAGCACTTGAAAGAATACCAAAACTAGTAATGAGCTGAGCTGTACTGCATCATTTTGCTAAACATCTTAAAGACCCTCTAAATTTTGAGGAATTTGACCATGTTGCAGACAGCGTTGCAACAAAAGTTTGTGGAGAAGCGAAATAAAATGTTAGCCTTTTTATTTTCAAATTATCAGAATGCTTAACGCCTAATTAATTAGTATATTTGATTTAATATAATTTGTATAATAAATCAAGTTGTACATTACTCACTTTGTATATTAAATTAACATAATTTTTTATATAACAAATCTCTAGATAGAGATTTCTTATCAGTTATTCTTTCATCTACAGATGACGATGACATTTTGCTTAACTACTGCTCAACGACAAGAATGAATATGTGCCTAGCAGAGACTGACAAGAAAGAGATCTAACAAAAACAGGAAATAAAACCTGTAGGGATAGGAAAGGGTCGACACGTTCCAACATGGAAGACAGCCACTACTACAGGGTAGTTATATCTACCCCTAGTTGTAGCTTCAGTTTTGTTGTAACTGCCAGTCCATCTAGGGTCGTTGTAACTACGGAGTGGTAGCCTTTCTTTAATCACAATTCTTAATGAATTGAAGCTAAAACTACACCGTAGTGTCTACTAGGTAGACACTTCGTTTTTATCACACCACCCTCTAAGTGCTTTGATAAGAATTGAACATCTAAAGGGAAGAGGTACTGTTTCATTCTGATGTAATTGACAATCCAACATAACCAATATTTTCAACCCATGGCTGGATGGATAAGCAATGGAATTTACAAAATAAAATAGTACACACACACACACATTTTCCAATTTATAACAACTAATTTATTAAAATAAATAATACAATAAATATATACATATTTTACTTATTTTGTTCTTTTTGTTCCTTTTCTTTTAACTTTCTCTCCATTTTTTCAAATTCATACTTAGTCATAATAGTGATATCATCTTCAACTGATTCAACAGATTTCACCTAAAATAAAACAATAAGGTCAACATTTTTTTTTCTTTTTATATATGTATGATATTTGATAGAAATCACCACAATAATTTGAAGCAAACTCTAATAGAACTCGTGAAAGAGAAAGGATATGAGTGGTTTGAAAATATGTCCATCATCGACGATCAAGGCTCGGCAAGATCTGCTGACATCGTTGCCTTTAAGCGGAATACCAAAATGGCTCTAATTTTAGGCCCAAATATCTATAATGAAAGGAACAAAAGCCAACCATTCATTCCATAACCGCGATGAAGAATATACAGTTAAACGCTAAATCGGACTCCTGGAACACCAAAACAGCACTTCTACATACAGTTATCAACTCGGTATTTCCCTACTCCTCAGACCTACAGGGCATATAGTACAATCAGGGGACACTCAAATATATGCCTATATACTATATAGGTATATATTTGATTAAAGATAAATCTGCATTAATAAATTATATAAAAGTAAGGAATATGGAAATATTACCTCAGGAATGTAAAACTGGAGCATATTTTCTATTCCGCTTTTTAGCGTAACAATAGAACTAGGGCAGTTTGAGCATGAACCTTGCATTTTCAGCTTCACTACTCCATTATCGAAACCCTGAAAAGAAAATACATTTATTACAAATAACAGGCATAAAATATATTATTTCATTAAACAGTCTACAACTTTCAAGATAAATCGTTTTGATTCGTGACATAACATTTTCAGGGACTTAGCCCCATTTTCAATTCCAATGCATTGTTTCATATTTAGACCAATATACAGCAGTATAGGAGCTGGTCTTGCTTCTAGACTTTAGGAGATAAATTGTACAAAGAAAGAACTAAAAGAAGTTTTAGTTGTCTTCCTAATTAATAATGTCCAATTAGTAATATTGTATCTTTATATTTCAACAAATTTTTCATTAAATAAAGAACATTTATCATTGGAATTAATGTATTGAGGAGTTGAGGTGCAAAACTCGTTCGTCCCATTGAAAAATTAAGATGGCCGGTGGGGTCTCCCATGGTCTAGTGGTTATCGCTTTAGATTCATAACCGGGAGATGGTGGGTTCGATCCCCACCGGCGGCAGGAATTTTCTCATCCCACAGCTCATTGCGAAAATTCCTCGCTGCAACCTGGATGTCGGCGATAATTGCCTAGATGTCAAAGCGCCGTAAAAAAAAAAAAAAAAAAAAAAAAAAAAAAAAAAAAAAAAAAAAAAAAAAAAAAAAAATTAAGATGGAATTAGATTCTAAAAGATATTTCATTGCTATTTTAACGCTGAAATATAACATTAATCTGTAAACATAAAGATGTACCTTTCGAAGACGAAAAACAAAAAAAAAAAAATTAATCTGGCCACTCTACAAGACGTGGTTTTGAGTTTTTGAGCTTCCTGAAAAATATGTTCCTGTGGAACGAACGAGTTTTGCATCTCACCTACTCAATTATAAAATGTGATTTTGAAACTTGATTGAGTATTTTGTTTCAAAACAGCAAAATAAACAACCTTTTAGCTGAAATGTCTAGTATGCAACTCGACACCATCATCAACTGCACCATTGAGTGAACCAATGCAGTGGGTAGACCAAGGAAGGCGTTTGCGGAAGATCTCAAGCGGGATATGGGATGCGGTACCTACTTGGAGCTGAAGAAAACGGCCCAGGACAGAGCAGAATGTCGAAGAAGAGGGCAGTATTTGCTGCAAACCAATCGATAGATTGCGACTAGAGAAGAAGATTTTGTAAAATGTTACCAACCATATATTGAATATCTCCACCATCTTCCTGTACTGTTGGCCGAATTCTAGTATCGAGGAGTTCTTTTATCATTTGTACTACTTCATCATCATCTTCGTGAATTTCTAAAAACAATAATTTCAATATAAGTTGAGTCATTAAAAAATATGAAAACAAATGATTTATAAAAGTGAAATATTGTTTATGATGCTCTAAAATTTAATAAAAAATTGACACATTATTTACCAGTATCTGAACTCGGTTTGACATCAATCAATACTGGCATTCCACTAGCAAAGAAATCCATGATTGTGGCAAATATTTCTGGTTTCAGGAGTTTCCATTCAACTCCATCGTCATCCATCTAACATAATAGGAAAAATAAATGATTAAATAATGAAATTAATTTAAGGGATAAATAGGAAAAGGAGTTATATGACATTTAGAGATTTTATTGTGAAAGGCTTTTATTATAGGGGTAAAATAACAAAAAGTGTGACAAAAGTATGTTAGAAAAATCAGTTTCTTCAGTGTTTAATGACCATATAAAGCAGCAGATTTTCATTTTGATTGACTGGTGAGTTCAACCTGGATCTCAAGAAATTTTGAAATTGGAGATTTGTTCATTTCAGGGAGGAATCCTTTGGACTACAGGCGAAGACAAATCCACCTCTCCCGCATCGATTTGAATTTTGCACGCCACATTGAAAAGATTGATTTCAAGAAATATAAGTGTCATTACTTCAAATGATTTCATTGACCAAGTTAAATGAGTCTATTAAATAAAACATGTAAAAAAGAGAGAGAGAGAGAGAGAGAGAGAGAGAGAGAGAGAGAGAGAGAGAGAGAGAGAGAATGGAAAAAAAGACAAGTTAACTACTTAATTAAAAAAAAAAAAAAAAAAAAGCAAAAGGATAGGAATGAAGACGAAAAGGATTAATCAATTAATTACAGAAAAAAAACACACCCATGCCTAGCATAATGGGATGTATTATTATGTGACATGTTTTACATGGTAGGGCGCTGAGGGCCGCGAGGTTTTACTGTCCTAAATATTTCAAACAAACAATAAAACATGTAATTATCGCAAAAGTGTATTGTCAATTACTTCCTCCTATTACTTGAATCAAAATACACATTAAAAGCATGTTTCACATTTTTCAATAATAGCCGATAGCTTCAGAGTGATTCTTATTTTTATTAATAAAATCTTGAAAAAGCCGTTGAGTGAGGTATAATGTCCAGAACTTACTTTTGTCTAGGAGATTAAACTAAGTGTTGAAAAAATAATATACCACCATTATTTTTACAAGTGCTAACATGGGCGTATATAAGGGGGGGGGCTGAGGGGGCTGCAGCCCCCCCCCCCACCCCAAAATTTTCATTTGATGGTAAAAATGTGTCATAAAAACCTTAAAAATTAATTAAATAAGATCACTTAGTCAATAATAAATAGTTTATTTTAGGTGTAGTAGCGTTTTAGTTGCCTAAAACTATTCCAAGATCTAAATTTTTCATATTCCATACCCCGGAAATGGTCTCAGCCCCCCCAGAAATTTTCCCAGCCCCTCCCGAAATTATTTCCTATATACACCCATGAGTGCTACTGAGTTTTTGCCAATATTTGTGGATACTCTGATCATTTAGGATGGCTAGATCAGGTATTTTTCCCATATTTATGAGATTTAAACAAATTTTCCATAATTGGTTATATCCCTTATTGCTAAGTAAATACCAATCTTCACAATAAACGCGGAAGCACTGTACAAATAAGTCATTCTTGCTTTCAAGCAATAAAACTCATGAGTATTTTAATATTAAGATCAAATGTTATTCAATACCCAAAACCTTGAATGAGCAATTATTAAATGGACGCCTTTAAACGGAAAGGCACCAAGCGCCATTTTTAATGAAATTGAGTTTTTGGTGCTATCTTGTAGAGAATTTATATAGTAAAAAAAAAACTGGTTCAAATATAATGTTGTCATTAAAGCAAGAAAAAATAACCAGAAAAAAGTGAAATGGTGTATCCAGTATGCTGTAATAAACAGAAAGGAATCAAGCACCATTTTTATCAATAACTATAAAATAAAACCCCATTACCATAACAACAGTTTATTTTAATGAGAGAAAATGAATGAAACATTTCAGGAAATAAAGGAATTTTCGATCCATAAAAAAACTTTAAACCCAATTCTCTAAAGAATGAACAGATAGATAGATAGATAGATATATTTCCAGCAATCCAATTTTTTTGTAAATTGGACAAGTCAAAAAAACAAAAACAAAACAACAATAAAATTTCAAATCTGGCTGCTTAGGTTCACAGTTATAACATTTAAAGTCTCTTACACAACTTGAACTTATAAAACATTTCTTGGTAATGCCTTGATATCCTAACTTATTACCTTAAGATTATAATAAATAACATAGCATATAGCCCTATTTTAAAATAAAAACAAGTATATATCACTAATATAATAAATAATATAAAAATTAAAATATGGCACTAGTAAATTATAAATTAAAATAAAATGATATACATTAAAATAAAATTATATACAAATAAGTTCTTTGGACTACGTATTAAATTGAGACGTCTCTTGAATTATGAACAAAACAATCCCTTATCCTATAAAAATTCATTTCTGATATAATGTATTTACATTGGCATACAAATTTAGCATATTCGTCTATTTCTTTTATTTTTCTAGGAAGGACGTTGTAAATAATCGCTCCATTATGTAACAAGCCTTTTGAATAAAAGCAGGTTCCATGCTGCTCTATTTCTAAATTCCTAGCATGCCTTGTCGAATAGGAATGTAAATTTAATTTTAATTTATTACTTATCATCCACCTCTTTAGGACTTGTGTCATATAATTTATTTCAACAGTAAGATATTCCAAAGTAAGTAGATGGCACTTGGTTCCTTTCTGTTTAAAGGCGTCCAAATAAGTTTATATTACAATTTATATAATTATAATAAAAATCACCTTTGTAACAGTAATGAAATCTGAACCAAAGAAAACTCCTTTGACGCCTTCAATTCTAAATAGAAGTTTAGCAAGCGGAGAACATGCAGCATCTTTAATAGTGGGGAAATCCATAGTTTGTCGCTCTTCAAGAACCTTTAATATAAAATTCAATTATTGAAATAATTAATAAAAGGAAGGAAAATCATAAACATATACGTAAGTTTATGTGTGTGTGTTTGTGGATTTATACTCATAAATATCTTACTTTGCAGATAATTTGAAATTTTAAATCTTTTAAAAACCAAGAAAATGAAAACTCAGAGGGACATCTTCAATTTAATAAATATAAATACAAATACACACACACACACACACACACACACACACACTTATATATATATATATATATATATATATATATATATATATATATATATGTATATATATATATATATATATATATATATATATATATATATATATATATGTATATATATATATATATGTATATATATATATATATGTATATATATATATATGTATATACAGTGGAGTCTCACTTATACGATACACACTTACACAAAGAATTTTCGGTTCCCCCGGCGGAACTCCATTTAATACTGTGCAATGAATTATTCACTTATGCGCTATTCAGTTATACACAATATCCACTTATATGTATGCTAATTTTTTCCCCTGTTGTAAATACTATTCAGTTATACGAAGAGACAACAGCTTTTCTACGAAATGTTTACAGATTTACCAGTGACTTACCGCCACCACTCTCTCTCTCACTCATCTCAGTTTTTCGTTGTCATTCTAATATTCAAGCCGTGTTCTATGCACTCTATCTTGTGTGATTTCCTTCATTTCTGATCTAATAACCTGGCACGTGCCAGTATATCATCCCACCTACACTCTCTCGTTTTAAACTTCTCTATAGTAGTTGTTTTAGTAGCCGTGTTCTATTGTCCTTTCATTTTTTAAAAACAAGAACAAAGGTTTCGCTTGAAGACAAAATAAAAATACTGAAAGAAGTTGATGACAACCTCAACAAAACAAAAAAAAACATAGCTAAACGGTTGAAATTACCTTTGAGAACCCTCGCGACTATTTTTTTTTTTTTTTTTTTTTTTTTTTTTTTTTTTTTTTTTTTACGGCGCATCGACAAATCCTATTTAACAAATAAATATGGTTTTGACGTGGTATTAAGGGCCTAAAACTTGGCCCAATAGTATGATATCATAACTTTCATAAGCAAACCTTTTAGGGTGGATACTGGAACTTGGCCTCTTTTTTCAACGTTAGTTTTTCTGGGGGATATAGTTTTTTTTTGTAAATGTTTGTTTGTTTACAAACAAATCTGCCTCAAACTATTTTTCATTTTCAACTCAGATTTTCCCTTTATTTTGACCCCAAGTTCTATCATCCTGCAAATTTCAAGCGTCTAGCTTGTCTTGTTTGGGAAGTAACTTGTAATTTGTAGGTCGAATGAGTGTTTGTTACTAGTAAAATTAAGAGGTTTTTAAACATTGAATGAATGAATATGTTCATTGCTTTTAAGTACAAAAACTTACAGCAAGGAGTTGGCATACAAAATTAAATTTCAATTTCCATAATAATAATGATAAACAACAAAAATACATAAAATTATTAAGATAACAAACAGCTTTTTATGTTAGAACAAATAATAATAATGCTATAAAATAGTATAAATAATACATAATAAGCATCAAATCAGGCGACTTTAAAGGAAACACTTTAAGGGTTGGCACTGATTTCACCCTTGAAGAGTCTTTCTAGCTTGTAGATATCGAAGAGTCTGGTGGCTAAAGTCATTTAGCTGTTCTTGGGTGTTGGGGGATAAGACATTAACAAGTTGGGTGATTGGTAATTCCTGTTTATTAGCGGTGGGGTTGCTCTTTTTCAGTGGCTTCAGAATCCTCCATTCAGTAAGTAGGTGTGCTATTGTATTTTTTCCTGTATTGCATAATGGGCATGTTTGATCTATATTAAAAACATAACTATTGCCTTGGATGTATATTTTGCTTTGCTTTGTGTTAGATAACCTGAGTTGTGCTAGGAGGCGAAGCTTTTCTATCTGTATCGTCAGATATAAGTATGGCTCTCCTTCAGAGCTATATGAGGTAAGGTTCCTGTACACATGGCTATAAGAGCTTTTTGTTACTGCCTCCACGCCCAGGGAAAAATAGTGATTTTTGGATTTTTCTATAATTTCACCCATCTGTTTCTTATTCAAAATTATTTGTTTTTGCCACATAGCTTCACATCCAACTATCAATAAATATGATCTCATCTCCTGGGTCCAGCTAAAGGGGATTGCATAGGCCTTACCAATTTTAATCAGTGCTAAGTAACATGCTTTTGAAAGGTCAGTTTTTGGTAGTGTTAACAGGTGCTGCCACCAGTTAAGCATCCTTTGGAAAATCTTGTGCTTAAGGTGGATTCAACCGGTTTCAAGTCGCACATAGCTACTGGGTGTGTTCCTTGGAAGATGCAGGAGTCTCTTAAAATATAAAAGCAGGCCTTTTTCCATTTTTCCTGTGTACTGGGGTCCCCGTATTTCTGCTGTAAACAATAGAGTGCTTTCTGAAATAGCTTCAAAAAGTTTTGATTTTGTTTCCCAAGTGTCCGATTTAGACCTTCCCAATATCTTCAGTACTACTCCATATCTTCAGTACTACTCCGCGCTCATTTGCTATGGCGCATTTTGCAACAAAATGGTCTGCTGCTTGCGAGAACGTTCCTGACATCGAGAAAGGTACGCCTAGATATGTAAACCTGTTCACAACATTGAGCTGGTCGTTCGGTTTTTAAACATTCTCTAGTTTCTATATGGAATGGCATAAAAAAAAATAGTCGAAAGCTCAACTAGTCTCACCCCCATATTAAATGAACATACAGAAAAAATAACAATTTCATTAGAATGTTTTTTATTTTAAAACCATTTGCCAATGCATTATTTAACAGCTGATGTTTTATTCAACTATTCCATTACTAAACCCAGATACCCCAGATTTTTTTTTTTTTTAATTATCAAAACACTTTTAGAAATGCATTTTGTTATATCCTGAAAGATTGTAGAAGTCCGGTTTATAGGTTATAGGATCCATATAATTTTATGCAGCCATCAAAGAATATCCTAATAAAGGGGAGTTAATCTATATTTGCAACAAAAAAAAACGTAATGTGCTTCCAGAAGGACGTCAGGGGAATCTGGGTTAATGATTAAGACAATATTAAGGCTAATGACACACACAGCGGTTTCGGCCGAGTCTGCAGAATAGGCCTGTGTATTGAAGCCATGAAGACACAGACCTTGGTCCAAGCCGACTCCTCCCTCTAAAACCGACCTTGCCAATCATTCTATCGTTGCGCCGAGGCTGTTTTATTGCCAACTGGTGGCTCCTCATTACATGTATTTCTACCTCAAAAGATACACACAGCTGTTTTGTGTGTCAGTTTTAGTTTCTATACTGATTAGTTTTGTAAGTGGGAGATACTTTTAAAAAATATGGGTGAGGAGAAAATTGATGTGGATCAGGAAATTGAAAATTGGCCTGCATTGTGTGATCAATCCAAAAAGGAGAATAGTGCAGACTTCAAAAGAAGGAAAACTGGGAAGAGATAACAAATACATTTACTGATAAAAATACAACAGTGCAATACATCATCTATCTATCTATCTATATATATATATATATATATATATATATATATATATATATATATATATATATACAGACAGACAGATATATATATATATATATATATATATATATATATATAAAAAATCACGTGTCTATCTGTTCCTTATACAAATCAACACCGTTTGACTGATTTTGACCAAACTTGGCACACAGGTAGGTCTTGATACGGGAAATCTCCTAGGCTAGGTCAAAATAGTCAAATTTCAAAAGTTTTGTTCAAGAAAAATTGGCTACACTGAACCATTCAGATTCTGACGGCCATTTTGAATAATGCCTCAAATTTATTTGTTGATGTTCTTGATAATTAGAATAACTCGAACTCATTGATGACTTTATATCATTATATAATCATGTAATGCAGTTTATTTCAATTTTATATCAACAGTCACTGTCTAACTAAGGTGGCTGGCCTTTGTTTGATAATAGCTATCTATTCGCAGGCTCTGGTGCTGGCCCCTGTCGGCTGTTTTCTGAATCGCTGTGGTGCTGGCCTTTGTCGCTGTTTCACAAATTACATCTCGACAAATATAAACAAATTCACACCGTTTTTGACGTAACTGAGTATACAGGTAGATCTTGATACGGGGAGAGTCATAGGCGGAAAGGAGGTGTAGCATGGCACACTGGGTAACAGCTAGTAATAAATAAAAATAAAAATATATCTTTTATAATGTGTCACAACAACCAACCTCCTGTTTTCAACGGACTTTGTTTACAGACGTACTCATATTTCACTTCATGAAAAGCTGTGGCCGCCTTCCAAAACAGTACTGTATGTTTTGAAGTGCCGGTGCGGTGACTCGGACAAAACCGCTGTGTGTGTCAGTACCCTAAGAGATACTTCGGGATACTGGAATGAATATTAGAAGATTAACAGGCTACTTACTTTCACTCCTGGAAGGAACTTCAAACTGTTGGGATTTGGAGTTTCCTGCGTCTGAATGAACATGGTTCGAGAACATTGCTTCCACGCTGAATTTGCTGATAGGAGAGGCCTATTACCTTTCTGAATCTGGTATGGAATTGTATGGACATACTTAATTCTGTCTTTAAGCCTGAAAAATATAAATTTCATTTAAGGGAGTTTGAGTCTAAAATAATAATAATAAAAAAAAAATGGTATGCTTTGCTAAGACGAAAACGATTTAGAAGAATCATTATTGTGAACTCTATATAACGGATTGTTATTATCAGTTTCAGCAATGATAATAACACATTATCTTGTTTGGGAGTTATTGTATATTTCCATTCAATACATATCAATGAGCTGAGGGAATAAGTTGGTATGTGAGAAAATTGGCAAAATGAGTTAAATGCACTATTTTTATCTCTTAAGACTCATGGATAGTGCAAAGAAGTCACTAATTCAATGCCTAGATCCTATGGGACGTATGAAACGATCAAGGCTTTGAGTGTTTCTCTGTTAAAGAGCTACCCTGAAAAGTTGAAATTTTGAATTTAACATGTTATCCCCTGTGACCATCGATAATTCAGAGCTAAATTCTTAAATTAAAAATAAAACTTTGATATTTTAACCACAATAAATATTTAAAAGGGTAATCTTGTGATTATTTTAAAATAAATACTCATGAGTATTACAGAATGATTTTTTGTAATCTCATGGCACCTTCTGAAGCTAGTAGTAGTCCAACATCAGATTAATAAATATCATAAAGTACAATGTTATGAATGTGTTATGCTAAATAATTTATTCAATAAATATAAATAAATTCTAATAACAATAAAAAGGTATCCCAGTTAGCATGCTGGGTGTCATGTAGGGGATGAGGTGGTAACCCATAGATTCCAAAGAAGTATGTGTCTACACTGAAAAAGGTTCACTGTCTTTATTCAAAAAGATATTTTATGCATACAAAAATACAATCCAGATAATTTTTATTTTATTTTACGGTGCACCGACTCTAGGCCATTAGCACCGACACCCACTACACCATGAAGAGACCCACAATCCAGATAATTTTTTATTTTTTTTTTTAATGGCGAGACTATTTCGCTATTAGCGCCGGGCTATCTACAGGTTGCCACCCTTTTATAATGCCAACAGCACGTGGTCGGTCACCCATTCAGGTACTGACCACGCCCGATGTTGCTTAACTTTGGTGATCTACGGGAACCGGTGTATTCAACGTGGCTAAGGCTGTTGGCTCACTCCAGATAATATAACCAAAACTATCATATATGTATCTGCTATTGTAAGAACTGACCTCTTTGTCAGTAAAGCCTTCATAGAGTGTATATATATATATATACTGAATTTGTAACAACCAGTATCCTACTGATGTAATGTCACCTGCAATGAACACCTCCAAAGAAAATTGGTGTATAAAAGTTTATGAATGACATTATTTTTTTCTTTATGACACTGGGCTACCTACAGGCTGCCAACCTTTTATAATACCAACAGCACATGGACGGTCACCCATTAAGGTTCTGATCACACCCGGCATTCCTTAATTTCAGGTAAATGGCTAATTACATAAATATCTCAATTTTAATATAAATTGATAAAATAAAAAGAAAATATCCTTAAAAATGTCTAGCTTGCTTGGAAGCCACAAATCATAGCAGGCTATAGCCTGACCTCCCTGAGGAAGCCGCCGAAGGTCATCAGTTTGTGCTAGGTGAGAGCTCCCCCCCGCTCATTAATAAATGTTTTATTTATTATTGTTTATTAGTAGATTTTAACATTTTATCTCACAGTCTAGGTGAATGTTGATACTTAAAGCATGGGAGTATGTATTAATTAATTTGATGACCTGAAATACACTATATTTTGTAAATTTCATTTTATTTATTTATAGCGTTTTTTTTTATACTTGAAATTGCATTAGTATTTTGTGTGGTAAGCAACCCAATTTTGTCTGGCGACTAAACTTTCATTTTAAAATAATGTTTTTCTCTCCTTTCTTCGCTTTAGATAATACGATATTGTTTTTATTGTGAATCTCAGATAGGCGAGATTGTACTTATATGGTTTAAATATCTATCATGTCACAGATGATGTGGCTTTTGGCTTGAAAGCAATTTATGTTAATAAACATCTGCGGAGGAACTGGCCTTGTTTTTTCGCCCTGTTTACCATGTATTACATTTCTGATTGTTTCCTGTAACTTTTATTCCATCAATTTGATATGTCTTTGAAAAAAAAAAAACACCTTAGATAAAACTCTCTAAATTACTGATTATTTTTTCAATAAGGAAACTTTTTTTTTTTAATTTTTTTAATTGATACTGATTAATTTTTGCGTTAGATAATATGCATTATTCTTATCATTATTCTTCATGAGATTGACCTGAATTGGCTAAGGAGATCAAATGGTTTGATGAAAAGTCAGGGATTTATCTCACAGATCGAAGGATTCTAAAAGCAAATGGACTAAATAAATACTTTTTTTTCATTTCTAATATTTTAACTTTTTTACGCTCTTTATTAATTAGCAGGCAAAAGAAAAAAATAAATAAATATTGGGCATGAATTTAATGTTGGCATAACTAAATATGTCATCGACATTCAAATAATTCTTTGTGATTTTTTATGGTTCAAATGTACCAACATTTTATAACTAAATCCTTCTGTTGAAGGGTTATCGGAACAAAGATATGATTTGTCACTTGGTTTTGGAACTTTCACAGGTCGGAGCTCGGTGTAGATAGCTTCTTGGGTAATAGAGTTGGGCAATTCTTCAAAATAATTTGTTTACCGTACAAGTTTTGAATTATGTTATCCACTTTCCAAGGCTTAGATATTCAGTCCGTTGGGTTGATAAAAATAATTGAAAAGTCAAATTTTGTAGGCTCGTCCAGCCTAATATTACCCTGGATTAAACCAATGAATTATCATTTCTGATTTGAGTTGTTTTGTTCTCTTCTGTGAAGAGGTTGTGCTTTAATTGTTTTTAACACATATTTCTATAGTCGCATAAGTCAACTTTTCAGTTTTGAGATAACGGCAGGGATATTAATGCTCATCATTCATAACCAAAAATTGACAGTCCCTATGAAAAAAATGATTCAACACTATTTTTGCATAGTTTACAAGCGATGCGTTATCTATAGTACTTACAAATGATTGAACTAGTTGATTTACTTAACTGGATATTTATTCACATAATAAGCAATAGGATGTTATTTCCCTTAGCCCAATAAATTGATGTTGAAATAAGAAAAAGTTTTATTGTACTCATAAATAGCGAAAATTTCCGACTAAAACTAATCTTATAACAAGTTATAAACCAAAGAAAACTAAACTCAAATGGAAATGTGTGAGTTTTACTGATTTAATATTTTGTGGCAAAACTTATCACGGTGAAAGCTCAAGAATTCATATTTTTGACTTGAGTTATTTAGATACGTGGGAGCTATGCAAGCTCAAAGCTAATCTAATTCAAAGCCTGCAGATTGCATTTGATAAAAATTAAAATCAAATTTATACAAATAATGTGTAAAATAAAGAATAGGACAACTTCAAAAATAGAACTGTACTCCAAAACAAAGCATGAAATTTAAAATTTAAAAAATTTTAAGCATTTAAGAAATTTAAATAAGAAGAAAAATAATCCAACTGTTTCTAATAGAATTTTAGAACTGATGGACAACTAAAATCCCATGAAATGTCGTTAAAAACATTCAAAATGACAAGAAACAAAATAGACTTACTGAAACAAAAAATACTAAGAATCGCTTTCTAAATTCATAAGTTATACATACAACAGAAATGAACGTTAAGAACTCACGCATTTGCAGGTAACAGTCTTATAAGTCTTTTCCAATGGCAAAATCTTGACATATTTGAAAGGTAATGTATTTGGAAGGTAAATAAAATAGAACCACTAGTTCGCTGACAAGACCTCAGAACTCGTTGCCGTAAGAAGGCCTATTTCTGAGAATGAAAATATTTGACAGATGAATTAACTTCATTCTAAAATTTTAGAAATCTATTTATTTTTTAAATTGCATAATATTGGAACTATTAATGAGTTCCAACAGTAAGTTTCTTTTCTTTATTAACAAACAAAATGCAATTTCGTTTAACGTCAACTGCGCATGATTCAATTTGTGGAAGGTTTCTTAATTGCTATAAGTGATAAGAAGGAAATACATAAATAAAATAATCTTTGCCCCCACGCGATTTCTTAGGAGAAATTGCTTGTAGAAATGCAATTCATATAATTGTTGATAAAATTAAACTTTTCATGTCGACTATTAATTTTGACCTCCGCTCATGAGCAGTAAGGGGGGAGGATCACAGAGTCCGTTTCATATGCTGAGTAGACAGTTGATAAGAAATGTCTGGAGGGCTGTTAAGAGCAATGTGAAAGTTTTCAAGTTGTTACTTTCTTTTTATTTCATGACAACTATGAAGCTAAGACCCATAATTGCTTATAATGTGCTAGTTCCTACTTAACAGTTTGTTTCTCTCAAACAGTGCTTAATATTCTATAAAATGTCTCAACAAAAGGATATGGAATTTATTTTAAAATCTCTTCTTGCTGGAGGTAATATATGGCACTGTATTTTGTTTGATGCATTGGGATTATTTATTTTGTCATTAAAAAGAAAATAGCAGTGCATTGTTAATGAGTTTACACTAATAATAAATTAATAAATAATAACTAGAAGAGATGGACCTGAAGTTTAATTTTCAATTTGTGTTTTTTGAATAAAACTTCTGATTTATATTCATGATGTTATCAGTATTGTTCTGTCTACTCCCAAAAGGATTGGAATTCTAATTAATATCTCTATTCAGTAGCAAATGTATTTATTTTTAGTTTATGTACAGTCTTCTGAGAAAACCCAAATTATTTTGATACAGGTTTTTATTTTAATCATGATTAAAACAATTAAACATATTATATTCAATATTACTAATCATGAGTTCCCTTTTCTACGGACTAGGATTTTATTTAATAATTGTTGTGCTATAATAAATTTATTTTCAAGATAGAAAAATTTTTTCATTGATTTTGAAGTGGTTGTGGCAGATTTAGAAACAAAATAGGTCATTTCAACTTTTCTTGAGTTGTGAATTCTAGGTTTTAATACTTGGAATACTTTTCACAGTCTTTAATGCAATTTAAAATTCATTCTTATTTTTCTTAACATTTATATTTATTTTTCTGTTATTGAATTTAGCTAAATTAGTCAATGCCTAAAAATCCTTTCTTTTTCTATTTGTGTGCTTTAGAGTGACAAACATCCAGTAATATTATGTATAAATATAAGTAACAATATTCTATTTGTTTTATAGTAACTAATTCATTAAAGTTTCAATTTTATTATTTAGTATTTATTTGCTCATTTCAAATTATTTTTTACCAAACACAAAATAAATTATTGTTGATTAATCGTAAAATATACAGACTAGTCTTTGTATTAAATAAAAAATAATTGTAAGGTTTGAACATAAATTTGAAAGACTAATGTTCAATAGTTTCTAATGTTCAACAGAGGCTGAAAAACAACAAAAAAACTATGTTGCAGTACCTATGTTGGGGTCATCAAAGTGATAAAATTCAAAGGTTTCCACCAATAAACCAAACTTAATCCACAAATTACAAAATATCACGTAATCTATGGTCTAAGATCCTATAATATAACTCCTATCTTCTTAATCCAAAGGAAATAAAATTAAAAAAAAAAATCCCTCCGATTACGTTTTCCTACTCCTAAACTTGGCTGCCTAATAAATTCTGCAATTTCCATCCTCACAGCAAACACAATGTTATCCTAAACTTTGCTCACACACTTGACTTCATACGTTCCTCTGTTGAGAATCGCCAGACATCTTAAAACTAACTTGACTAACATACTTGTAAATACATATTCTTGAGACGCTCAAAATATTGGAAGCCATCCTCAAGCATTTTGGTAAGCCTGTCATTGATAGAATTGAAAAAGAATACATTCCCTCCATGTAGAAAAATTTTTCATTGATTTTGAAGTGGTTGTAGCAGATTTCGAAACAAAATAGGTCATTTCAACTTTATATTTTCTTGAATTGTGAATACTAGGTTTTAATACTTGGAATAAATTTCACAGTGTTTAATGTAATTTAAAATTCATTCTTATTTATCTTAACATTCATATTTATTTTTCTGTAATTGAATTTAGCTAAATTAGTCAATGCTTAAAAACGGTACGTGACCTCCAACTTCTCTGCTTCTTGCTAACTCAAAACTCTTATTATCCTTATATTTCCTTTCTAAGAATATTTATTCTTTGATACAGTATGCAGTAAACTCTCAATTATTATCATGTATAAAAAGGACCAGTAATTGGTTAAATTTAATGTTCGTATATTAATAATGTTCTTATTGTTTTCAGGTGTTGCAGGAATGTGTTCTAAAAGTGCTGTGGCACCTTTAGACAGGATAAAAATTTTGCTTCAAGCTCACAATGCTCATTACAGTCACCTGGGTTCGTCTCCTAATTTTATTTTCATACTTATTATAATTTTGACGACAGGGTTAACTAAATTGTATCACAATAGAAGAAGCAATATTATATTATTGAATTGGCTCGTCTGAGGACTGGTCAATTCAAATAAAGCTTACTGGTTTCAACTCGCTGAGTTAAGGGGTAATACTAGATTGTGTGATCAAAATCAAAGTCAGGAGGCCCGGTGGCCGTGAGTGTTAATGCCTGAGCACTTAACACTCCGTGCCAAAGGTCGAGGGTTCGATTCCCACTAGGAGGTGGTGGCTTTTCTTTGGAAAAAAGAAAAGGCATCAGTCCTATCCTGGCTAGAAAAGGGTGGTAACCTGTAGAGAACCAGTTAATAATAATGGACGTTAAAGTTTAAATAAATAAAAGCCATTTTCTCTGTCATAAGTTTTATATGGGTTGTTAAAGTATCAAAAAAAAAAAAAAAAAAAAAAAATGTTTCAATTCTTCAAAAACAAAATGGTGGTGATGCGTCTGATGAACGGAAACCCTATTTTTTCATGGGATTTTTTCAAAGTCTGCAGGCAACAATTTTTAAATTAGAATAAAACCTAAAATTATTTTGAAAGAAGAAGGTAAAATCTGGTAAAGTATGTAGGATTTTTAAGAAATGTTAAGTTTTTCGAAAAAGGTGAACAATTATTCATTTTCTATTACAAAATCCGTCGAAAATTGGTCATAAAATCGTTTTATTTCATTGAATCAAAAAATCACCTGTACTACGAAATATGATTAGGAAGTTGCAGTTAAAATTTAAAATTGACCGAGTGAAAATTGAAGGCACTTGCCTATCACCGGATTTGAAAAACATAGTTTTGAGAACAACGACTTTGGAGTTTAATTTACTGAAATGTTAATTTTTTCTTTTTTCTTTATTTTTTTTTTTTTTTTTGTAATTTCTTGTAATAAAGATAAAGAAAATGGTTTTTAATTTTTAAATGTATAGAAGAAGGACCGGTCACAGTGAGTGTAAGGGCATATTTAAAAACTTTTCCTTCTTCGGATACCATTTTTGTAGTTAAAGAAGTATTTAAGCCCCCCCCCCAAAAAAAAAAAAAAAAAAAAAAATTAAAAAAAAAGTCACAAGGTAGTATTAATCCTTATGTCACTAATGGAACCATGCTTCAAATATATGAAAAGGACAAATGGTTTTCACTTACAGCTAAATTTCATCCAAATCTGAGATCATGCAGCTCGCATAACATTGTTGATTAAATATGGAAGACCCAAGAATGAAAATATATTCAAGTTGTGTTGTGCCTAATCCAGTTAAATAGATTTTGTTTAATTATTTTTTGAATTAAAATCCTATCAGAGGTGCTATGACTAAAACAGTTTGTTTCTAACCCGTATTAGCTGTTGATTCAATATGGGCTTTGAAACAAAACTTTTTAGCCACAGAAAGGCTTTGAGGTACATGTCTAAGTTCCTGTGTGTCGGACTTTTATTGTATTTATATGAGGCAATTTTTTACAGGTGTATTTTCTGGTATAAGAGAAGTAGTAAGGCATGAATCTTTAATTGCACTGTACAAAGGAAACGGAGCTCAAATGGTTCGAGTTTTTCCTTACGCAGCTACACAGTTTACTTCCTTTGAGCTTTATTCACAAGTAAGTCACAAGTTCTATAATAATCAATTATGCTAAGCCAATATGCTTTCAAACTTACATATTAGCATAAATATGCTTTAGTGATGGCTAAACTGAAAAAAAAAACCTTACAAAAATGTATCCGCTGACGTTCGCTCATTTGTGGTGGCCATGTACGAAAAAGAAGACTGTATGTTATACAGTACATTACATAGGTTTGTTGGGTGGAGGGCCTAAAGCATATTTATGTTCCTGAATTTGAGCAGCAGGCGCTAATTTTTTTCAAGGTATTTTACAAAATACTGTTATAAGCCTTCTTATATTTATTTTTTTCTATTATGACACTTGATCAGACTTAATGCTATTTTGAAGAATAATTGTTGAAGATCAATATGGCTATAAACAATATTAAAAAGAAAGTAATGAGGATTGCAAAGAAACTAGCGGAATATGTCATTAGATTCAGAGATGGAATTCTTAAATATGTGGAAAACTTCAAATAACTGAGTGTGAAAGTAGCGGCCATAGCCACAATGAATGCACCGGTTCCTGTTGATCATTGAAGTTAAGCAATGTCGGGCGTGGCAATGGGTGACCGACCTCGTGCTGTTGGCATGTAAAACGGCGGCAACCTGTAGATAGCCCGGTGTTAATATTCCACTTGTTGATACTCCGTTAAAAAATAAAAATAAATTGCAAAAAAATTGTTATATTGAATGAGCAGATGAGGGGATAAAGAGAGGCTTTCTAAACAGATGGCAGGCGGACAGGACAACAATAGTGGCTGTATTTATGTCAACAATTTTCCCCATTCTTTGGACGCTCATTTTGGAATCATGGACCCTAACATTTAGGTTTATGAGATATTTTCATTTTTACATTTAGAAATATGTAGAATAATGTTGCTCGTGTCTGTGATTTTTTTCACACTTGTCCCCTGGCTTATGCTAAATGAGCACCAGCAACTCCTGTGTATTTACAATGCAATAGCAGAGCAACCATGCCAACTGCAGTTTAAGTACAACAGAGGAAGGAATGCAGGGTGTCTACTACTTTTGTGAAGGCCGATTTTGGGACTTTTTCGTGACATTTTAATGACTTGAAAAGCAAATTTCATGCTCATTAAAAAGAAAATGATTTCAATCAAAATGAAAAAGCCTTAACTATTGGCTTAAAATTGGCCCTGTGTATGGAATGTCAATATTCAAGTCTGCATATGTTTAAAAAATGAATAATTTATTTGTAAATGCATACAAAACGGCGACAATACCGGGATTACGTTACTCTCCGGTAAAAACTAAAATTTCGTGACTTGGTTTCAAAATTCATGACTTTTTCGTGATTTTCGTGCCCTATTTTTAATTTCGTGACATTTTCATGACTTTCTCGTGCAGTAGACACTCTGGAATGGCCCTTTTTGGGCATTGGGAATGCTACAACATGGCAGACATCTTGTTTTAATGTTATTTTCTTTCTATCACAGACTCTACTGCCTCACTTCAGGCTTTAATTTCTCAAGAATGTTACCATGATAACCTAATTCTACAATGCAAGAAAATAATTTTAAAACTTCAAACAACCACCAAAATCTAATTGATATGGGTACCTAGACATTGTCATATATATGTGAATGAGGAGGCCAACAATCTGGCCAAAGAAGGATCTAAAATGAGCCAACCGCTTCTTCTTGTCACTTACACAAACATATGTCATGTAGTCTCTTCCTGTAGGTTAGCCATTGTCGATTCTTGGTGGAATACGGTTGGTAAAATATGGGAGTCAATTATATCTTCCTCGAGGATTTGTAGTGGCTGCCTTCATGATGGATACAGGCCTTGATTACCTGCAGAGCTATTTACATAAGATTGGTATAGCAGATCCCTCAATTTGTCCTTTCCCAGAAGGACGTGACTGTGGATCACCTTCTACGTTGCACAGCTCTGCAGGTGGATACTTGAGACGACAGTGTCAAATGACTAAACAGCCAGCACGGACATTGGCCAAAGAATAAGAATATTTATAAATACTTAAAAATTTGTCCGATGTTAATGATGAATGAAAAATAAATTTGAATGTAAATGAGATGCATTTGATTCCCTTCGAGAGTGGGATTGCTATTTTAATCAAAATGATATTTAATCTCTCCAATGGAATGTACGGTATTCTATATTGAATCCTAACATTGTTCATATTTTTTATAAAATAAAAAAAGAATTGTATAAAGAAGCTTTGAGAAACATGTAAAGTATTTGCTTAGAAGAAAGTTATGACTAATGTACTTTAATCTTTCTTTTGGTTTTATAGATGTTTAGAAATCTCCTTGGAAGCCAATCTCATGTTGGGAAATTATTGTCCGGTTCGTGTGCTGGAGCAACTGCAGTAGCTATCACCTACCCACTGGACACGATCCGTGCGAGGCTTGCTTTCCAAGTAGCAGAGAGGTACTCTGGTATTTTACACGCTGCTACTTCAATATTCAAAGAGGTATAAACCAATGTTTTAATGGGTGTAGACATTTTTCACTATTACTTAAAATATCATAAACATGCAAAAGTCAACGGTATGTGGGTCCCGTCTTCCTTTGACTTTACACAAGTCAACAGGGGTACACAGGCCAAACCGCCCTCGACTGTTGGGGAAGTCAATGGTAGAGAAAGGATTAACATTGGAAATTTGATACTTGGATAGTGTATATGATACCCTTGGCTCATAAAATCTCATGAAATACGGTATTCACCAATTTCATTCAGGTGTATCCTTTGTATTATACAATGGTTTAATAAATTTAAATTCTGGCTGGGGAAGCAATTTGGTGCTTTTTATGGCTGATAAATATGATGTTCTGTCTGTATCTATGCCTCCTTTTGATGAGTTGAATCATAATCCCAAGACATTTAGACGGTAAGCACTTCGGCTTGTGAGGATCTGAGTTCAAATGCAAACATGATGTCTGGCAAGTTAATTTTTTACAAAATGAAGATTTGAAAATAAATAGATATTTCATGAGACAATAAAAATAGTGTAAGAAATTCTGTTATTTTTTATGGTATGACTTTTTGGTTAAAATATGTAATTGTTTAAAAGGAAGGAGGACTGCGAGGGTTGTATCGAGGATTTGTTCCTACGCTGTGTGGAATGATACCATATGCAGGATTCTCGTTTTATTGCTTTGAAATGTTTAAGCTATGGTCTATGAAATATATTCCTGAACTTACATGCACTCCATCGTCAATAAATACTGGTAAGTCTTTAAGACAAATAATTAGAACTTGTAATTTACTCCTGACTCAATCATAAAGAAAAGGGCCATTTTGTTTATATATAGGGTGTATGGCAGTGGATAACAATACTCAAGGGGGTGAAACTAAACTAGTTAACTGCTGCCAATCGCTATTATAAAGGTTGTTTTGAAAAAAAAAGAAACGTGTTTTTTTATAGAAAAACCCCAATTTTCTTTGCTTTTACCTATTATTTTTAACGTTACATTACTATTTTGAAATCAGCATTAAATTTGGTTAAGGCTAATGCACTTTCAATACTCAGAAGAGTCCTCTTCAAATCACAATAACTGTTCAAAAAGTTGACATTAATCAAAAAGTCTAGATAGCAACATTTTTTCGGGAATCACTACTCTCAAAAAACAATATCCTACGAAGTGCTGAATCTCACAGAAATTGTAAAAACTTCTCAGAGCAGACTGAAAATTCTAGTACTTTGCTATATGACTTTGGACATTTGAAAATTATTTTCATCTTGAGTTTTGAGCGAAGTGAGAATAAAAGCCGACAATCGGTGCAGCAAAGGTTACTTTCGGTACTTGTAGTTTTATTACGACTCCTAATGAAATATACTATTCTGGGACTGCACTTGTTTTGTCTTTTATTTACATTAAAAAAATATAGATCCAATTCAAATAAATATAGGCTACGCCCGTCTCTATTTCTAAACCCCATTCTTTTTACAAGCTCATAACCTATACAATTTTTCCAAGTAGCGAGGCCCGGGACAACAGTACCCGGCAGTCCCCCATGTGGCGGCCCTGGTATACTCTGAACTGAGATTGTTTCTTCATTTCATAAAGTAATTGGAAATTTAGAGAGAATAAATATCTAATAAATAAAAATAATATCAAGTTTATTTTTGTGATATTTTCAGAAATAAAATGATGAAATTGATATTTAATTACTACAGTATGACTTACATTAGAGTTGAAAAAATCTTTAGAATGGCATATGTCTAGAAGAAAAACAGATTGAAACGTGTGATTGGCAGCATTTACTACATTTTTCTTGTTTCACCCCCTTGAGTATTGTCATTTACTTGCGATTCACCCTGTTTAGACACACACACACACCTGTATATATATATATATATATATATATATATATATATATATATATATATAAAATGATTTTATTAATTATTCCTTTAATTAATATTTATAAAACAATAATTTTTATGTTACAATGTTTATTCTTTTCCCACTAATTAAATGTGCAGGTGGTTTGGCACTTTCAATCCCCGCCAAACTTTTATGCGGAGGACTGGCTGGAGCTGTTGCTCAGAGCATATCGTACCCTATGGATGTAACTCGAAGGCGGATGCAGTTGGCCATGATGGCACCTGAAACTTACAAGTTCGGGTGAGATTTATACTTTGTTTACTTTATTGAACAGTTTATTTACTTTCTTTGAAACGCCAGTTGCCATAGAGTTCAAAATTAAAAATGTTTAATCAAAATAGTTTTTATAAATATTACAAGTCTTTGGTTACCACCAGATGACATAAAACCCACTTGTTTTTCAGGTTTCATTACGTTAGTTTTGCAAAATATTTCAGATCTCCCTTTACTCTTAGGGGTAGCTCTACCGCCATACTAAAATTTAGGAGTGTGCATGTGGTGGCAAACAAGCCTGCAGAATGTAAAGACCAAAAGAAGCAGTATTGTATATGCGAAACTGTCTCTCTCAACATAACCAAGAATAAAAATTATACTATTTTCAATTAACTGCTTAAATCATAAGTTCTAATTTATTCTATTTTTGAGCTCACTAAGTATCTTTACTTTCTTCACTAAGTATGGCTTGGGCCTTTAAAAAAGCAGCACTTATTTTTTTCTTATTTAATTCAAAATAACACCCCTTCATTATATTGCTTTTAAATTTATTACAAAATCTCTCTTGTATGTAAAAGTTTTTTTTGTAAAGATCTATATATTCACCCAAGACTAATCCAATTTCAAAATTTTCTATTTACATATGAAATTAGCTTTCCTTTAAACTTACTTTGTTTGTTTGTTAAATCTCTTAAAATCTTGCAATTTCTTGACATTTCTAGGGCGTAATTTTGAAATTTAGTGCTGTTTTTTTTTTTTAAACTCAAGCAATTCACAATAAAGTAAGTAAACATTAAACAAATATTCTTTCAATTAAATTTTGGTTTAGGAATTTATTCTAATTAATGATGATTTCTTTCCTTTTTTACATGGTTCTTATGGTGGTTGTTCTCTTGAACTATCTTACTCTTTTTAGACGGTACGTCCTAAATTTATTTAGCATTTACACGCTAACATATAATATGCACCGCTTGTCTGTTTTTGTCTAGTCTTCTACTCACAAGGTTAACCATGCATGCTTTTTAATTCTTAAGGAATACACTTTTCTTTATTTGTGTTTTGTATAAGATCTATTTAATTAATCACATTGATGAAGGAAGAACATAGGTTAAGAATAAAACAATTATAGTTTATTATTGAATAAAGTGGCAGGAATTGATCCCCGAAATTGTTTAAATTATTAGTTTATATTGGCGACGTTTCGAACCTATTCAGGTTCATTATCAGACATCTATATAATTAAAATAAAATATAAGTAAAATGAAAAATATGGAGGAAACATCTCCTATGTCACTAATAACAATTCAGATACATTGAAATGTGGTATTGAATGATACAATACAAGGTATATAATGTTACAATATATTATGTACCTTACATTGAGTTGTGTTAAGTCTTATATGATTTTAAATTTCATTTTGGGTCCATAAATATTTAATTTTGAGAGCGAAACATTATATCTAGGTAAAATCCTTCTGAAAGGGTTTAAGAAGAATTATAGTTGTAACATTAAAACTGATTAATAAAAGAAAAAAAAGAGAAAATAATTTTACCATGATGTGTTGATTCAATGAGTTAAATTCACACTGAGGGTAAGCCTGCGAGTGTGCCAACATAATCTGTATATTATAACTGAAATTTAAAATTTTAATGTTTTGATAATAGAATTATAATTTTTACCAGTATTTATATTGTGAGTTTTTTAATTAACGGTCGAATCTTCATAAAAGTAAATGTAAATTGATTCTTTTGTAAGCTGTTTGTTATTAAAATTGATATTGTTATAATTATCCTTTAGAAAACACCTAAGCCATTCATGTTTATTTTTATAAATCTGTGTAAAAAATAGCACTAAGAAGTTTATCTCAAAGATTTAAAATTTTACTTGCTCCAGACATTTTTCTGTTAACAAAATATAATGAACCTGAAATATCAGTTAAAATTTTAATAACAGCACAATAACAAAGTGATGCCCTCCTTGATGTAATACACTCGGAGGAGTGCCCGGTGCACGGAGGGAGCAAGGTGGCTGCTCGAATTACCAAATAGCCTGAGAGATCTGTTGAGAAGGAGAAGGAGTCATCAAAATACTTATTGATTGTAGCCCGTTTTTAGGTGGAAATTAGATGTTTTGTATGCCAAAAATTCTGCGGGATTACTTCCCGCCATCGGTCCGCCATTTGCATTACTATTTCAATGAACCACAGGTTACGAGGAACTATATAAAAACTGATTATGTCTCGTTTAGGACCAGGGGAGGCTTTGAGAGACCAGGCAAGAGAGATAGTGTTTAATATTTATCAGCACTTAGCCAAAGCAAAGGCTGAAAACTATTTAGACTATAACGTTGCCTATTCACATAGATGGAGGAAAAGGGGTGTGGCCTATATTCCTGGTAGAAAATTGGCAGTAAAAATTCTCTAAGTCGTAACCTTATCACTATGAAATTTAACACATTTTAAGACTTAGCTTTATATTGAAAATATTATATATAAGATCTATAAGATCTCCCTTACCTAACCTCTCAAAGTGTTCCCTACTCTTAAACGAAATATGATCAGTTTTTATAGTGATTCACGTTGTGTTTCATCATTAAAAGGCTTTGTAAATGGCAGAACAGAAGGAAGAGTGCAGGAGAAATCCCTGCCCAGATGTTCGCGCATGCGTAAATGAACTCCTGGGGTTATCTGAACACGCTATAGTTGAAATACATGAAATTTAGTTTGGTTGTAGTTCAAAAAATGTTTAATTGAAATCTTTAACCTCAGCCACCAAAGAGAGCAAAACTACTTTTATGGGAAGTTGTAGCAATTTACTAATTTACTCTTCTCAACAAATCATCCAGCTTCTTTCTATGATCTCTACAACTATTCACAGAATGCAGCTTGAATTAGGTAAATGAGGACCCAAGAGGTCAAGGGGTCTAAGTAACAAACTCAATGTTTTGAGGAAAATGGAGTCAAAGTTAAACATATGTGGTAATAGCAAAAACTAGATTTTTACAGTTCCAATCATACTAGAAGAATCCTTGGGTCCTTAGCTGTTTATTATCGCTGGTACATAATAGGTACATTGTCCGGTTTATGATTAATATGCAAAATAATTGGAGAATCCACACATAGACCCCTTAATTTCCTTTTGGACTTAATATCACTAAAGTGACAATACTCAAGAGAACACTAGAGAAACTAGGTGGCAGCAACTGTCAAGAAAATCACTTGAATCTCTTTACCACTCACAAGATTACTGCATTCACAACCCATTCTTGTATCCAACTAATTTTTTGTCAAAAATGTCACTTAGACCCCTAGACTTCTGGGGCCCTCAAATCTCATACCCCTTTTATAAAAACCCTGTAAGTCTGCAAACTAAAATATGCACATTTTGATTATGTTTGAAAAACAACAAGCATTTAAAAAAAAAAAAAAAAAAAAAAATTTATCATGCAGGAGGAGTTTTAGATTTTTCATATTTTTTGTTGAATATTTTGAAAACTTGACCGAAAATTTGTAAATTTAGACCGAGCTGCCACTGTTGGAGAAAGTAATGCTTGAAGTTTCGGAAATATTGGATTTGTTCCTTGTTTACTTCAATGTATTTGTTAATCTTAATTAAATACTAATCATCTTACTTCTACAGTCTTGCTTTTATGCTTAGCTCAAGTTCAGATGCTGCATAGCTTAATGTGTTAATCACTAACATCAATAAATCTAATATTAATAAATATTTAATGATAATGTGTAACTTATGACTAATTAGGTCTTAGCTACTTTGTGTATACATCTCTAATACTTATCTTTAATATGCACAATTATCAAAGAATAAAAATTATTATTATTTATTTTTTTGCACTAAAAGGGATATAACGATTTAATTAAATATTTAAAATATTTAATTAAAAATGTTAAATTATTTTTAGTAAATGTTTGTAATAAACTTATGTTTATCTTAGTGTGTTTAGTAATATATGAATGTGTGAATCTCAGTGGTATTGATTACTAATTTTCTTATATAAATACGAAATATCAACGATTATTAACTATAATCACTGTTCGAGGTTTGGATTTGGGGTCCCGCATTGTCCTAGGTTCACCCAGTCTTTAAATAATTAACTAATAATTAATGGATACTTGCAAAGGGAAAAATCAGGCAGCCGGAGCATAGAACTATCTCCCTAGTGTGTCGTATGGTCAAGAATGTGATACCTCTATAGTATCTGCTCCTCTGGGCCCTTGTGGCCTGGGACTGATTTTTTGATTGATTAACTACAATCAAGGTTCTCACCGTTAGGGAAATATCAGGGAATTTACGTTATAAAAAAAAAGTGAGGAAAATTCAAATTTTCATTTTTTTATTATTTTAGTTTTAATTTTTTTTAAAGGTGGGATTAGAAAAAAAGGGGAAATTCTTGCGTTGTATGTATATATTTGTCCAATTTTTCTTCTCTTTCTCTCATTGTCTTATTTGGAATATTTTGTTCTCTGTAACGCAACCCAACATGTGGGAAGCTGGAAGGGTTGTATGAAGAATCTTAAAACCATGGTCTTTTTTATATTTTTAAGACTGTTAACTAGAGATCTGTTGGATTACATTCCCAGTAATCTCTTATGTATATATTACCTATTACCACGAATGGTAATAGGTACTCTGTAGTCAATACATAAATAAAAACTCTCCTTAGTGAAAGAACGCGTCTAAATCAATAAGAAAATATCTATACGGTCAAAATGAATTTGGCAATTAGAGGACCGATGAGGCCAAGAAAAGAGCAAAACGTGTTTTATTTTTCTATTGATCTCTTTTTCTTCCTAACCCCACTGCAAAAACACATATTATCTGTCTAGTAAAATCTTACCTTCATGTTTGCCACAACCATTGGTAATCCCAACACCGAATCGCCCGATTACTATCAATTATCAGTATCTGGGAGATCACGGAATTCCATTTTCAAAAATCGGCATAATTTCACCAATATAAGGGGTCTCCTCGTGATCTAGTAGCTAACGCCTTAGTTTCATATGCTGGAGATGATGAGTTCGATTCCCACTGGCGCACAGTGGGGCCAAACAACATTTCGTGTTTCTAAAAACGCTACAGCCTCTAAATCTTAACCGATTTCAATGCACATTTTTTTAAATGAAAGCTAATAAAATTTAGAACAACTTTGTTGAGCCAGATTTTTGTTTTTTGTTTCCCCTGTTTATTAAATCACGTGTGAATAATTCACGAACTTTTATAATTGAACATAAAATAATATTTTATTTTTTATCTAGCTTAATATCAGCACTGATATCGTTGAAATTAAACATTCAAATCCTGATTAGACTTGGAAAAAATCAAAATATATTTTCAAACCATTTCAAAATCATATTATTTCAATTAATCTCATTGTTGAATAAAGATAAATTAACGTTTTTAAGATCTCAGTCTGAATTTTTCCAAGTCTAATCAGGATTTGAATGTTTAATTTCAACAATATCAGTGCTGATTTTAAGTTAGATAAAAAATAAAATATTATTTTATGCTCAATTGTAAATGTTCATGAATTATTTACACATGATTTAATAAATAGGGGAAACAAAAAACAAAAATCTGGCTCAACAAGGTGTTCTAAATTTTATTAGCTTTCATGTAAAAAAAAAAGTGCATTGAAATCGGTTAAGATTTAGAGGCTGTAGCCTTTTTGAAACACAAAATGCCCTTTGGCCCCACTGTTGGGTGGCAGGAATTTTGTCATCTCAAGGCTTGTTGGTAAAATTCCTCGCTGCACTCTGGATGCCAGCATTAATGGCCTAGATGTTAATGCTCCATAAAAAAAAAAAAAAAAAAAAAAAAAAAAAAAAAAAAAAAAAAAAAACATGTTTTACCAACATCACCAACATGTTTTAGATTCTGCCTCTTTATTTATGAATTAATATTATTTATTCCCTTGGATCCTTCACATTTTTATAACCATAGTCTGTCAAATAAGTTTTTATTTTTTAAACTGGCCATTATTTTTGATTTTATTTGTAATAAAAATTAAAAAAGGTGGATATTTATTTTGATTATTTTATTTTTGCAGGCTTGGTATGGTTCAAACTCTTGTGCTGATCTACAAAGAGCATGGCGTTTACAACGGCCTTTATAGAGGCATGAGTATCAACTACCTTCGAGCGATGCCTATGGTTGCCGTTTCCTTCTCCGTTTACGAGCTCATGAAGCAGGCCCTCAACCTCGACACAGGCTTAAAGCTTTAAACACTTCTAAACACTCTATTTATATCTCAGGGATTAATCTAGAATAACGATGTGTTTTAAGGTCGCATTTAATCTCTGTTAAAATTATGGCACTGTCTAATATTTTGTTATTATTATTTCATATTGAGATGGAATATGGATACTCATTTATCGTCTAGAATAATATTGGTAAAGAAGTAGCACTGACTTCCTTGCACCTGGTCTTCCTATTCTTTACTATTTCGTAGTAAATGTTAGATAGAACTTGTCGAAAATATAGTAAATGCTACATAGCTTGGGAAGTGGATAGAGAGTAAAATATTTTGTCACTGTTCTTTTCCTACAAATTTTAGACAGTCAGTTCAGTGTTGAAGGAATTAACTTTTTATTGGTGCTTTAAGCAAATGACAATTTATTCATTTAATTGATTTTAATAATTTATTGAGAAGGCGGAAGATCAAGTTATTTTACTGATAATTGAAGGGGTCGGGGCAAAACAGTGTCTAACATAACTTAACTGTAGCTGCTATACGTAGGCTATTATGTAGGACTATCAGTCTATGATGATGCTACTAAGATATGACTACTAAGTGCTCCGTATGCTACTTAATCTTGTTACTCCTAACCATTTTAAGTGATTGGCCCACGTTATATCCAACATATAGCAGCTACAGTTAAGTTTTGTTAGAAATGTTCCTTTGCACTATTTTGCCCTGACTTCTTCAATTAATGTTAAACTACTTACTTCATTTTATTATTAAACATCTATATCATACATGGAATTGTACACTCCATAAGTAGGCTTAAAATGGGAGGATCTGGGTTTAAATCTCGGTCTGGTGAATTACTTTTTCTAACAAAAATTTAGATTTGGAAATTGGTTTTATTATTTTGTCTAACTCCTAAGAGCTTTTCTTAAAAATAAATACAGCATAAATATCAAGGTAAACATTCCAAGTTTTAAGCTTCAAGTGATTAGCTTAAAAACGAGATATTGTTAGCTAACTAGCTGAGCCTGAATTAATAAATATAAATAAATAAATTCTGGAAGTAATTAGCAGGAGTTGCTCCCCTAAATTGTTTAATCCATTTGAGTCATAATCGTGATGTTTCGAACCTGCTTAGGTTCATCTTCCCGCATCTACAATGTAAAATAAAAGAAAGAACAAGGAGACTAATACAGTAGACTCACCTGCATCTTCAGGAACGGGGTACAGTCGGCTTAGAGAAAACACCGGATTAGAGAATTCAGTTAGAAGCTGTCACTTATGTATTTGAAAAACCTTATTATTTGAGGATATAATAATATGTAGCATTTTTAATATATTTATTTATTTATTTGCATATTTAAGTAAAATTTAGGTACCGAATTATAAAATAAATTAGAGCAAGGAATGTAAATCCTTGCTGAAGTATATCAGGCGTTCCAGCCGCAGGTGCCTGAGTAAATATTTATTTGCCATCTGAGCCCCCCCCCCCTTATATGCACCCATGACTCCACTTGCAATGAATGTTCATAAGGCAGCCTAGAAACTCATTCCTCTCGGAGGCCGCCGGATTAGAGAGAGCGACAGGATATGAGACGGGATAAGAGAATGCCAGATAAGGGAGAGTCTACTGTATTTACTATTTATTTATACTAATATTTCTCCGTATTCTTGCTTTTATTTTAAATTGTAGATGCCTGAAGAAACGTCCCAAATATAAGTTAATATTTTAATCAATTTTGAGGAGCAACTCCTTTTAGTTACTTCAAGAATTCATAGATCCTTCCCCACTCACACCTTCAACTTACATAAATAAATTATGTCACAAATTGTAACATAATTATTTGGCCTTATGTGCACTTTATATAATGAGTGGATTAAATAGGCTCATTCAATTATAAACTATTTTTAAAAATAATAATAAAGGAGGAAGGAATTTTCTGAATGATTAGTTTTGATTTTTACTTTTTAAAAATGGAAGAAGTTAAATCTCGCCTCAAATTATTCTTTTTGGCTGTTCATATTTTTGCTAAGAGTGTTTGATTCAAAATGTTTGCAGACTCAAATGTTTTTATTTTGTACTTAGTAATGAATGTTTGTATAAATATATCAACTATGTTTTATTTGTATGCTATTGTGTTTACATTTTTATGTCTTTATCATGTACTGAAAAACAAAATAATTTATTGTTTTAAAGAACAAGCATTTTTATTTCACTTTATATGGCATTGTAATATAGAAGGACAATGTAGTGCATTTTCTTAAAAAGGTTAAATGAATACACAACCAAAATGATACATTTATGATTTTCTCTCTTTTGTATTACTTTATAATCATGTTTACAATATATTCTTATCCATTACAGTCAATAATTACAAATTTTATATTATAGCTAGTAAGTGTTGAAGTAAAATTTTTAGAAAGTAATGTTTACGCATTTTTAAAATTAAAAATAATTTTGTTCATTTCTTTCTTAAAGATTATTATAGCCCTCGCCCGGGAAATATTTAAAAAAATACAAGCAAAATGGTGAGTTTTATCTCTTCTTTTAAGCCTCGGAAGTAAAAATAAAAAAGGAATTTTTGCTACTGAATTTACTTAAAAAAATCGCCCAGCGACATAGAAGAGGGGCTGACCACTGAGCAAGTAGTTCCAGCGTTTGTTCAGACTACTGTTAGACAATGTTGATAGTAGAGAAGTAACAGATTCATAAAAGATTCTTAAAAAAAAACATAAATTCATTTCTTTTTACACCTTACAGCCATTTCCGGGACATTCAGAAAACTGGGGGGGGGGCATCGGTACAAAAGAAAAATACCAAACCGGGACGTATGGCAAACCTATCAGGACTCAGGAAGAACTTTTAAAACAAAACAAAAAAATCACTTTAATGCTGTATGAATGCCATAAAAAAAAGTATACTCAAAAGTGGTAGAAAGAATGTGATATATGTTAGTGACAAAGCACGTAGAATAAAATTAAGGCTTGGATAGAGAAAACGGTAATTATTGCTTTAAATAATTTTCCTTTGGAATTTTTTTTTCAATTTAGTTCTCTGAACTTTGGATGATAACAATATTTTGGAGAATTGCTTCATTTAATTAAAGAAATTAAATAATTATTGGTTGTGAAGCGAGATAATAATTAGTTATATTTTTATAAAAATAAATTACTATATAGCTATAGACTTAGTAATATATCTTTATGAATATGAATTGTACTTAAAAGCAATGAATTAAATTATTATTGCAATGATATATTTTTTGTACAAAAATGCTTGTTTGACGGCTCAAAAAGAAAGACACTACAGTGAAATTGTGAGTAGCTGCCCAGTGATGAGCTCTGACTACTTTTGTGTTTTTAAGTACATTCTAATATAGCTAAAGGCGAGTTTCTTTCATAGATACGATCGAACCATTACCATAACTTGTGTCTAAAGATAGTTTTTCGGAATAAAGTCATCGAATATTGGTTTCCCATTTGATGTGGGTACTTTGCACATTTGCTAGGCAATATTTCTTAGTGAGGGCAATTTGCATGACATTGCCTCCATGCATTCTTTGTGAGTTATAAAGACTGTTGATCTTTCCGTTATAGTTTTGTTTCATTTTCACTCAGAAGCTTGTTTGTAAAAATTTACGTACCCCGATTAAAAAAAAAAAAAAAAATCAGTAAAAACAATCAAAAAGCTGTCCAAAAATAAAATATAAATAAATAAAAGTTATTGCTCTCATATTCTCATGTTTTGAAAAGTTTGTTTTCTGAAATTCTCTTGATAATGTACTGGTTATAAGTTTATTTTACTTTATTGTTTTCTTAAATAACCGATAATATTTTTTTTTTTTACAAAATTAATAAGTAAATCGATTGTTGAGTGTATACGAAACTTGCAAAGGAATATTTCCTGCAGTTAGAAGTAAGGAGTATGTTGCTTCCTTTAATAAATATGTCCTTTATACTCATTATGTGAATTCTGTTTATTTCTAGAGTAATATTATACTTATAGAAATAAATTTTATTTTATTATTTTCATTAATTAATTAATGACTTTAACAGTCAAACCACCTATAATGTACTCCATTGTTTTACTTTTGGTTGAGGATTTGTGTTTAATTCTTCAACAATTCCTATCTCTTGCTCTGGTTATCTCTGCACCATGACATTTGATAAAAGACATTTTATTTTGTGTGCTCCATATTGTTGTGTTTTCTTTCATTTAACATTGTTTTTTTTTTACTGATAATTACTATACTTTGTATGTTTTGTTAAACAATGTGATTATTTATTGTCATTTTTGCCAAATTATTTTGTAATTTTATGAACTTATCAAAATACATTTTTTTTAGAATGGCGTGGAAATTGTTAATTATTTTTCCCCTTTATTACAGATTAACCCTTACCATACGGCCGGTGGTGGGGGCCAGCCATGGAAGATGTAAGGTGCAAAAGAAATCCAAAGTGTTCAACCTTCCAGTGTGAAGATTCTTTTTTTTTTTTTTTTTTTTTTTTTGGAGGGAGGAGGGGAATGCATAAATGTTATTGTTAATCCTTATATATGTATGAAGGATTTAATATTTGTGAGAATATGTGTTTTAGCACGGTTCTTCCCTCAGGTTGACCTGACGTCTGTCGTCATCTGGAAGTGCCGACTAGAAAATTGTCTTGATCTGGGGAGTGCCATAGGCTTGGTCAAAATCGTTTAGGACTCACAGTTCGGATGTCGTGTGTTCCAAACTGTGAACTCGAACAGTTGGAGAAGACTGAATTGTCAGAAATTGTCACTTTTAAAAAATGAGATATTCACAAAAATGAGAAGACGGACGTTAACGGAACATCATTCTATCATCTGTGGCATATTGTCAGTTGTTTGAGTAGAGAAGTCCAAAGCTAAATATGCTATCCCCTCCACTGCTTCTTTCTCATTTCTGGTTGCCAATAACTGCACGGTCCCGATTTTGAGTCTCCCTATGGGCAGATTTATTTTTCTGTTCTTTAACTTTGTTTTTGTTATTAGATTTTGATATTACATATTTGGTTTATAATTTTTTTTTGTTTGCATAACAGGACATGGTGTCCTCGCCAAATTTCTTGAAGGTCTTATTTTCGACTTACTATATTCTGTTCTTAAAATTGGAAGGCTTCGCTGGGCAGGCCATGTGGTGAGAAAGGAGGATAGCGATCTGACCAAAAAGATACTGACCGATAAGATGCTCGGAAAACGGAGAGTTGGCAGACCAAATATGAGATGGGAAGATGCTGTCAACTCAGATGCGCGAGACTTGCTGGGAGCCCGAAACTGGAAAGCTGCTGCACAGGACCGAGCCCTCTGGCGGAGGCTTTTAGAGGCGGCCCAGACTCGGTGACGGGTTGTTGCGCCGGATATGATGATATTCTGTTCTTCATCTTAGTTTAAAGTCCAAGAGAAGTTTTATGAGAAGGATTAAATGAAAAGGTTATCGAAAGTGAAAACTTTTTTTTTCTCTCTTTTATTATTAATTAACTTCTTATGACTTAAAATACTAATACAAACAAAATGTAAATAGAAATTTTTATGAAAGTTAATTTACAAATAGATACACAAATTAAAATAATTAGTGGTGACAAGATTATAGTCCTTAATTTATTGAAATAATTTACACTGTACATTGTTATCTCTATCTAATTGAATAATTTCAATTATTTATACTAATCGTACAATCAATTATTTAAGCTCTGGTTTTTGATATATCTTGAGTGAATGATAAAGAAATGATCATTCACAATGAAACAAAAAATATTCCAAAACGTTTCATGACATTTTTTTTTTGTCGAAATGAAGCATGTCGAAAGTCGACTCAAGAAATGAAAAGAAGATTACAGATACAAAAACTTCAGGTCTCCATCAATAAGACTAACTTCTCACAAAGGAATGCTTTCAGAAGTACGACTCCATCATCGTAGAACAACACAATATACTACAAAAATATATGATGAAAATCTAATAGTGAAGTGATAATGTAGAAAATCTTATTTAGAATGTATTTAAGAATACGTTTGAATCGGTTAGATGAAAAAGGTAAAAATTACAAATATGCTAGTTTCAAGAAAACTAAAAAAAAAACTGTCTAGCATGTGAACTAATTATATCACATTAATAGTTGCAATTACAAAATGGCGTATATAAGGGGAGGTTGCAACCCCCCCTCCCCAATTTTGATTTCATCGGTAAAAATGCGCCATAAAAAAAATTAAATAAGATCACTTAGTTCAGAAAAAAAATATTTTTTTGGGTAATAGCGTTTTAGTTGCCTTACTATTCTAAGTTCTAGATTGTTAGTATTCCATACCCCCCAAATGCTCCCAGGCCTCCCCCCCTGAAATTATTTCCTATATGTGCCCATGAATTAAAATGTTATTTAATACCCTCAAAGCTATCAAAACTTCTGAACGCTCGCTCCATTATGAATAAATTTAAAAAAAAAAGTCATAGGAATGATTTCCTTTTTTACCTGAGCACAAATGTACATGAAACATATGTATATATAACATATAGCATTTCCAAGTCTATTTGAACCTTTACCAAGTCAACTGTAACCTTTTCCAAATCAAATGTCACCCTTTCCAATTCAAATGTAACCCTTTCCAATTCAAATGTAACCCTTTCCAATTCAAATGTAACCCTTTCCGAATCAGGTGGAACCCTTTCCAAAACAAATGTAACGCTTTACAACTCAATTGTCACCCTTTTTCTTTCAATTGTAACCGTTTCCATTTCAATTGTCACCATTGAAATTTTTTGCAAATTGACCGTAATGGGGAATGGGCGAATTGAGGGCCTCAAAACTCAACTGGATAAATCATGAAAATATTTTTATTTAAAAAAAAAAAAAATCGATCTCGCTAGTGACCTAAATATCTGTGCGTCGTTAAAAAAAAAAAAAAAAAATCGATCTCGCTAGTGACCTAAGTGTCTGTGCATCGTTAACACGTTAACTGCGGTGCATGCCCCCGTATATACCCTTTAGGTAAAACTGAAGTTGAGCGTCCTCAAAACCGATTTCTTTCAAATTTTGTACAATAACGTATTTTGATGCACTAAACACGAATCCGTTAAAAAAAAAGTTCGCTTTCAACTAGGAAAGAAGTTATTAAGCACTAACGTTTTCCTAGTTGAAAGCGAACTTTTTTTTTAACGGATTCGTGTTTAGTGCATCAAAATACGTTATTGTACAAAATTTGAAAGAAATTGGTTTTTAGGACGCTCAACTTCAGTTTTACCTAAAGGGTATAAACGGTGCATGCCCCCGGGGGCAGTTAACGTGTTAACGACGCACAGACATTTAAGAGTCACTAGCGAGATCGATTTTTTTTTTTTTTTTTTTTTTTTTTTTAAATTAAAATATTTTCAATAATCGCCCTCAATTCGCCCATTCCCCATTACGGTCAATTTGCAAAAAAATTCAAGGGTTACAATTGAAATAAATAGGGTGACAATTGAGTTGTAAATCGTTACATTTGTTTCGGAAAGTGTTTCAACTGATTTGGAAAGGGTTACATTTGAATTGGAAAGGGTTACATTTGAATTGGGAAGGGTTACATTTGAATTGGAAAGGGTGACATTTGATTTGGAAAGAGTGATATTTGATTTGGAAAAGGTTACAGTTGACTTGGAAAAGGTTCAAATAGACTTGGAAATGTTATATATGAAAACATATGTATAATGAAAATTTAAACGCATATCTACCGAAAACCTTTGAACAATGCACAAAATGTTTTCTACTGTGCTAAAAGATAAGGTCTATTCATTGTTCGCAAAAATTTTGACCATTACTTATTTATAATCTATTGTATCTTCACTTTGTATATTTTTGACTAGAAATATAAGTTGTTCCTTTTTTTTGCGTAAAGTATTAAATGACAATATTGTTTGGTGATTATCCCTTGTCATGGTGACAAATTACTAGTTTTAGGGTTTCAAAGTCGCGATCACATGGGTGGAAACTGTGACCACGAACGGGAACATATTTTCGAACTCACCAAAAACCGATAGGCGCATTATTAATCTAAGCAATAGTTCCGGTTTCGGCCTGGGAATGCATCACTAAATATGTTCATTTCCTTAAATTGGAATATTATTTACAACTTAATCATTCCAAAACGTACAAACTTGAGAAATTGTAGATGATCGGGGTCATATGTTTAATAAAACTAAATTTTATAATTAAAATGAGTTTTATTTCTACCAAGTAGACCGAGAGCCAGCAACGCACTTTTCATGAAATGTTTTATGCACCCTGAAATTTTGCTATAATATACCTCTTGGGTAGACAAGAGGGTATATATGTGTTTCCTGGACATACCTTGGAACACTAGGTACTGCGCATAGGGGAAAGGTACAAAACAATATTGCCTAAAAGTAGAGTTTTATTCAGAAGCCAACTATTATTAATGAAATAAATGGCAAATTAAGGCAATTTTCAAATTTATAATAAATAAGGCAGGCACTTTTAAGGGGGTTAAAATGATAATAATAAAAAAAAACAACTAAGTACCTAGTTTTTATTTTTAATAATTAATGAAGTGCTTTATTCACTCTGCGATTTAAACAGCGTCTTCAATAAACATTTTTGAAAATAATTGCAAAAGGGCTGACACTTTTGTGGGGTTTAATTATCAGCATCGCATTCTGCGATGCTACGATAGCTACTCCCATGAGCGCTGCCCCGAAGTATTCTAGATCGATGGAGGGTGTTCATGGTGACTCACCATTGCATTGGTTCTTGCTGGGAGTAAAGTAACCTTCAACAGTGAATTAGCTTTTGTTTATGAAAAAGCTTTGCTTATGTTAGTGAGAAAAAATGAGCCTTTACAATTAGTTCGCGATGTTCCTGACAAAGAAAAAGGGATTGGTTTCTTACTCGGAAAAATTAATGGAATCCTATTAATTTTAGCGCGTTGGATAGACTAGAGTCGCTTAAATTAATATAATTCTATTAATTGCGAGTTGGATTGGCTAGAGTTTTCTTATATCTTCTAGTAGCGTAGCGATCGGAAACGCATATCATGTATTGCTTAATAAATGTAAAAGATCCAAAAAAGAGAGAGAGAAAAGGAATAAAATATGTTTGTTTACAAATATCGTTGTTTGTTATCCTTCATAACCTGCAAAACAGTCAACTTTAATGCTTAATAACTTTTTTCATAGTTGAGAGAATTGACTTTGATCATATTAACCTTTTTATTAATAAATATTACTTGCCATTATCTAATATGAATTATAACCGTAGATAACGAGTCAAGTAGTAAAAGATAACCAGCAAAGAACCTGTAAGCTAATCAGTAAGCTTATCAGCGAGTACGAGTAACTGTTATAAATCACTTAACTAAATAAATACTTCAAAAGTAACTGGATGTAGTCTTCGCAAAAAGACCCAATTTTCTTTCATCTCGACAACGAAATAACCAAAAAAGAATAATCACACAAGATGAAGTAATGAGAGAGGGTAGGTGACCTGCGCACTAGAGTCCTTTTGAAGGAACAAATCACAGTCAGGCCCACATCGCAGCTTCCCTCCTCACTGCAAGGAGAAAACAAAATATTTGTTCTTCCCCGCGGTCACTGCGCGAGTGCGAGAATAGCATCGGAAGTAAGGATCCTCACTATGAACACTCCCACCTTAAGGGTACGTTCATGGTGAGGATTCATTCTGCGATGCTACGATAGCTACTCCGATGAGCGCTGTCCCGATGTAAAACAAACACATGTATTAAGGTGGGAGTGTTCATAGTGAGGATCCTTACTTCCGATGCTATTCTCGCACTCGCGCAGTGACCGCGGGGAAGAACAAATATTTTGTTTTCTCCTTGCAGTGAGGAGGGAAGCTGCGATGTGGGCCTGACTGTGATTTCTTCCTTCAAAAGGACTCTAGTGCGCAGGTCACCTACCCTCTCTCATTACTTCATCTTGTGTGATTATTCTTTTTTGGTTATTTCGTTGTCGAGATGAAAGAAAATTGGGTCTTTTTGCGAAGACTACATCCAGTTACTTTTGAAGTATTTATTTAGTTAAGTGATTTATAACAGTTACTCGTACTCGCTGATAAGCTTACTGATTAGCTTACAGGTTCTTTGCTGGTTATCTTTTACTACTTGACTCGTTATCTACGGTTATAATTCATATTAGATAATGGCAAGTAATATTTATTAATAAAAAGGTTAATATGATCAAAGTCAATTCTCTCAACTATGAAAAAAGTTATTAAGCATTAAAGTTGACTGTTTTGCAGGTTATGAAGGATAACAAACAACGATATTTGTAAACAAACATATTTTATTCCTTTTCTCTCTCTCTTTTTTGGATCTTTTACATTTATTAAGCAATACATGATATGCGTTTCCGATCGCTACGCTACTAGAAGATATAAGAAAACTCTAGCCAATCCAACTCGCAATTAATAGAATTATATTAATTTAAGCGACTCTAGTCTATCCAACGCGCTAAAATTAATAGGATTCCATTAATTTTTCCGAGTAAGAAACCAATCCCTTTTTCTTTGTCAGGAACATCGCGAACTAATTGTAAAGGCTCATTTTTTCTCACTAACATAAGCAAAGCTTTTTCATAAACAAAAGCTAATTCACTGTTGAAGGTTACTTTACTCCCAGCAAGAACCACCTTAAGGGTACGTTCATGGTGAGGATTCATTCTGCGATGCTACGATAGCTACTCCGATGAGCGCTGTCCCGATGTAAAACAAACACATGTATTAAGGTGGGAGTGTTCATAGTGAGGATCCTTACTTCCGATGCTATTCTCGCACTCGCGCAGTGACCGCGGGGAAGAACAAATATTTTGTTTTCTCCTTGCAGTGAGGAGGGAAGCTGCGATGTGGGCCTGACTGTGATTGGTTCCTTCAAAAGGACTCTAGTGCGCAGGTCACCTACCCTCTCTCATTACTTCATCTTGTGTGATTATTCTTTTTTGGTTATGAAAAGTGCGTTGCTGGCTCTCGGACTAAAGGTTTCGGGGGATTTACAAGCCCTCTTGAGGGCTATGGAGGAGAGGGAGAACTGTTCCATATTATGGAGGGTACATTTCTTACCTCTGTGCATATTTTTCTTTTAAGTATTAAATTTCATATTAATAGAAATAAAATTCTAATGAATTTTTCTATCTTCTGGACACTCTTATTATAGAGCTGTGCCTGTGGAAGCTTCGTTTTGTTAGATGTTTATAAAGACATTGTAATGAAGACAAATCACAAGACTGAAGTTTTAGTACGATTAACATGCAGTACCACCATCAGCCTGCCAAATTAATAAAAGATTTTCTTCATACCAAAACTCAAATTAATAGACAATGGTGTTTTTTTGTTGTTAATTCAATATTGCCGATATGGTTCTTTACCTGGCATAATTTATATCTCCAATTAGCAATATGCATTGTTTTCTCTCCTTACATTCCGATGCTGGTGCTACGTGTACAATGCTGGAGGGCGTATATAAGGGGGGGCTGCATCCCCTCTGAAATTTTGATTTAATTGGTAAAATTGTCTCATAACAACCTTAAAAATAAATTAAATAAGATCACGTATTTCAGAAACAATATATTTTTTTTTTTTTGTGTAATGGCGTTTTAGTTGACTAACTATTCCAAGTTCTAGATTGTTAGTATTCCATACCCCCCAAATCCTCCCCCCCCACTCTGAAATTATTTCTTATCTACCCCCGTGCTCAAAACAATAATAATCATAAAAATGTTTTATTGATCTGAAGTATTTGTTTTATCGATAAAATTGACGAAAACACAGGGGATTAAAAGAAACCAGTTATTATAACATATTTTAATACACATAAAATTGTTGTCGATATGGTTGACAAGCTGTGTTCTTCGTACGTTCAAATGGATCCATTTCGAAGACTGTATGTTATACAGTAGATTACGTAGGTTTGTCTGGTGGACCTAAAGCATATTTATGTTCCTGGATTTGAGCAGAAGGCTCTAATTTTTCTGAACTAAGTGATCTTATTTAATTTATTTTTACGGTTTTTATGACCCTTTTTTACTGATAAAATCAAAATTTCGGGTGGATCTGCAGCCTCCACAGCTCCCCCTCTTATATACGCGCATTTTCATTACACACTCCTCCGTTCTTCAGTTCAATTATCTTCTTTATTGTCAAACTCTTTTATTCATCTCAGCACAAATAATATAATAAATGGCAGAAGTAATAAAATGTTGTTAATAAGTAACCAGAAGATTTTAATACATATGCTTACAGATAACAATTGGTCTTAGTTACAAAGTTATATTCTAGTTAATGTATCTTCCTCTAATAACATTTTGAATAATTTATTCTCTTAAAATACATCCCACCATTTAAGCTGGAAAAATAACATATTTTAATAGTGTTTTATCTATACAAAGTGAACATTTCTTCAATACTTACAGTACTAGTAAAGTCACTCATACATTCTAATAATTTTTTCTCACTGTAATTTCTCACCATAAAAATAAAAACCTGGAAATTTTGATTCCCAAAGTAGAAACAATCACGATTTATTCAAATTTCATAATTTTGGGGAATTTATAATAGTTTCTTGGAGAAATTGGCACACAATTGTTTAGCGTCAATAAAAATTAAGAAGTCCTCTATTAATATCAGCTATCTTAATTTTTTTTTAAATAGACCGTAAGGAAAAATAAAACCAACTCCTTCACTTTTCTTTTATTTGTTTTCGTTATTTTTTTTGGAGGGGGGGGGTGTGGAGAATTTTCTCAACGAGCTTTGAGGTGCAGGTCGGACTCCAACCCCTGTCTCCCGCATATAATTAGAATGATACAAATATTAAAAATAATAATAAAAAAAAAAAACCTTATGATTCATGATGCGGCTTTATTATGATTTATTTATTTTTCTCTCATAAATGCTATCTAATGAAATTTTATTTTTTAATTATGTCTGTTTTCCATTCTTAACAATATAAATTTTTGACATGTTAAGGATTCTCCACAAGGATTTTCCGAGGCATAAATTATTTTCACTATACTTTACTTTTGATCTTCACCTCAGCCAATTTTATTAATGAGCTAATTACATTTCCTCCTTCGACGTTTCGGCCTCAGGGCCATCCTCATTAAACTTCCTTCATATGTCCACATATATTCACCCTATTTCAACAAGGGCTTGTCATCACTTTAAATCATGCCACTGCTAATCTTATATTTTAGTTACACTTAACATGAACACATGACTTCGTTTGTTCCACTTTCTATAACTAAAATTTTTACATTTTTCAAACACTTGAGTTACATCAGACCATGTGGCCACAACATTCCACCATTTTCTGGTGGAAAATCAAAAGTAAAGTATAGTGAAAATATAAATTTTTGTAATCACGAGTATTCGTTTCCCCCTGTGGAACCAAATATTATTTAAAAAAAAAAAATGATAAAATTTGTATCCCATTTTATCCAGCCATTTTGTATTCCTTAATGATAAATTCATGTGAGATAAAACTATTTAATCCTAATATTTGCTCCTTCTATCACAGGACATCTAACGTTCTCAACATTTACACTTGGTTTCACTTTGTAAAACGTGTGTTTCAACTCGTTTACAGAAAGAATTCTTAGTATAATTCGACAAAGATGTTTCAATAAAATAAATTCTTCTCACTTAAAATATTATCGAGTAAATATTCAGACTGTTTAATGAGACCGCTTCACTTGCTGTGATTGCGAAAAGAAGAACAAGGAAGGTGAACGAGGCTGGTAAATTGAGCTCAGCTGAACTACTGCACACTGACACATCAACATCAACACAGCGAGGTGTGTAGACTCTGATGTTGGCCAACGTGTCAGCAATTTTCCTGATGAAGATGGCCTCTTCTTTCCTACACTTGAGCCAGCTAGCATAGTAGACACACTTCAGGAAACCGTGCTTTGCACTGAAACAAGCACAAGAAACTTATACATATTTGATCCATTATTCATAAATAACAAATTACAAATGATAACACAGCCACACACAAAAAAAACAAAAACGTTCGGACCAACAGAGCAGACCATGTTTACTATATGGTTTTGGGGTCACTGAATACGAATTCAGGGGTCAGAAAAACCCCTGAACTTTTCATTTAAGCCCCACACCCTCAAAACTCATAATTTAGGATATTTTACACTATACTATTTTTATTCAAGTCGTTAACCAAAATAAACGCCTATTTCCTTTGTACTGTATTTTAGTTCTTAAAAATACAAATTTTTCGAGACATCAACGAACTGGATTGATCCATTTGGAGCGAAGTTACAGCCCTTTAAATATATGACTTTTCTAAAAAATTCGCGTTTTTGCTTATATTATAGTATTTAATATGTTTTCTAATGCGTACAATCTTTGAGTTTTTATAAAGAAATTCACCCAAGGCCTTTGGAGGTGATTCTTGAAAAGATGCAATCCTTAATATCCAAAAATACAACCCTCGAAAAATCTCCGCATATTTTATTCGAGCGATGTATCAATTGAAGTAAATGAAATAAACAACCTAAAATAAATTAAGGTTTCATTTTCGAACTATTTTTTTGGAAATTTGGCTACATGTTAATTAAAGTGTCCAGTTTGCATTGGAAAAAGATAGGACCCTCCAAGCGATTCAGAGACACCAAAACCATATAGTAAACATGGTTTGCTCTCTGGGTCCGATTTTTTTTTTTTTTTTTTTTTTTTTTTTTTTTTTTTTTTGTGGCTGTGTAATTATTATTCAGTTGACCCTTTACTTAATCTTCGAATTTTCGTGCTAGGCGGAAGGCCAAATATTAAAATTTCACTAGATAGTTACACATGTAGGGAAGAAATAAATTTTATCCCTACATGTTTCACCCCTTTTTGATGCCTTCATCAGGGGAACAAGCCACAAATACAAATCTTACAGCCTCAACTTGAGGAGAACCTTCCACTAGTATGGCAGTCACTTGGAGTGGAAGTTTCTCTTCCTCAAGCTATGGCTGTAAGCATTGTATTTCTAGCTTGTTCCCCTGAAGAAGCATCAGAAACGTGAAACGTGTAGGGACGAAATAAAGTTAGTGTTACTATCTAGAATAGTTTTGTTATTTGACCTTCCGCCTAGCATGAAAATTTGAAAATTACAGATGATTTAATAAACGACAGGTTCATGCAAAATGCCTGTAAATAACATGCAACAAAAGTTTTTTTACACTTTGTTTAAAAGTCAGTAACTAATTTGACGTTGGTGTTAAAATAGAGAAATTAATATTTTTTATGACTGCCCTTTGCCTTTATTACCTGCCTGAGCCTATTGACATTAAAAAAAAAAAACAGGTTTGAAGATGCAAAAGTGTGTACCAAGTCTTGAACCATTCTTCGAAGATACGCATCTTCAGTTCTTCCTTAGAGCTAATTGGGCACTTAGTGATTAGTCGTTTTAAATAATCCCAAAGATTTTCAATGGGGTTAATGACGGAAGATTTAGGTGATGGGCTGACCAATTATGGGTAATTCTAACGAAGTTCGGGTGATTAGGCTAGTGGGTACTTACGTACTAGTTGCACCGATCTCAAGAACCGGCTCCCGTTCAGGCTCACGCGAAGTGATCCGGATCATGAAATGACAGGTTATTATGAGGTTATCTCCCTTATCTCCATTATCAGCGCAACTCATTAGCATTTCTATTGGTTGATCTTTATGAGCAATTTCAAGGTTATATCGAAACTCTAGTCAATCAAACTCGTTGATAATATTAATACATGGTCTTGGTGCCATAAGTGATCTGAATAACAGGTCGCCATATTGCCTGATCCGGATCACTGACTGGGAGCCTGAACGGGAGCCAGTTCTCGAGATCGGTGCAACTTGTACGTAACTACCGAACATTCTCCTAATAGAAATGGAACTTACCCCTGAGTCCTAAGCTGTCCGCTCTTGATATTTAAGGCAATAGTCGGTACTTACGTACTAGCTTCATCGGGTTAGAGAGAAGTGGGTCTCGTTCAGTGATCTGGATCATGAAATGAGAATTCAATTGAAGTTATATCGATCATCAGCGCACGCGCACAACTCATTAGCATTTCTATTGGCAATTCCATTAGCTGTTCTCTTTTCCTTTCCAGTAATCGTTTTGTTCACTTACTGTTAGGGCAAATGTGAAGACGAGGGTTCTAGGCACCGATTATTTTGAAATTTTGCACTATATCGTATTTTGATGCACTAAACACGAATCCGTTAAAAAAAATAATATAAAAAAAAAACAACAACTCGCTCTCAAGTAGGAAAGAAGTTATAAGGCACTAAAGTTCACTGTTAAAGTTGGCGTAAACAGCATATTTGTAAACTCGCGCATGCGCAGTCATGTAACATTGGGAAACAAAGAACTCTCATTTGAAATGTTGATAAACCATTATAACCTCCATAAAATCGGAATTCTATCCATAACATATCTTCTTGAGCGAGCGTAGCGAGCGGAAACGCATAGCAAGTCTGCCCAAAAGTCGTCCTAGACATTCTTCTTAATATATATGATTATTAATGCGCTGTTTACGCCAACTTTTATAACCTTCATAACTGTGAACTTTAGTGCTTAATAACTTCTTTCCTAGTTGAGAGCGAGTTTTTTTTTTTTTTAACGGATTCGTGTTTAGTGCATCAAAATACGTTATGGTGCAAAATTTCAAAATAATCAGTGCCTAGAACCCTCGTCTTCACATTTACCACTGTTAGATTTGTATTTTTTACACAAGTTACTAGAGTTTCGATATGACCGTGAGCGAGCGTAGGGGGCGGAATCGCATAGCAATTATGCCATTAACATAATTGATACTAATTTCCTAGGTTATATAGCATTAGAACTTATGTTAATTGCTAATTGCTATGCGATTCCGCTCAATCAAGGTTATATCGAAACTCTAGTCAATCCAACTCGTTGGTAATATAGATCACCGTTTTTTTTTTTTTTTTTTTTTTTTTTTTTTTTTTTTTTTTTTTTTTTTTTTTTTTTTTTGTGGAAAATGGGCCGATATGCAATTTAACATTGATTCAAAAGAGACTCTTTTGCTATTGCGCTGTTGCCATATGAATTCTGTTTGTAAATCCGTAAGGCGTTGGAAAATCTCAAAGACACATTCTCCTAGCCGAAGGAACAGCACAAAGGACACAGGGAAAACTACTACACAAACAACCCTAAGAACTGAAACAAGAAACAATAAATGTGACTAGGTAGTTGGTAACAGCACAAAGGACACAGGGAAAACTACGACACAAACAGCCCTAAGAACTGAAACAAGAAACAATAAATGTGACTAGGTAGTTGGTAACAGCCCTAAGAACTGAAACAAGAAACAATAAATGTGACTAGGTAGTTGGTAACAGCCCTAAGAACTGAAACAAGAAACAATAAATGTGACTAGGTAGTTGGTAACAGCCCTAAGAACTGAAACAAGAAACAATAAATGTGACTAGGTAGTTGGTAACAGCACAAAGGACACAGGGAAAACTACGACACAAACAGCCCTAAGAACTGAAACAAGAAACAATAAATGTGACTAGGTAGTTGGTAACAGCCCTAAGAACTGAAACAAGAAACAATAAATGTGACTAGGTAGTTGGTAACAGCCCTAAGAACTGAAACAAGAAACAATAAATGTGACTAGGTAGTTGGTAACAGCTTATTCAGTCTTCATTTATTTTATATTTTATATTACATTTTTAATTGTAATATAAAATATAAAATAAATGAAGACTGAATAAGCTGTTACCAACTACCTAGAACATCTGAAGCAAAGATGGAATGGTTGGGATTCGGCTAAAAACCCGCAATACGATTTTTGTTAAAAAAAATTATATTTAGGACGTTTCGGCTACTCTTTGGTAGCTTTCGTCATTTGCAAAAAAAAAAAAAATCTATATTTAGGACGTTTCGGCTACTCTTTGGTAGCCTTCGTCATTTGCAAAAAAAAAAAAAAAAATAATCTATATTTAGGACGTTTCGGCTACTCTTTGGTAGCCTTCGTCATTTGCAAAAAAAAAAAAAAAAATCTATATTTAGGACGTTTCGGCTACTCTGTGGTAGCCTTCGTCATTTACAAAAAAAAAAAATCTATATTTAGGACGTTTCGGCTACTCTTTGGTAGCCTTCGTCATTTGCAAAAAAAAATCTATATTTAGGACGTTTCGGCTACTCATTGGTAGCCTTCGTCATTTGCAAAAAAAAAGAAAAATCTATATTTAGGACGTTTCGGCTGCTCTTTGGTAGCCTTCGTCATTTGCAAAAAAAAAAAAAAAAAAAAAAAATCTATATTTAGGACGTTTCGGCTACTCTTTGGTAGCCTTCGTCATTTGCAAAAAAAAAAAAAACTCTATATTTAGGACGTTTCGGCTGCTCTTTGGTAGCCTTCGTCATTTGCAAAAAAAGAAGAAGAAAAATCTATATTTAGGACGTTTCGGCTGCTCTTTGGTAGCCTTCGTCATTTGCAAAAAAAAAAAAAAAAAAAAAAAAAAAATCTATATTTAGGTCGTTTCGGCTACTCTTTGGTAGCCTTCGTCATTTGCAAAAAAAAAAAAAAAAAATCTATATTTAGGACGTTTCGGCTACTCTTTGGTAGCCTTCGTCATTTGCAAAAAAAAAAAAAATCTATATTTAGGACGTTTCGGCTACTCTTTGGTAGCCTTCGTCAACGTTCAAATTGTATTGAGGTTTTTTTAGCCGAATCCCAACTATTCCATCTTTGCTTATCACCTCGACGGCTATCTATCTAATTTTCATGTAGAACATCTTAGTTTTCAACTTAGGATCTACACATATAAAAATAAATATAACTTGTGTAAAAAACACAGATCTAACAGAAAGTGAACAAAACGATAACTGATGACGGAGAAAGAACAGCCAATGGAATTGCCCATAGGAATGAGCCAATAGAATTGCTAGTGAGTTGTGCGCGTGCGCTGATGATCTAGATAACTTCAATTGAGTCCTCATTTCATGATCCAGATCACTGAACGAGACCCACTTCTCTCTAACCCGGTGCAACTAGTAAGTGAGTACCCAATAGTCATACAACCTCACATCATAAAAGAAATATCCACTTTTTTGAGGAATGCGCTAAGTTTACAAAGTTCCAGCGGGACAGAGTTCTATTCCGTAAGCTTCGCTTACCGCCTTTCAGTTTCTTCGACAAACAAAACTTGGTTTTCTTCATTCGCTACTTTCTATTCAGAAACTTTTATCAAAGCAAAAGAGTACTCAGCTGTTGAGGAAAGAAAGTTTAAAGAAGTTTAAAGACTTTAAATTAAACTGAAGAAAATTAGGACAGGGCCAGATTTTAGGGAATGTATAATGAGTTTAAGGAAAAGCCATTCAAAGAATATGACAAACACTATTTTATCAGGAAAAGTAAAATAAAAATTCCGTCACGCAGGAGCTGCATAGCTAAGAACTTTCCTCAGAATACGAGTAGTGTACATTAAATAATTGAAATATATACAGTGGAGAATCACTTATACGAAACATTCAGTTATACGAAGAATTTTTCGTTCCCCGGCGAAACACCATTTGAACCTGTGTAATAAATTGTTCACTTATGCAATATTCCGTTATACGGAATATTCACTTAAACGAAAGCTAATTTGTCCCCCTGGTGTTAATACTATTCAGTTATACGAAGAGACAACAGCTTTTCCACGAAATGTTTACAGACTTACCAGTTCTTCCTTGTCATTCTAGTAGTCCAGCCGTGTTCTATCCACTCTCTGTTGTGTGATTTCCTTCGTTTCAAATCTAATAACACTGCAACTGCCAGTGTAAGAGGATAGGAATCGAGGAGAATTTTGTGATATGAAACTTGAAAATATAATAATGTATAACGTTATCTAACAACAAAATATGCACAAATAATAAAATTGTGACTTTTTTATGAAGAATTTATTTGATTTTAAAATAGTCACGAAACCTAGAACTATTCAGTTATAACAAATATTCACTTATACGAAACATTTTCAGTTCCCCCTCACATTCGTATATATATACAGGGTGTCCCGTAAATGTCTAGTCATATTGTGAGGGGTGATAGAGGACCTTAAGGGGAACAAAAAATGTTCTAAGACGATTTCCCGAATTCTCACCCATAAGGGAGAAAACGTCGTTTTATTGTTTTTTCGAGACAAACGTGGTTTTTAGAAGAATAATCGTTGTAGCTCCGTCCTAGGTGGTACTAATAGAAAGGGGGTGAAACCTATCGAAAGCTGAGTAAATTTACTATAAGACTAGTTGGGAGTAAACGTAAAAATGAATGAATGTAAGTATGTATATCTTACCAAAAGAAAGCTATTCTAAATTTCCTGACATTTTATTGATATTTCTTTCCAGCGTTACTCCTCAATGGGCAGGATCTGAGATTTCCGGCTTTTAGAAAAACGTCCTCATTTAACCAGCTTTCCATTCATGTATCACAACCTTGTGTTATTGAAGTATTTGAACGGTTTAAGAACAAAAGTTTTTTAAAAAACATGGATCTGTGAAAATAAAATTATATTTTTTTCTTCAGTTTATTCAAAAAGCTGAAGAGAAATATTTATTTTTATAAATGTTTACATAATAATAAATAAATATTTACTTATAGCAATAAAAAAAATTACTTCCACGAATATAAAAAAAAATTCCTAAAACAGTAAATAAATAAAATACACATTTATTTTGAATTTATTAATTCAGGTAACTAATACTGGGTCCAGGAGTTGGCCATTAATGAACCCCAACCATAAATTAACCTCAAAAATTACTATTTTTACCTAGATCACGCATTTGAACACATTTTTACAGGACTATGTATGTCTTATTTATGAGGAATAGAATTTTTAATTACCACAACAACAACTCACGAGAATCCCAGTGAGTTTCACAAGCATAGCCATCAGTATCATATTCAAGGTAAAGCATTTGTTTTAAAAAATATAAATACCTGTAAAAATGTGTTCAAATGCGTGATCTAGGTAAAAATAGTAATTTTTGAGGTTAATTTATGGTTGGGGTTCATTAATGGCCAACTCCTGGACCCAGTATTAGTTACCTGAATTAATAAATTCAAAATAAATGTGTATTTTATTTATTTACTGTTTTAGGAATTTTTTTTTATATTCGTGGAAGTAATTTTTTTTATTGCTATAAGTAAATATTTATTTATTATTATGTAAACATTTATAAAAATAAATATTTCTCTTCAGCTTTTTGAATAAACTGAAGAAAAAAATATAATTTTATTTTCACAGATCCATGTTTTTTAAAAAACTTTTGTTCTTAAACCGTTCAAATACTTCAATAACACAAGGTTGTGATACATGAATGGAAAGCTGGTTAAATGAGGACGTTTTTCTAAAAGCCGGAAATCTCAGATCCTGCCCATTGAGGAGTAACGCTGGAAAGAAATATCAATAAAATGTCAGGAAATTTAGAATAGCTTTCTTTTGGTAAGATATACATACATACATTCATTCATTTTTACGTTTACTCCCAACTAGTCTTATAGTAAATTTACTCAGCTTTCGATAGGTTTCACCCCCTTTCTATTAGTACCACCTAGGACGGAGCTACAACGATTATTCTTCTAAAAACCACGTTTGTCTCGAAAGAACAATAAAACGACGTTTTCTCCCTTATGGGCGAGAATTCGGGAAATCGTCATAGAGCATTTTTTGTTCCCCTAAAGGTCGTCTATCACCCCTCACAATATGACTAGACATTTACGGGACACCCTGTATATATATATATATATATATATATATATATATATATATATATAAACATGAGTTTAGCGCTCCTAGCGGTAGAAGTTAAAACCAATGCTGGTTTGGCAGCAATTTAATTTGAACATAATACAGAGTAAATCCTACATTATAATAAACCAATTAAGTACATTTTCACAAAAATTCTTTCTCATTAGAAACCCACGACGTGTACCGAATTTCGTTACAATACAACAGAAATTATGACCGGTATGAGCAAATTGGTTATTTGGGCCAGGAGTAAACCCCCCTCCTAATGAACCGATTTAGTTTATTTTTACCACACATTTTTCTATTAAGATGGCCACAAAGAATACCGAGTATCGTTGCAATAGAACAAAAATTACGGTCGGCATGGGCGAATAACTACTTTTGGTCAGGAGAAGCCCCCCCCCCCTCAAAATGGATCTTACTCGCCGTCTAGTAGCGGCATTATGGCCTTAATAATGCCCACGGGTCTTTTTGCGAAGATCACATCCAGTTAATTTTGAAGTAGCAGTAGTGATTTATAACAGTTACTCGTAATCGCTGATAAGCTTACTGATTAGCTTAAAGGTTCTTTGCTGGTTATCTATTGCTACTTGACTCGTTATCTACGGTTATAATTCATATTAGATAATGGCAAGAAATATTTATCAATAAAAATGTTAATTTTATCAAAATCAATTCTCTCAACTACGAAAAAAGCTATTAAGCATTAAAGTTGACTGTTATGAAGGATAACTTAAACAATGATATCTGTAAACACACATATTTTATTCCATTTCTCTCTCTCTCTCTCTCTCTCTCTCTCTCTCTCTCTCTCTCTCTCTCTCTCTCTCTCTCTCTCTCTCTCTCTCTCTCTCTCTCTCTCTTTTTGGATGTTTTACATTTATTTAGCATTATGGGCATACGTGCAATGCGTTTCCGCTCGCTTAAGAAGATATCAAAATTCTAGTCAATCCAACTCGCTAAAATTAATAGAATCCTATTATTTTTTTCCTATTAGGGATTATTAATCCCTTTTTCTTTGTCAGGAACATGGCGAACTAATTGTAAAAGACCCATTTTTTCCCACTAACATAAGCAGAGCTTTTTCATAAACAAAAGCTAATTCACTGTTGAAGGTTACTTTACTCCCAGCAAGAACCAATACAATTGCTCATCGGAATCCTCCAATAGGAAGGCAAAGGAGTTATGCGCATGCGCTGAATCATTGATACAATCATTACTGCTACTTCAAAAGTAACTGGATGTGGTCTTCGCAAATAGACCCATGCCCGATGATGAAATTCCGAAAACGCTGCAAGTAAATTAAATGCCTGTGCTAAATAATGGGAATTTAGAACTATATTCGTCGAAACGACGAACAGATTGCAAACTGGGTCCCTAACTTCAGGGTTCTTATCCAGCATGAAGTACAATTATTGGTATAAAGCAAAACAATGTTCGGAATGTTGGAGAGAAGAAACAATATCAGTCGATAGCCTTTAAAGGACTTGAAGTGAATTGGAAAAGAAAAATGGCGATAACAAGGGGGATATTGGATGCTTCCCTGCAGAATATAACTTCCGATTTCTTCTCCAAAGAGCTTATTGCCTTTAAGGAAACTCGAGGAATTTCTTAAAACCTCTTTGGAATGAGATAACAAGTCGAGGAAGAGGAATCTCTAAATTTCTAGGACACAACTAATTTACAAATAGCTTCGACTCAAACTGTCTATCGTTCTTTAGTTTAAAGATATTCAAGACTTAAACTCTGATCGAAATTTTGATTACACAGGCACACAAAATAATGAAAGTGTTGTTTTCCTAAGACACCATACATATATTCTTATGTATTTTTTCACGCTGAATCCGAATCCGGAGTCCGTTTCACTCCAGCACGTCAGGTTTAAGAGCATTTGAGGGTCAAATTTCATATGAAGTCGTTTAAGAAGAAATAAATAGAGATTCCATGGTTTTGAGGGTCGCTGAATTCGAATCCGAGGTCTGTTTTACCACATCGGCGCAAAATCAAGGTAATTTCAGGGAAAAATATGTTTATTTTGCAAAATACTGAATCTGCAGTCAAAAATTTATTTTTGAAAAATAGACAAATTTGACCTTGACATGGAATTGGTTTTGCGTCGATGTGGTGAAACGGACTCCGGATTGGTATCCTTGAAAAAGACCACTTTTTTATTTTGTGTGCTTGTGTTATCTAGGAAATAAACAAAGTTGTAAATGCACAAATAAGTGAGAGGGTATTATTAGGTTCTTGAAAAGGTATTAAGGACCTTAAACTTGGCCCAATAATAAGATATAACTTTCACAGAAAATCACGAGGAAACGTTCAATTGAACAAGTATAATTTTAGTTTCAGATTCAATGCAGTCTTATTCTTTTTCAACAATATATGTCATATTTCTTGGGGTCAGAGTCACTTGGGGTCTTAATTCTGACGCATTAGCCACAATCTACAAAGGGGCGATTGTCCCCATTTTGACGTAGGGGATTGAAATATGGGGCCATGGTTTAAGTGTGAAAAGAAATGTGAAAAAACTAGAACGAGTACAGCGTTTAGCTGCGATTAAAATATCTAGGGGATATCGTACATTATCCTATGAAGCATCATGTGTTTTAGCTAACACATTGCCAATTCTCATCAAAGCTGAGGAAATGACAAGGCTACATAGGTTATTGAAATTGAAAGAAATTCCAGAAGACTTTACTTATCATAATATCACACCACAAGACATAGAACAAGACATACGGTTCACGAACTGGTTACACCCTAAAGACAACATTGTACCGACTGACGATGTAGAAACAACATGGACTTATCACATTTACACGGACGGAAGTAAAAGCAATGACTGTGTTGGATCTGCATACATAATACTAAAAGACGACATAACTATTCACAGAGGACAATACAGACTATCACCACTATGTACGAACAACCAGGCAGAAAACCTTGCAATTATAAAAGCAGTAGAAACACTATATTCTATATGTCATGACGGAGACACATGCATAATATACACTGACAGCAAGACAAACATAGCACGAATATACAACAGCCAAAATCATAACGAACAGACTGAAAACATTAGAACACTACTTATTATATGTAAACAGAAAAATGTGACAGTTACAATAACATGGATTAAAGGACATTCTGGACTATTAGGGAACGAGACAATTGACTTACTCGCAAAATCAGCTTCAAAGGACACGACATTACCTATATCTTACTCTAAACTTACATCACAGACTATAAAATCACGACTAAGGGACGAATCAATGCGAAAATGGGACGAAAGAGGCGAACACAACTAAAGGAAGACATTTACACAAATTCATACCTACAATACTCAAGAGACAAAAATTAACACTAAGCAACTTTAAAATAACACAATTTATATCAGGACATGGACCGACGAAAAGTTATTTATACAGATTTAAACTATTCATTTTATTTATTTTGTTTAACGATGCACCACTTTGAGGTGAATTGCATCTAGTGTTGTAAAAGAGCGCGCCTTTGAGGCTAGAAGGCGCGGCTCGTAAAAGCTCGAGCTCTCAGGGCTTGGACAGGGCTCGATAGAAGGCGCGAGCCCTGAAGGCTCGGCTTAGTAGAAGGCGCATGCTTTGGAGCCTTTTACTTTTCATTTCCAAAATGGCGGACGGCGGGCAAACAGCTGTTTCATGAAATATACTTTAGTAGATTCGTCCTAAATTCATTCCGCCACATTGAAATTATTCGCTGGCATTTAAATTTACCATTTCATTGATAAACTAATTATATGGATCACTAATTGGGTAAAAATAGTAACTTTTCCTAAAAAATAAACTCTTCTGTGAGACGGTGATGGCAACACTGTCGTACTACAACTATACTACTATAACCGTGCTTGCCAAAGTTCTACCTTCCCAGGGCTCCAAGGCCGAGCCTTCAAGGCTCGATGGAGAACCTTCAAGTCTTGATAAGGTTAGGTTGAAGCTTCACTCCGGAGCCTTCATCGAGCCCTCAGAGCTCCGGCTGTAGAGGTTAGATTCAAGGTTCAGGCGTCAAGCCTCTAGTCAGGGCTCGCTTTTAACAGCACTAATTGCATCGAGTAACTTTGTAGCTAATAAACTAATCCGAAATAATACATGTAAATGCGACAATACAACTGAACAGACTTACGACCACCTCCTGTTCGACCGTACATTACTGGACGGACCCAGGACAAAACTGATTAAGGACATTACCTTACAGGACGGAACTTGGCCCACTCACAAACCCGACTTACTACTTACATATTTTAAGGAATTTGACGCATTTATTAAAAATTTTGACCTTGCAACATTCAATGAATTCCTCTGACTGTACACATATGTAACTTATTACATATGTATATATTTCTTTATTTGTTTTGTTTACTTGTTTTTTTTTTTGTTAGTTTTTCTTTTTTATTATTATTCAATATTGTGTTAAATATTAAATTAAAATGTCTTATACATATATGTACGTAATCAAAATACTTGCAGTATCCAAAAGGATGGCTCTCGTACTTTAAATAAACTCCCACGATGGAGGGTTACTCCAACGTGTAAAACAGGAAAAAACAACCGGCACGACTGTTAACATTGAAACGAAATTGCTTTAGAGAAAATACAATACTCAACTACAAATAGTGACCAAACAAGACATAAACAAAGAAATTGTTCGTACTGTACTATAAACTTGGCGAGTATACTGGCCGAAAGACAAAACAAGGAAATTCAAAAATAACATTTATTGGCTGGATAATTTTTTCACAAGTTTTATCAAATCAAATCAGTTCCGTGAAGGCCACAAGGGCCCAGAGGGGCAGATACTGTAGAGGTATCTGAATATAATTCTGGCACACTAGGGAGATAGTGTGGGCAATACTATGCTCCGGCCGCCTGATTTTTCCCTTTTTCAGGGACCCCCCCCCTCCCAAATCCAACCCTCGAACGACGGCACTAGTGTGCGCTCGGGTTTTGAACCTGGGTCCTCCAGTTCATTAGTCGAGTTCTCTACCACTGATCTAACCTCGCCCCTAACTACTGGAAATCATATTTACAACCTAACAATGACGCCCACTCAGCATTCACAGAATGATAAACTTGTTCACGAATATATGTAAATGTATTCAGGTAAATATTAACCAGTACCCACCATCAAAACTAGGCCATTGTTAAATTTAGAGGTATGACCTTATGTTTGATCTAGGTATCTTTGATAATAGATGTCTATATATAATTTGTAAAATGGTCATTTAGAGACATTATAAATAAATGTGGTAGGTCAGAAGCTATCCTATTATGGATTTGTGACCTTTTTAAAAATGTGACCGATATTGAAAGGTCAGAATGCATAAATCACTACTATAGTGCGATCATTTGACATTCTTGAAATTATTATGTACATTAATTCTGGTTAGATTTCTTCAGATACTTAAAGTAGTTTTCAAATTTTATTTCTAGAAATTTTAAAAAAAGTTTAATGAATTCAAAATTTCTTACCAACATAATTCTACAAGTCGAGACGCATCTGTGGAATTCTTTCTTGACATCTCCTCTTCGACTAGAGATATGAACTTGTTGGCGCATGCGTCCCAATCTTTGCTGATCCCCTTGTAGCACTGCGTGTACTGCAAGTATTCTAAACAAAACGTAAGAATAATTGTTTTTTGTTGTGAACTTATTTTTAGTTGTAATGCTGCTGTGATTTAACTTAAATACATCTATAGAAATAAACTAAATTTGAACACTCTTGCTATGTTATGCCCAGCGTAACTTGGCTATTGTAACTTGATATCATCGATCGTAATAAGTTAATTAAATGAATGCGTACAGTACATACATTTTTTTAAAAATTAAACCTGGAGGGTTTAAGATTAGTATTTCATGTTTCATATAAGAACAAACCCGGTCAATTGTATATACCCAATATTGTTTTACAATGTAAAAATATTGCAGTGGCAGAGTAATTAGCTGCATGTATGTTTTATCCGACTGTGTTGGTCTTAATTAACAGCTGAGCCTAATTGTAGGAACTTTTTTAGATTTGAGTGGCCATCTTCTAGATTTTTTTAATTTTTTTTTTACGATATTTAACAAAGAATCATGAAAAGACCAAAAGTGCTAATTTTTTTCTTTTGCCACATTGGGAAGAAACACCCTAAAAGCTGGAAAATACAAACGTTTCTTTTACAATACCTGCTTGAAATCCTGGATCATCGCAGAGGAACCTGAAGGTGTGCCTAGCACCAGCCACATGACTCTCGAATATCTTCCGGTCGTTTTCTGTAAGGCAGTCTTGGAAGTAGGTGTCCATGCAGCCCATCCCTGTCTTGAAGGCTCTGAAAAACGGGGGTTTCAATAAAACATTGAAGCCATTCCATGATCTATCTTATGCAGTCAATGTTATTGTCCCAATATTGATCAATCATATTGATCCGAAGTCAAGGGATGGTTGGAATTCGGGTAGGAGAAAAAAACGTTAGCTCTTCAAGCCCAAATCTATAGTGGGCGTTTCGGCTGCACTTTGGCAGCGTTCTTCAGCCAAAAATTAAATATACACAATTACAAGTGAGAATAATCAGACAGTAAGAAACCTTTTAAAAGTTATGACAATATATTAACAACCAATCGTTTTTAGTTTTTTATTATAAAAAATATGGTTGTCAGTAAGTATACCTATTATCAAAGGTTCAAAGTAAATAAAGTGTAGAGAAACATAAGTCGAAAAAATTTAAAAAAACATACTAAAGTAATATGGAACGTTTGAATAGGATTTTGAAACAATAACAGTGACGGACAAAATAGTGAAGAAAATTAAAATATTTAATTTTTTATTTAAGGCTCTTCGCAAAAAGAGTAATAGTTACACAATTATCACAGTTTTGCACATTGAAGATAAATTAAAATAGAATTGAAGCCAAATTTGAGCCTTAATGGGTATGGGGAGTTGAAAAAAGTGAGAAAGAATAGCTAAGATCTTTTTTTTTTTTATTTTAAACTGTATACAAAATAAAAAAACAACGAATGTTTATAATATGTATAAATCGGGTTCTACAATCTATCTACAATCTACAATCTATCTACAATCTACAAGCATGCAATACAAAAATTTCCTTAATATTATTTTAATTTATCGTCAATTTGACAACTTATTTTGTGAATTTCTTTGTGAAGCTGTTTAAATTCACAAATTATAATGTGAAAATATGTGCATTTATAGACTTTAATGTTGTTGTTTTTTCATTCACTTATTTTTGTGTGAATATTAATTCTTTTTTTGTGAATATTTACAATTTTCCCCTGCGAATTAATTTGTATGTACAGGAATAATTATAATACATAAATGCATTTGTATTCACACTTATGAATACAAATTTATTTGTATTCGTATTTCCAAATAAGTGTATACATTTATAAATACTTATATAAGTTCATATTATTTATTTATTTTTTTGTGTCACACATGATTAACGATATATTTAAACTGCTGTAATATTAATTCATATGCTGGAGTTTTTAGTTTTTAAGATTCGCGAATAATGAAGCAATTGTTTAATAATAACGTGTTTATTTATTTATAGCTTTTCTGTTGTTAGTTATCTTTATTTTTTTAACTAATTTAGAATTAATTTAACACGGCTGATTTGGCTTTTAATTTTAGTTCAAGCTAGTTCTAAATTGTATTTATTAGATCTGCAAAGCATAAAAAATCAAAAAAGCTTATGGATCTGGTTGGGATGATCCGCCAAAATTTGGTTAGTTGTATTAGATAGCGGGACTTCTCTTCTTTGCTTTTCGTAAATTCTGCAGTCAACCAGCAGATGACGTACGATGATTCATTGCATTTGATGTAAAGTGGTGGGTCTTCTGGGGTCATCAGGAACGAATGAGATATTCTCGTATGTCCATATTATTTGAAAGCCTAAATTTCGAAAGTAGATATCTGTGCTTCAATTTTTGGAAGTGTTGTTCTCGTTCTATTGAAGGCGACACCAGTTATACTTAACGTACGCTAAGACCATCGAGCTCCGGCGAGTCGGGTATGAATGAATCTTGTTATCACTAAAATACGTTATTGATAAATGCCCCCATTGACGTATTGATAAATACGTCTTTGCCCCCATTGGCTCAAATGGGTTATTTATGGCTCGATTAATATAGAAAAGCTTTGTGCATTTTTTACCATTGTCTGACGTCAAAATACGGCGAAAAAAAAAAACAACTACAAAAACTTCTACCCGTTATCTGCTGACTCGTGGATCATTCTATTGAAAAAAGAACAGACACGCCAGGCTCCTGTCAGTTTCAGCTAGATATTTTTATGAATGGGGCCGACTGGAGATTTACGTCAATTTAGATATTAGTGTTTATTTATAGCTTTGTGTTTTCATACCATAAGTTTTCTAACTTTTCTTGAACTTGGATATATTAAATATACAAAAAATAATAAATTAGTAGCATTAACGGTTTGTGACGTTGTTCAAACCGATATTCCTAAAAACTTATTGAGAATTATTGAAGATTTCTTTGTTTAAGAAAGATGATACTGATTAACAACAAGAACCGGTAACCGCACGTTTCATGAAGTGTTTTATGCACCTTGGGTAGATAAGAAGGTATATATGTGTTGGCTAGACTTACCGTGGAACACCAGCTACTGCGCATAGGGAAACGTCCAAAAAAACATTTCCCAAAAATAGAGTTTTATTCACAAGCCAACTATCTTTAATGTAAAACTAAGACAATTTTACAATGAATAATAAATAAGGCAGACACATACAAGGGGGATGACATGTAAAATAAAAAAAAACAACAAAAATACCTGAATTGTTTTTATTCTAATATTAAATGAGTGTTTTATTCACGCTGCAATTAAAACTGGGACAACTGTATAAGATCATGTAAGAAAGAACCAATGAGAGCGCAGGAAGAAACCAAAACTGCGCGGTGCTCTCATTCACCCTTACGGTTAAACGCAGTGTATTGAAGTCTATCATAGGCAACATGTTTCCTGATAATTAAACCCCACAAAAGTGTCTGTAATTATTTTCAACTATGTTTACTGAAGACGCTGTTTAAATCGCTATCATCAATATAATTTAATATTAAAAATAAATACTATGTATCTATTTTTTTTCTTCTTTTTTTACATTTAACCCCTTAAAAGTGTCTGCGTTATTTATTATTCATTGTAATTTTTTTTTTTTTTTTTTTTTTTTTTTTTTTTTTTTTTTTTTACATTAATGTTAGTTGGCTTCTGAATAAAACAATATTTTAGGGCGATATGTTTTTGCACCTTTCCAATATGCGCAGCACCTGCTGTTCCACGGTAAGCCTAGGCAACACATATTTAACTTCTTATCTACCCAAGAGGTACATTATAGCAAAATTTCAAGGTGAAAAAAACACTTGGACTTGAAAAGTGCCTTACCAGCTCTCCGACTATAGGTAATATTTTTCAATATTTCTGAACAAATACCACGTAATATATGATTATAAATCCTTCAGAATAGATTATTTAGACGGGGGTTTGACTGACTCCTAGCTTATTCAACGATTAGCATATACGAGTTCCTGTTTAAGTTGAGAAGTGGAAAGGTTTGAGTAAAACGTGAGTAAACAACCAGAATTTTGGATTATACCGGAGGAAATCTGTATTTTAGAAATGTTTTGAGTAAATAGAACTCGGTCAGAATGCAAATACCATGAAATAGGGAGCTAAAAGTTTTGGTACGTTTCAATGTTATTGGATGATTCCCCTGCCAACTAGCACCCGTCTAGTTTATGTAAAAATGGCAAATTCAGAAATAGTGGAGTATATTTCAGTTGGCTTTCATGGTATTAATGCCAAAATCTCGTAACATCCCAGGGGCGAGGTTGGATAAATGGTAGAGCACTGGACTAAAATGCTTGAGGACCTGAGTACAAATCCTGGACAAGTACTAATGATTTTTATCTTCTAGTGACTTCATTCATGGTATTAATGCCAAAATCTCGTAACATCCCAGGGGCAAGGTTGGATAAATGGTAGAGCACTGGACTAAAATGCTGGAGGACCTGAGTACAAATCCTGGACAAGTACTAATGATTTTTATCTCCTAGTGACTTCATTCATGGTATTAATGCCAAAATCTCGTAACATCCCAGGGGCGAGGTTGGATAAATGGTAGAGCACTGGACTAAAATGCTGGAGGACCTGAGTACAAATCCTGGACAAGCACTAATGATTTTTATCTTCTAGTGACTTCATTCATGGTATTAATGCCAAAATCTCGTAACATCCCAAGGGCAAGGTTGGATAAATGGTAGAGCACTGGACTAAAATGCTGGAGGACCTGCGTACAAATCCTGGACAAGTACTAATGATTTTTATCTCCTAGTGACTTCATTCATGGTATTAATGCCAAAATCTCGTAACATCCCAGGGGCGAGGTTGGATAAATGGTAGAGCACTGGACTAAAATGCCGGAGGACCTGAGTACAAATCCTGGACAAGCACTAATGATTTTTATCTTCTAGTGACTTCATTCATGGTATTAATGCCAAAATCTCGTAACATCCCAGGGGCGAGGTTGGATAAATGGTAGAGCACTGGACTAAAATGCTGGAGGACCTGAGTACAAATCCTGGACAAGTACTAATGATTTTTATCTTCTAGTGACTTCATTCATGGTATTAATGCCAAAATCTCGTAACATCCCAGGGGCGAGGTTGGATAAATGGTAGAGCACTGGACTAAAATGCCGGAGGACCTGAGTACAAATCCTGGACAAGTACTAATGATTTTTATCTTCTAGTGACTTCATTCATGGTATTAATGCCAAAATCTCGTGACATCCCAGGGGCGAGGTTGGATAAATGGTAGAGCACTGGACTAAAATGCTGGAGGATCTGAGTGCAAATCCTGGACAAGTACTAATGATTTTTATCTTCTAGTGACTTCATTCATGGTATTAATGCCAAAATCTCGTAATATCCCAGGGGCGAGGTTGGATAAATGGTAGAGCACTGGACTAAAATGCTGGAGGACCTGAGTACAAATCCTGGACAAGTACTAATGATTTTTATCTTCTAGTGACTTCATTCATGGTATTAATGCCAAAATCTCGTTACATCCCAGGGGCAAGGTTGGATAAATGGTAGAGCACTGGACTAAAATGCTGGATGACCTGAGTACAATTCCTGGACAAGTACTAATGATTTTTATCTTCTAGTGACTTCATTCATGGTATTAATGCCAAAATCTCGTAACATCCCAGGGGCGAGGTTGGATAAATGGTAGAGCACTGGACTAAAATGCTGGAGGACCTGAGTAAAAATCCTGGACAAGAACTAATGAGTTTTATCTTCTAGTGACTTCATTCATGGTATTAATGCCAAAATATCGTAACATCCCAGGGGCGAGGTTGGATAAATGGTAGAGCACTGGACTAAAATGCTGGAGGATCTGAGTACAAATCCTGGACAAGTACTAATGATTTTTATCTTCTAGTGACTTCATTCATGGTATTAATGCCCAAATCTCGTAACATCCCAGGGGCGAGGTTGGATAAATGGTAGAGCACTGGACTAAAATGCTGGAGGACCTGAGTACAAATCCTGGACAAGTACTAATGATTTTTATCTTCTAGTGACTTCATTCATGGATAGGATTCGGCCTCCCGGACCGTCTATAGGCCAAAACAGCCTTTAATTAATTTATTAATGGGTACCTGCAGTCAGGAAAATCAGGCGGCCGGAGCATAGTACTGACCATACTATCTCCTGTTAAGGGACTGATTTTAATTTCTCGCCACATCCAATCATCAGGATTTTCATAAGTTTATTCTTTAGAAAAATTAACTCGATTTGAACCTTATATGCAGATATATACTGATATATGTACCTATATATCATTTCGGGGGAGGCTGAGAGCACCTTGGGATTTGAGGGGTTCCGAATAATAACAACCTAGAACATAAAATAGGTGGCCAACTAAAACGCTGTTAGATCCCAAAAAATATTTTTCCTGAACTAAGTGATCTTATTAGTTTATTTTTGTTATTTTTATGACACATTTTTTTCCGATTAAAGCAAAATTTGGTGTAGGCTGCAGCCCTCCTTATTTACGCCCAAACCTTATTGTCAGTAGCTGTTGATAACTTATCACTGAACAATGATAAGGGTTAAATCTCTTCTAGATAATGTATGTTATTTCACTTCGTCCATTATTTAAATTGGCAGTATTTTTCTTTCACCAAGAGCCTACAAATTCCGCTTAAGGGGTTGATACATTAATTCTAATCGCAGATTGTCACCCAGTATCTCTAATAATATTCCTCATTTTTTACATATAAATATTTTCGTTTTTTTTTTCAATTAAAACGCTGTACACTGTAGGAAGGTGTTTTCAATAGCTGTAGGTTATTTTATTTTCTGATTTTTTTTTCTATTTTGACTCCTACAATTTATTCTTCTCATTTTGAGCTAGGGTGTTTTGCCATTTACTCTACAGGGTCGCAAATCACTGCATGGCAATTTAATTTATCTAGAGAAGCCAAAGCTTTAGATAGGTGGCACAACGTCATATTTATCTGTATCCGGGAAATTTTTATATATATAAGGCTCATCACATCATTTTCAGACCGTAAAGAGATGGAAATAGACGTCGATGTGAGAAGTCAAGGGCCCCATCCACTGGGTATTTATTGCCGAAGAAGGCTCCCAACGAGTAAACCGCAAAGTCCGAAATATAGATTTTTCCAAAATCTGAATGTATTTGTTTGGCAAATCCCAGCTATTCTTAGACTTCTTAATTTTCAAATCATCGAGGGAGGGGGGAGAGAAGAGAAAGGGAGAGCAAGAGAGGGGGAGAATGAAAGAGGGAGGTTGGGAACGAGAGAGAAAAAGAGGAAGAGAGGGAGAGAATTTAAGAATTAGACTGAACAATGGAAACGACTCTGAAAGCAGAAAATCAAGACAGCTAAATCCTGAATGCTTACAAGAATTGACAGTAGCGGAAAGCCCTGAGCCCAACAGCCAGAAAATCCGGATTCAGAAAAGGCCTGCTTACGGCATAAGCATGTTGTAGTCCAATAACGAAGCATAAAGCCTATAAGGCATCTTTCTGAAGCTTTGGCCCCCATAGAAGTCTTAACGTGCCATGCTGTGATGAGAAGCCCGGAAGCCTATTTTGTAAAGCCCTCTGCGAAGGAAATCCTCTAGGTGGTTCCGTAGCTTAGAAGAAAGGGGAAAATCATTTTAAGCATTTTTCCACTTTAAACACCTGCCAACGCTAAATCTGTCATATATATATATATATATATATATATATATATATATATATATATATATATATATATTGTTCCTTATACAAATCTACACCGTTTGAGTTTGACCAAACTCAGCACAAAGCTTGGTCTTGATCTGGTTGAAAAAGTCTACCAGCTGTTTGTCGGTATGTTTGATCCTTATACAAAACTACACCGTTTGACCTATTTTTACCAAAGTTAGCACACATTTAGGTCTTGATCCGGAGAGTGTCATAGGAATAACAGACAGTTAAAATCGTCAAGGAATCACAGTTCGGATGTCACGGGTTCGAAATAGTGAACCCGAACAGTTGTGTTATTAGATGTAATATTACTTATTTGGTTTTTAATTTATTTTGGCTTTTCTAGATGCAGAAAGTGTATATATATATATATATATATATATATATATATATATATATATATGTATATATTTATAACACAGTAAAATTATGGCCTTGATAGTAACTTACTCAAATTGAGTGGAAAGGATATTTTTCAAAGATAAAAACTAGAGGAACAAAAATAGGGGATATAGATAATACTGTAGGACGATAAAATATGGGAGCTATTCCTTGGAGCTTCCAAGAATGATCAAAATTGAGCGAGGATCAGAGATGGGCGTTGAAGTATTCAGGAAACACAGCTTCTAGTAGTATCGCTACTGTAGGCTCCATCTGTCATGGAAGGAATTCATATCCCAAATGGGATTGCTATTGATCAGCTGAGATAGAGGAGGTAAATCCTTCTGGAGGGGAATAGGCCATACACACTTCCTCTAAAGCAGTTATTTAGCTGTTTTTGTTATGCGGTTTGTTGCTGAGCCGATTCATCTATATAGACAATAGCTCTTTGTTGCTTATGCAAATCCACTTCGTTTGACCAAACTTGGCACACGTAAGGTCTTGATACGTGGAATATCATTGGCTAGGTCAAAATCGTCTTGGACCCACAGTTCAGAGGTCAGGGGTTTAAAACTGTGAACCCGAACAATTGCAGAAGAAGGAGTTCTCAGAAATTGTCACTTTTCAAAAAATGAGATATTCACCCAGATGGACCGGAACGGAACATCAATCTATCATCAGCTGCATATTTTCGGTTTTTTGAAAAGTGATATCCAAACCTAAATATGCTATCCCCTCCACTGCTGCTTTCTTATGTCTGGTTGCCGATAACTGCAAGGTTCTAAGTTCGAGTCAATATAAAGTAGGTGCAGTATGGAACACCGGGTAACAGCTATTTAATATAATGTAGGTGTAGCATGGCACGCTGCGTAAGAGCTATTTAGTTAAAATAGTAAATAAACCTTACAAGTAAACACTCTGTAGAAATAAGCAAAAATGAAACCAATCTTAAACAAATATCCACGTAAGTTCATTGAAATTTTTTTATCAATGTCTTCGCTACAAAGTGGTGGCATATTAGAGTAATTTTTTTTTTTTTTTTTTTTTTTTTTTTTTTTTTTTTTTTATTGATTATTACATTCTGTATATAAATACATCTGGTAATATGATGAATGATACAATATGGAGGTTCTGTGCTCAAGGCCTTCCAACTTCATCCTCGATTAACGCCAGAAAGACGCTCAGATGACGTTGAAAGGTGCCTACACAAGCTCCCTTCTGCTCCGACCAGTGGCTGGAGTAGAAGACAGATCGGTGAGCCACAAAAAATTGTCGCACTTGAACAAAGAGAAAGCCATTGCTAACACTTCACTTGGTCACTGCAGCAGATCTCTAGGCCAATGTCTTTTGAGTCGCCTTGGTGGAGAGAGTGGGTGGGTGGTACTTGATAGGTAGAGGACTTCAGGATTTTGATGAGCGGAAAGTTTAGGATGGAAACGTTGGAATCTGGATAATACAACATCATTAACGAGTGGGATATTGAGGTCTTTATGGAGGTTAAGGTTGGTAACATAAAAAGGAGCATTGACTATTGTTCTTAGGACCTTGGATTGGAATGTAATAGTATAGTCGATGCTCCTTTTTATGTTTCCAACCTTAACCTCCATAAAGACCTCAATATCCCACTCGTTAATGATGTTGTATTATCCAGATTCAAACGTTTCCATCCTAAACTTTCCGCTCATCAAAATCCTGAAGTCCTCTCCCTATCAAGTACCACCCACCCACTCTCTCCACCAAGGCGACTCAAAAGACATTGGCCTAGAGATCTGCTGCAGTGACCAAGTGAAGTGTTAGCAATGACTTTCTCTTTGTTCAAGTGTATGCACATTGTTCTATGTATACAACATTCTCTTGTTACCCGTGTCACATCGCTATGGAATTCCTTACCTCTTTCTGTCCGCCATTCTACCAACCTAGAAACATTTAAATCCCGACTCTTCCAACAATTTTTATCCCTGCAAGTTTTACCAAATCCCTAATTTTTATACAAGCTATAGTATTTATAATTTTAAAGAATAAATTGTTTTGCACTAGTTTGTACATTCAAAATTATTCCTATGGGACATGGGTCCCGGAATAAGAATAAAAACAAAAAAAGCTTATCCAATGAGCTCTGCGTACAAAAAACAGGGTATCTAGAAGGATCTAGACGGAATTTTCAATAAATCCGAAGAGTGTATTAAAGGTTTTTTTTAATGGGACCATGAAAATGAGACCAGCTTCAATCACCCGGATCCTGACTATATTAACCAAACTTGATGAAGAAGAGGACGGAAAAACGTCTCGCTACACAGTCCCACCTTTTGTACAAACAGCTGGAACTCCAAGAAAGCTGCACTTCGTAAATGGCAAATGGCAGAGAACTCAATACAATAAGAATGATAAGAGCAAGACCTCTTAAGAATAGGAGGGATGTTCCACGTTAATAAAAATTTGCAAGCTGAAAGAAGAAGACACCTTCCATTTCCTTGCATTATGTAAAGTTCTGAAGAGGTTTAGGATAAAATATTTTGGCAAAATATCTTTTACTAAGGAGGAGTTAGTGAAAGAACTAAATAGGAGAAGTTGGTAAGTCCCAAGCAAGTACCTCGACGCTATTTGTAAATACAGACAATTTTTAACGCAGGGAATCAATTATTAGTATGATTTATATAATTGTATATATTTCCCAACTACATAGATTAGTCCGAGTTTGATTTCATTTTAATTCTATCGTATGTTAAACCTTCTAAAAACATGAACAGTTTGACGAAAAATGGCTACAAATGTTGTCACGTAAGTGAAAAAGGTTAAAGACAATCAGTCATATGACCCGGCCAAATTCAACCCACAACATATAAGCTGCAGAGTGGGCAGCCCGCAACACCTAAATGTGGTGCGGGTTACCTATTTCTGCATAACCCTCAATGAACATTCAATGCAATAACGGTGTACCATGAAAACCGAAAGTATATTTTCTTTATGGTTCATTTAACTAATTAGTCTTTCTATTGTATGAAATCAGGCAGTATACACATTTTAGAACCATTAGGAAATTTAGTCCAATAAAGGGTTAACCATTTATTTTCCATTTATTATTAAGCACTAAAGTTCACTGTTATGCAGGTTATGAGAGCTATTAATTATAGCGAGTTGGATTGACTGGGGTTTTGTTATCTTCTTGAGCGAGCGGAAACGCATAGCACGTATAAGCGACTGGTGAGGATTCCCTTAAAATTAACAATATTTTCGAATAAATGGTTTCTGAACATTTCAAATGAGAGTTCTCTGTTTCCCAATGGTACATATCTGCGCATGCGAGTGTTTACAAATACGCTGATGACGCCTAGTTTTATAACCTTCCTAACTTTAGTGCTTAATATTATATTCTATTAATTTTAGCGAGTTGGATTGACTGGGGTTTTGTTATGTTCTTGAGCGAGCGTAGCGAACGGAAACACATAGCATGTATGCCTTAAAGTCGTCATTTATGCCTTAAATTCGTCACAAATTTAGTTGTTTACATTAGCTCTTATAACCTGCATAACAGCGAACTTAAGGGCTTAATAACTTCTTTCCTAGTTAAATCCGACGTTTTTTTTTATCGTATTCGTGTTTAGTGCATCAAAATACGTTATTGTGATAATTTGAAAGAAATCGGATGGAGGGCGTGAAACTGCATTTTTACCCTAATGGTAATTATAATAGAGTGATCCTTTTGTTCTTTCTGTATGCTTCTCATTCAATACTCTGTGCAAGAAAATGGCCACTCCAACTGATGAGCCCTGCCCAAGGTGTTTTGTAAATGTGAATTAAATTTTGCTAGAGTAATTTATGTACGTCTTAAATGAAAAATATATTTAATTCATTCATTCATTCATTAATATACTCTTCATACGATAATCAGTTATGATATTCAATTGATCAGCAATTCCATGATAGCTCTTGGTAAACGTGTTTTTCATTTTGGTTTAACTGCAATTAGAATTCTTATCTCATGCCAAGATTACTTTTTATTTATTTATTTTATCAGACAAGATTACTTCAACATTGCAATGAGCCCAAATATTAGAAAATGTCCCTCAAACCCTATATCCAATCCACTGCTTATTTAGCGCTTAAAGTATAGAAAAGTGACCTGAAAAACTTGGTGATCGAATTAAAAGTTCTATATATAGTTTTCCCATTAAGCGGATATCACACCAAGATGGAGGCTGGAACTAGTATAACTTCCTCAGAACTTAGTCATCTTATTGAATTTAGGAAAAATTAAAAACGTGCTTTGGTTACCTAATGCTTCTTAAAGCCACTTCGTCTTTTTCGTAATATATTTTGTTTCCTATAATAAGTTCTAAGCGAAGCCAGGGTTTCTATTTTTATTTTAAAACATTCCTCAACTCAATGTAAATTTATGGTACAAGAGAAAATAACCCCAATTCACATGAGCTACTCTAACGCGTTTAATATATTATTGTATCTATTGTTAAGTGAAAAGCATGGAATTTATACTTTTTTTTTTGTTTTTTTTTTTACGGCGCATCTACATCTAGGTCATTAGCGCCGACATCCAGGGTGCAGCGAGGAATTTTACCAGCGAGCCGTGAGATGATAAAATTCCTGCCGGAGGTTGGGAATCGAACCCACCATCTCCCGCTTATGAATCCAAGACGCTAGCCATTAGACCACGGGAGACCCCTGGAATTTATACTATTAATATTTTTGAAAAAAAAAAAAAAAAAAAAAAAAAAAAATGAAACATCTATTTCAATGACAGTACGAAAACAATTGAGCATTTTGGATACTAAAATGCACTGAAAACGTACCTACTGCAGCGGAAAGCAAATTTTGCCGTAAAAGCACTATAATAAATAAATAACCTTCCACTTATCACTATTTACCAACCGTTTTCGAGATATTTAACCCTCGGAGTCAACGGCCATGGCCACGTTGAATGCACCGGTTCACCTAGATCACCGAAGATAAGCAACGTCGGGCGTTGTCAGTACCTGAATGGGTGACCGACCACGTGCTGTTGGCATTATAGAAAAGGGTGGCAACCTGTAGACAGCTCTGCGTTAATTGCCCTAATGTTGATACGCCGTTTAACACACACACACACACACACACACACAAACACACACACACACACACACACACACACAAAATTGACCCTTGAAAAGCTCTGAGCTCATATATGCGGTCTTGAAAAGCAGTGCCACACTGCTCTATACGCGTATAATCGGTCTAATTTTTGCACTGGCTACGATCGGCTTGACTCATACTTTTTCGTATTCCGCCCTTCCAAAAATTTTCTCCAGGTGCGTTTTCAAATCACCCCTCAAGTAGGACTAACAAATTTATTACAAAAAAAAAAAAAAAAAGAAGAAAAAAAAACCTGGAAGATAGGTATGAAAGGTACGAAAATGGCTGCAGAAATCAGAAACGCCGCGATATTATCTCATAGGTATAAGTATGAACCCCGTCACGCCCGTGGAAATACTTTTCCCGCACGACAGATAGCGGTTATAAGGTTAAGGGAATATATGAAATCCCTAAAAATATTTTTTTCTGTTAATAAAAAACTTGTCCTTTACTCCAAACATAATGAAAGTAGAAATATTTTTGTTTGAGTGAATGTCAAACGTTTGCAAGAATTTTCACACAAAAACCAGTTTTATCGCCTTTTCACGAAATCGTTTTTTTTAGATCGCGTAAAAAATGGTTTATCCGTTTTCGTACGTTACAAATCCTATAAAACTCGTAACTACATTTTTTCCCTATCATTCCGCCCAAAAAACTATAGATCAAATACTCCTGAGCAATTTACGTTTATTCTTCTAACACATGGTTGCATAATTTAAAGAAAGGGTAAACTTCTCGAGATGTTTTCTACACAAACGAACGACCCCTCAAGCTGAGTATGAACTTCAACTTAGATTCCGAAGTCATAATTAATGTGTCAAAATGAAATGCAAACATATTACTCTTACTAAAGATTTTTCCTAAGTTAAAATCTCCCGATTACGCACTTTAGGAGTTCTAGAGCTGAATCCGGGGTTTTGAGAAGTAAGGCAATGTAAATACTGTTTAATTTCTGAGCTTCTGTTAAGATCTTATGGAAACTTCTATACATTCTTTTTATACAGGCTGTATTGTAAGTAGATGAAAATAATCAAGGGATGGAAACTAGACAAAAAGTTAAAGTAAAATGCAGTTTAAGTAGTTAAATGCTGAATGTAATTTAACATTGCATGTAATGTGCCATCAAAAATATTATGTCATGTTGAAAAATAATGTGTAGAACAGAGATAATTGGGGGGTTTCTACAAAAAAAGAAAGAAAAAATAAAACACGTATTTTTTTTTAATCTAAATAACCTATAGAATGGCATAGGGTGCTACTACATTGGACACGTATTTTGCCCAATCTGTTATCGGTAGACCGACAACGGCCGACGTGATTGCCTACATTCCCGACCCGATCCGATCCGATTTAGTCACAGCTTGTCAGTAATGAACTCGCAGTGAAGTGACTATGAGTGATTAATTTAAGAAATACCACCTAATAAGCATAGAAACCTTCGATTAGGTTGAATGTTGGAGGTATGAAGGAGGAGTTGAGAGGCCAATCAATCTTCCGGAAGTATACCAAAATTATTGATATTTTTTGGAGATTTGGATAGATTTTCGAAAATTCATTCATGAGTACAATATCAATCAAGCTACAATAAAATTGTTTTTTTTTTGAACGGTTTTTATCACCCTAGATAATATTTGCATATCTGATAGTGGTCACAGTTTTGGTTTTTTCGCCTCGAATTTTGGTATATAGCATTCCTAAAATGTTCGAAGGGATGAGTACGTTCAAGAGCAAAATTGGTCCTTGGGGGGGGGGGGGGGGGTTAGTTGGGACAAAAAGGAGTACATGTCGTGGATATCCGAATTGAAAGATGTGTCGTAAACATATACTAAATCGGTTATTGAGGAGTGGGTATTTACCCCAGAAACAAATTATGAATTTTCATTTACGGAAGTTATCATTATTCCCTCGCAAAGAAACTCGATGATACCCAATCAATAAGGAACATACTAAAAAAAAAAAAAAATAATAAAAAAAAAAAAACGATGCATTAGAAGTTTGGATTTACTGCGGAACAAAATTAAATTATTTTTCAAACTTAACTTTTTATTTATTTACAGAAATATTATATTCTACAATTATGTGTATTTTGTAATTTGATATAGGTAGCTTGACCACGCCTCAGGTGCCACCAGTTGTCAACCGAATACCTTCCTTAGGAAGGATTAAATTATTATTATTATTATTAAGGAGCATAATGCTCCGCGTCATTGGCGAATAGCAACTTTTTCTTATTATTGAGCTGACACAGCTGCTGGAAAAATTAAATTAATAAATGCAATTATTAATTATTCCTTGATAATTATTAAGGAATTTATCGTGCACTATCGCCTTACCTAGGAATGCTTAGTGATGCAGCTCCTACATGACTGATTCGTTTGTAAATTGATTTTCTGAATAAAGAAATTTCAGGATATGTATAAGCCCTATGGGATATATATATTTTTTATTTTATTTTATTTTTTTTAATAATAGTAATAGTTTAGTAATTTTAGATTGGTATTAGTATTAGTATAATATAAGAAAGTTGTTAGTTTTAGTATGTAGTATATATTAAAATAAATAAATAAAATTTATAAAAAAATATATAAAAATATATATACAAAAAAGATTAAACAAAAGAAGAAAAAAGGGAGAAAAGAAAAAAAGAAGAAGAAAAAAAAGACGTATGAATTGACTAACATGTCAAAAGTCATAAAAAAAAATAAAATAAAAAAGTAATAAAAAATAAAAGAAATAATAAATATAAAAGAAAATGTATACATTTTTTATGTGAGTTTTTCTTTCTTTTTTACGGAGATTTGAATCTGGTTCTTATATCTATGCAATTTTTTAACAACAATTATTTTTTCCAAAGTAAGATTCTAACAAATAAAACTCTAGTAACACAACTCTATCTCAAACAGACAATACAGAAAACAAATCCTAACATTAAACTTGCACAATTTAATTATACTCGTAGGGCCCCCCTACCCTATGGAATCCAAAGGCCGACTTACTATTCGTAGAAAAAAGTATGTACATTTACAGAGAAGGCGTATTTACTGAAAGGTTTGAGGAAATAGTTGGACTAGTTTTCTCGTTGGAATCTGGTTTGGAGGATCTTATCTATATCCTTCTAAAAGGTTTTTCCTTTTTCCTATAAAGGTATGCAGGAAAAGGATTCTCCTCCAAGCTAAATGGAAATATTCTCCCGTTGAATACTAAATTTTTGCTGCCGTAGTGATTTTATTTTTTATTTTCCGATTAAGGATTACTTTTTTTTTAGATCTTAAAGGATAAAAATATGTATACGAATGATTATTTCAGTAATGTTCGTCTAAATTTGCCGCTCGAAGGGAGAATGTGATACATTCAACCAGAAACATTTAGAATACTAAAAATAATCTAAAAATAACGATTTTTTCCCATATGGCTATTTTTTTCTAAGGGAAAAATCCTCGGATCCCATTCGCTTAGAATTCAAGCAAATACGAACCGCAACAAATTAAAAATATAACCGAATTAAAACCCGAACAAAAAAGCATAATAATCGGTTTTCTATCAACTTTAGTTAGCTCTTAAATGTGTACCTTCCACTTGCCACCGTTTTATGGAGAATTTCAAAACTGCTCGTTCTTGTACATATATATATATATATATATATATATATATATTAATTCTTGTGAAAGATGACCCGATATATATTTTTTTCACTTTTTCTTGTTTGTTTTTCTGGCAGGGGGTCGATAAAGCAGTACACTCTTTGTTCACATAAACCGCTTTATTTGTTATGTTTCGCCCGACATGTTTCGTGCCTTTTCGCACCTTTTCAGGGGCTTTCCTATGTAACAATATTTTTTTGTAAATCCTAAACTTTAAATTGTTTACACTAATATACATATCCTATTTAGGATATTATACATATTATTTAGGGACAGGATATGTATATTAGTGTAAACAATTTAAAGTTTAGGATTTACAAAAATATTGTTACATAGGAAAGCCCCTGAAGAGGTGCGAAAAGGCACGAAACATGTCGGGCGAAACTTAACAAATAAAGCGGTTAATGTGAACAAAGAGTGTACTGCTTTATCGACCCCCTGCCAGAAAACCAAACAAGAAAAAGTGAAATATATATATATATATATATATATATATATATATATATATATATATAATACTTTCTTTACACCAAACGTAGCCAAAATTGTTATGTCTTAATTTGAATTAATTTCAAACGTCTTGAATTTTTTTTTAACTAATCGAAAACAAAATAATTCAGTTTTATTTTACGGAAACAATTTTGGATATGGCTTACAGACAGGATTCATTCATCTCTCCACGAGAAGGTACAAATATAAAGTTTATGTAGATGGCTAAAAATGCAAAGCCGGGCTCTTAATTTTTTTAGCACACGATTGTCACCAAAAAACAAAACAATGTTTATTACATTTTAATGTTAAAAAGTTTTATTCTCCTGGTTAACGAACTTGACCTTACGTTCGAGAAAATTTTTTTTTTGTACCTAATTTCATAAGAATTTGGCCATTTTGATTCTCCTAGTGTACGAACACATACGAATATATATATACATATATATGCATACATGCATACACATAAGCATACATACATTCGGCACTTTCGGATTGCGTTATTGGGTCAACTTCAAAAGTGGGTTTCCGTCCTCGTGAAGAAGGCAAAAAACGCAATAATACAAACGAAAAGGAATGCGAATACGGAAGAGAGGCAGCGCGCTAAAATGACTTGACGCAATGTGCCCCCCCCCCCTCAAAAAAAAATCCTTGTAAAAGATCTTGGGGGTGGGCGAAGGGCTTAATTCTATGAATGAAGCCATGTATAATCTTGTATAATACGTAATCATTAAGAAACAACTTTAATATAAGTTCTTTTAGGGTTCAAAATAGATAACTTAAAAATAAAAAGAAAAGGTATTCGACCTCTTGCGGTTACAAGCCACTTTATTAAGGGAATAAATTAAGGACCTCTTTCCATTATCTTCATAAATGTCCACGGAATTCTCAATATCTGTTACAATAAAATATTTCTGACGTTTTATTAAATTTTAAACAAAAAGTGAACAGATGAAAATTTACTTTCAAAATATTCTTCTGGAATAAACTTTTGGATTATATTGTTCAACATTTTTTCTCTGGCCTAGAAGTTATAAAACATATTTTTCTACTATCTGATTTTTTTTTTAGTTCATATATACCTTTTAATGCCTTTATTTTATGGTATGTACTGCAATCTAGCTGGTTTATAGCTCTAATAAACAAGTAAAAGGCCATCCCTCCGGGGCTGAGAATCCTCTCTATTTTCTCCCTGAAATAGCCCTATAGAAAGCGGTTTTATTCTCTACATACTTGCTTTTGCATACAAAATACGGTTGAAATTTTAATCACTTTTAGCGTGATTTCTCCCTTCCTCCATAGGGAGGAAACACGGTTATGGCGTCGGCCAGATGGCGTATACAGATCAAGAAAATAACTGTAACTCAACTTTATATTTAGTGCATATATATATATATATATATATATATATATATATATATATATATATATATATATATATGTGTGCGTGAGTGTGTATTTACCTCAAACGAAGCGTCAAGTTTGTTAACAGGATCTGTCTACTGGAACACTATTTTTTGGGAGGAAATCGTAAAATTTATTCGTATTTCTATGATTTATAGTATTTGGAGGTGGAAAACCATATGAAGCCAGTTTCGGAATCATGATTATAATTATTATCGAGAAAAGTCCTTTGAATTTTCGTATATTTTCTTAATTATCTTGACACCTGTTTGAAAATCATGGTAAATGTAAAGCATCATTCGAAATCTTCATGCATTTCGCACATAAACGGTTCTTATGTAATTTTTGATAGAGGGATCCCATTCGGAAAAATCGATACTAATAATTGATTTAGGTATACTTTAAATACGAAAAATCATTACAAGACATTTAAATACCAAACAACACCAGGGCTAAGAAGAGAGGCACACCAAGATGAAGAAGTTTGTTCGACTTGGACTGTTTTTTTTCTTTTTAATGTAATGTGTCCACTGGACCAATTTTCATTAATTTCCCACGATTTTCATGATACATTACATTGTCTTCATTAGTTTCAGGTATGAAATGTCCACGAAAATTTAATGTCCTCTTGCAAAATATAATTGTGCCTCTAAAGATAATTTAATTAACTTTCCACTGGACCAATTATCATTAATTTCCCACGATTTTCATGATACATTACATTGTCTTCATTAGTTTCAGGTATGAAATGTCCACGAAAATTTAATGTCCTCTTGCAAAATATAATTGTGCCTCTAAAGATAATTTAATTAACTTTCCACTGGACCAATTATCATTAATTTCCCACGATTTTCATGATACATTACATTGTCTTCATTAGTTTCAGGTATGAAATGTTCACGAAACTTTAATGTCCTCTTGCAAAATATAATTGTGCCTCTAAAGATAATTTAATTAACTTTCCACTGGACCAATTTTCATTAATTTCCCACGATTTTCATGATTCATTACATTGTCTTCATTAGTTTCATGTATTAAATGTCCACGAAAATTTAATGTCCTCTTGCAAAATATAATTGTGCCACTAAATATAATTTAATTAACTTTTTAGAGACACAATTATATTTTGGTCTCTACTAGAGGTGCAATGCTCCTTTCGGTCACACAACCCTACACAAGGGGTACTAACTTAGTTAACATAATTTTGCATATTGCCTAGCCTCTCGAGAACACACCATGTCCCTTGTGGCGTCCCTCAAGGTTCAGTACTGACAACCATGTTCTTCTCCGCCTACAGTGCAAAAATCATCAGCCGTCAATAGTTGGACACAATAATTTATTCCTAAGCCGGCAATATCTCGATACACTGTACATCCTAAAGCACTGAGTCTGTCTGCAAAGGCTCGCTCATCATATCATCATGAGAATTACATCATATCAAAAGCGACCAAGGCAGAGTCACTCTTACTGATATTCTATGGCAAACTCTCTGAAGACATTAAGGACTTCAGAATACTAAACAAACGAAATAAACTACAAATTTACTTTAGTTAATGGTGGTTGAAATTTCTATATATAGGGTGTCCCAGTCTTAAGCCGACAGACTTCGTATATCGATGGGGAATCGAAAAACTAAGTCAAAAAGCCCTTTGGGGATTTTCTATTTTTCGAGAAAAATGCTAAAAAAAACGTGTTTCTTTTTTTTTATAAATCCCGATGTATCGCTTAAACGAAGCGTTGTACGAAAATACACCTGAATACAAAAGTTGTAGCTTATTAAATTATCGTTAAGACGAGACCATGTGTAGTGTTATAGTTTGAATAATCCATCGGATGGACATTTTGTTCAATAGAGACATTTTTTATTAGAAAAAATTCTCACTTATTCCTTAACGGAAGAATTGTGTAAACAAAAATCTAATTTCTGTACAAATGAGTGCCCAATCTAAATTGAACGCCTCAATTAGACGCGTTCAAAGCCTACCAATCACCTCTTCTTCTACCTCTTTGCTAATGAAATTAGGGAATGGAACCGCGCTAAGATGCCGCAGTTCCTCGGAGTGGGACTTTTTTACACAACACCACTTTCAAGGATTTTTAACTATACTAAACTCAAAATTCTAAAGTCCTATCAGAATCGAATACTCGAATCTTGATATATCTCAAAAAGCAAATTGAATGCCCAAGACTTAGATAAACTTCGATAATTGTCCAAAAACATCCCCGTATCAAATTATCTGAAGGAAGTTCTTCTTTGAAGACGATACACCAGCAGGACAACCAAGGCCTGGTGGTGTAACGTCCTGTGGTATTTGACATTTCAGACCAATAGAAACTAGTTCAGCCCTCATAGCTCATGTTGACATACCGACATAAAACACACGATTTTTCTTTCTCCTTTACTGTCTCCGGCCTTCTCCCCTATCACTATTCCCCACACATCGCCATATGAGACCCCCTCTATACATTTCTTCTATATCCCCTATTCAAGTGCATTGATGCAAGATTGGGTAACTTCCTCCCGGATCTCTCCCTTTCGCCTATAGACAGGTACATATTTTTACTATTGCGTTATTAACCTTTTTGTTTTGTTTATAAACTTAAATGGGATTAGGGGGGGGGAGGAACGATTAGACATAGTAGCCAAATCATTCACTAGAAATATCACCCAGACAGTTTGATAAGAATAAACTGTTCTTATAAACCTGATAAGACTATTTTCCTCAATTGGATATTTATTTCTGGTCACTTAAGATGCATAAAGCGTAGGTACCGATTGGGCTAAATTTCTGCTCACCTGGCCAAATGGCTTCCACTCATTGACTTTCATACGACATTCTCTCTCATGAAATATTCAAAAGGTGTTATCAACTTTCAGGGAGGCAATTTCTTCGGAGATAAGAAAGATATGTGCGAGGGGAACTTATAATTGAATAGGTCCTCAATTAAGGACATTTTTGCCTTATTTAATCGGCCTTATTCCTCTTCTAATCCTTGTGAAAGAAGATTTATAGTTTTCATGTTAATTAATCAATAAGTGTTTAACTAAAATCAGCTTATAAAAAATTACATTTTAGTGAAGTTTTATCTGTATACCTTCAATTCTCTGAAACCCTTGAAAATTGTAGTACGTGCAGTTATTTAACAAATTAGGCTCTTGTTCAACCTAATGTTTTTAGTTATCTCAACGTTTAAACCGAGGAAAATACTGGGGTCTCCCCGTCGTCTAGTAGCTAACGCCTTAGGTTCTCATGTGGTAGATGGTGGTTTCGAGTCCCACCGTTTGCTCATCTCACGGCTCGTTGGGAAATTCCTCGCTTCAGCATGATGTCGGCGCTAATGGCCGAGAAGTCGATGCGCCGTAAAAAAAACTATTATTGTTTGTAATGGTGTCGTTACAAGAGGCAGATTCATTTATAGTCTCGCATCTATGAGAAAAAAAAAATATTAAAATTTTATAATAATTGAAGAGTTTCACTTCTTGACTCAACAAATTATTTATAGTAATAATAATTCCATGCGCTTGAAAGGAACGTTTTGAGAGAAACTTTCTTCCTTGAGAGAGTTTTTACGGTCTCTTCTTGAGGAAACGATAGACCTGATGGTTCCTCTAAAAAATCCTGAAAACATAGATAACGCTGAAAATTCGACCTCATACTACAATAGGTACTCCCGATTTACCTGGCAACATGGCTTAAGAATATAAAGACAGGGCCCTAAAAGAAGATTTGGACAACTCTAAAGAATGTTGAACCACAGAAGTAAGTACTAAAAACAAACTGATCCTTTATGAATCACGACTGCACCTATTTGGACGTATGCACCAGGATAGGGGAACTTTGAAAACGTGGAACATCAGACGTATCCAAACATTTCAATCTGAAGTCCAAAGAACAAATGGCAATGCTCCCTTCTACTTTTCCAACCTCAACCTTCATAATGACCTCAATATCACACTCGTTGAAGATGTCATATTATCCAGATTTCAACATTTATATTCTAAAAGTCCCACAAATCAAAATCCTTAAGTATTCTCCACCAAGCCGACTTAGAAAACTGTGGTAATGAACATGGCGTTTTCTAATCGGGACTTCCGGATTGCGCCGTAAGGTCAACTTTATAAGCGGGTTTCGTCCCTATAGCGGGAGGGGGAACCGCTATAAAAGAAAAAGAGGATCTTTTTGCTCAGATCACATCCAGATACTTATCAAGTAACTGTCTTGATTTTAAACAGTGATTATGGTACTTACGGATTAGCTTACAGGTTCTTTGAAGGGTATCTATTAATTCTTTAGGTTATCTAAGGTTAGAAACCGTATTATATAAATATAGTAATCAAAAGTTAATATAGTAATGAAAATTATTTAAAATCACTGCAATCACTACTAAAAGTTACTTTTTTTGTCTACTATATTTATATAATATGGTTTCTAACTAACCCTTAGATAACTTGTATTTGTAAATAATACTTATAGGCTTGTAAAACATAAATTAAAATGAGCAGAATATATTTCAGCAAGCAATATGTATTAATAAAAAGGTTAATATTATAAAAATCAATGGTAAGTGTGAAGTTTAGGCGCCTCCTCGCCGATTTTTTTGTCCGGTGGTTCTATAAGATATTTATATTTATTATGGGCACACGTGTTATGCGTTTCCGCTCGCTCAAGAAGATATCAAAGCTCTAGTCCATCCAACTCGCTAAAATTCATAGAATTCTATTAATTTTTGCGATTTGGATTGACTTGAGTGTTAAAGGTTACTTGACTACCAGCAACAACTAAAAGAAGTGCCCATAGGAATAGCAAATAGAAAAGCTAATAAGTTATACGCGTGCGCTGAATCACTGCAGAATCACTGAAGTAACTGGATGTGGTCTTCGCAAAAAGACCCGAAAAATAATATGAAAGTTATTTGCATTGAGATAATTTTTGCGCAATAAAGATATTACACAATAGATTTAAAATGTCTTCTAGGCATTGGTTATGACGGAATTCAATTCTAGAAATTCTAGATAGAAATTACGTAATCAATTCAATGGAATCGTTAAAGTAACAATTAGTCTTTGTCGATGGTTCACAATGAAATCTTGGCTTAAACGAGTAAGTTCTAAGAAGCGGGGAACAACTTCAGAAGCAACTTCTCAGTAACTTCTGAGAAAAGAGATTGCTTGAAAGTCTGAAGAAAGTGGATATATGCCGTTATGCTTCGGGGAGTCTTCTTGTAGTTTTTGGTGCTTAATTATCCCCTTCAAAAATTAACTGTTTTAACAAGCAGAAAGACATAAATCACATTGAAATTTACATTCTTATAGTTAAGGTATTGTTTAAATGAAGTTTGAAAATATATATTTCAGTATAATACATACATTTTAGTATAATAATGTAAATTACAATGTGATTTATGTCTTTCTGCTTGTTAAAAAAGTTAATTTTTACTGTTTTAACAAGCAGAAGAAATCACATTGTAATTTACATTCTTATAGTTAAGGTATTGTTTAAATGAAGTTTAAAAATATATATTTCAGTATAATACATACATTTTAGTATAATAATGTAAATTACAATGTGATTTATGTCTTTCTGCTTGTTAAAAAAGTTAATTTTTACTGTTTTAACAAGCAGAAGAAATCACATTGTAATTTACATTCTTATAGTTAAGGTATTGTTTAAATGAAGTTTAAAAATATATATTTCAGTATAATACATACATTTTAGTATAATAATGTAAATTACAATGTGATTTATGTCTTTCTGCTTGTTAAAAAAGTTAATTTTTACTGTTTTAACAAGCAGAAGAAATCACATTGTAATTTACATTCTTGTACTAAAATGTATGTCATATACTAAAATATACATGTTCAAACTTCACCGATGTCACCGATAGCTTTATAACATTCTAATTATACACTGTTCATGTAATGTTCTCTTAGCCTAAATATGTACTAATGTTTGAGTCTAATAATATTAATGCATGTTTGTATTTTGTAGTTAGCACCTGATGATGGCACATTTGTGTTGAAAGGCCTAGTGCAAAATAAAGATATTTTGTGGGAAGGTGAATTTTATTGAACCTTGTAAAATACATGTGTTCGTAGAATACATCTGTCTAGAAAAACCTGCTGATATTTTTTACTATTGCCACACTAGTTACTTTTTGATATTATTAGCGATTTATTATACCGTTATTTAATAAAAAATATCTATTTACAAAAAAATTGTGTGCGAGAGAGAGAGAGAGAGAGAGACAGAATGTATGAGAGAGAATCTTGAAGTGTGGTGACACCTCACAGCTGTCACCTCAACCTTCAGTTATTGGAATACGAGGGGTTGATATTAATTTTCGAACTCCACCCAGATGAACCTTCCCCTGCTTGAATATTCCAAGCCAGTACTGAAGCAAATTAAAGTCTATTATCTCTACAGCCTGGTCTACGCTCAATTTGCTTACTGCAGAAGTCTACTTATGTAATTGCAAGAAAAACTTGTTATTTCATAATAGTACAATAAAATTGAATCTTTTAGTAAAACATTAGTTAGCATTTCTTGCCAACGTTTCGGCTTGATTTTCAAGCCTTCTTTAGAATTATAAAACTATACTGGTCAGATTAAGAAATAGAATATGTTAATGATAATAGATATAATAATAAAATTTGAGACTCTAAATGAGGGCTTAAGTTAATAAGTGCATAGGAATATTGAGGCATAAATCTGCTTTTTTACAACATTTCCCTCTGAACAGGCTCTACAAAGGGGTGAAACATGAAGGGAAGAGAGAACAAAAATATAATTATGGTTTGGAGTGAATTGTTCATGGCCTTTTGCTAATTTCTATGAATTAAAGATAAATCAGTTAATAAGATTTGATAAACGTTTGTATTAACTGGGAAAAGTAGATCAAGAGCAATAAGTAGACAGGGAGTCAGCAAGCAATAAAAATTACGAAACACTAAGGATGAAAGGAAAAACCGATGTGGTTTGAAGTTTTTCTTCCATATTTTACTAAATTCTGCCCCCCCCCAAAAAAAAACAAAACAAAAAAAAACAAATTTGATACGGTTCACATATACGAACCTGAAAATGGGGCTTTCACAAAAAAAACGAACTACGAAATGTCTATGCCCCTCTAAAAGACCCGTTTCCGCAAGAACAGGGCCAACGTCTTTCATCACCTCTAACTTCAAGACTATAAACATTGTACATACTAAAAAATCCTATAAAAAAAAAAAACTAACTTAACAGTCACAAAAAAAAAAACTTAAAATACTGGGCTATTAAAATCTCAAAAAGACATTATTTGGATTTTGACAATTCCTTAATCCAAACTCGGGAATCACCTCCTTTCTGTTACCGTATATGTCCCGCGTAAGAACGATCCTGATTTATTGTATATTTTTGTTCTTTTTATTAAGTTGAATTCAAGACCATATATGATGGATATGAGAATTTGGTGGGACTATTCCGCGCAAGAGAAAAGGTTTATTGAAAAACGTGTCATTCATTGTTTACTACTTAGAATTTATATTTATACAAATATTGAGGATATAAGGAAAGAATAAAAATAACAAATTTGTTTCACCTCAATACGTATATGATGTCCGATGTAACGGTCTGTTACAATGGTTTGTTTGACTATCTAAATACTGTAAGTATTTGGTAGTGTGTTTACCTTAAGTTAGTAGCGAGTTGGTAGTAAATGTAAGTACAATTTTAATTCATTTTTCATTTTAACGGTATACGTAACACCTTCTCTGTGTATCAACAACCCCTTTCTTTCTTATTTTGTCATTTTGATGCGTTCTTTTTATTTTTTTTTATTTTTTTTTTTACGGCGCATCTACATCTAGGTCATTAGCGCCGACATCCAGGGTGTAGCGAGGAATTTTACCAGCGAGCCGTGGGATGATAAAATTCCTGCCGGAGGTTGGGAATCGAACCCACCATCTCTCGCTTATGAATCCAAGGCGCTAGCCATTAGACCACGGGAGACCCCTCGTTCTTTTTATTATATTTTTTTTCACTCTAGTCATAGAGTTCCTTTTATAATTTGTCAATATAATAAGACCGATATGGATATACAGGATAGAACTATGGGGATCAGATAAGCCATCAAATGCTGATATTATCCAACGTTTCCAATCCATAGTCCTTCGTAAAATCCTCTACGTTTCTACGTTTCAAACCTAACCATCCATAGAGACACTGAAATAACCTTTATCCATGATTTAGCCAAATCCCGGATTCCTGACCTTTTTCTCTAAACTCCCATCCCACCCCAATCCTCTTGGTAGATCCCTCTCTTCCAATGTCATTCCAGATAATCCTTCTCCTGGGCGTATATAAGGGGGCCTGAGGAGACTGCAGTCCCCCCATAATCGGAAAATATGTCTCTTAAAAACCTTAAAAATAAATTAAATAAGATCACTTAGTTACAGAAAAAAATACTTTTTTGGGTGTAATAGCATTTTATTGGCTAACTATTCCAAGTTCTAGATTATTGGTATTCCATACCCCCAAAATACTCTCAGACCGCCCCCCCCCATCATCGAAATTCTCTGAGCCCCTCCCGAAATTATTTTCAATGGACGCCCATGATCCTCCTCACCGCCATCGCCGCCATCCTGCCTTCTAAAGTACTGCGAATATTGTAAATAGTGTATTTAGTTCAATAAAGAGACAAAGTTTTAATTAATATATGAAAATACCAGAACTTTCATTGGGAGTAGCAGTAATGTCTGCCATCTCCCCTCATATTATTGGCATCTCGAGGCAAAACTCAAGCGCCTCATGACCTGTTTCATTCGTTTTATCCTCGGGATCCCCAGAGACTCCCACATATCACATTTCTACCAGGAGCTAAATTGGCTATTCCCTCTTTATCGTCGTCAGTACTTCCTCGGCTCAGTCCTTTACCAAGTAATTCAATCCCGTAGACCTTCTTATATTTTTCAACTTCTTAAATTTAAATCCTCGATTCACTCCCGTAACACCCGATCTCGTCCTTCCGTTCTTTATATTCCTTCCCACCGAACAGCAATATTTCGTCTGTCCGCCATTCTACCAACCTAGAAACCTTTAAATCCCGACTCTTCCACCACCTTCTATCCCTCCAAGTTTTACCCAACACCTAGTCTATATTGAAGCTGTACACTATATATTGATACAGATAGCATTTTTAAGTTTTTAAGTTTGTACGTAAAATTCAAAATTATTTTGTAATTTCAAAATTATTCCTATGGGACTTCTGTCCCGGAATAAGAATAAAACTTTTCATTCATTCATTATTCAATGTGTTATTTGTATAGATTGACCAAATTTACTTATTGTACATAACTGTACAGATTGTAAATTACATAGGCGCACACCAAAAAATAATAGTGCTCTTTTCCAAAGACACTATACATATATTCTTATGTATTTTGACACGCTGAATACGAATCTGAAGTCGGTTTCACCCCATCACGTCAGGATTAGGAGCATTTGAAGGTCAAATTTCGTATGGAGTCGTTAAAGAAGAAATAAATAGAGCATCCATGGTTTTGAGCAGAGTTGGGCAAACGTTAGCGCGCGCTAAAAGCTGATACCTCTCCGCTAATTTAGCGAAACTGAAGAAAGCCAGCGCTAATAATTAGCGGTTAGCGCCGGCAGTGCGCTAACCGCTAATCTATTTATGAAATATCGTAATTGCTATAGTTACAAGTTGTAACTATAGCTTAAGCTATTAGCAATTACGATATTTCATAAATAGATTAGCGGTTAGCGCACTGCCGCCGCTAACCGCTAATTATTAGCGCTGGCTTTCTACAGTTTCGCTAAATTAGCGGAGAGGTATCAGCTTTTAGCGCGCGCTAACGTTTGCCCAACTCTGGTTTTGAGGGACGCTGAATTCGAATCCGGGGTCTGTTTCACCCAGAGATGGGCATAATTTTATTTATAAATAAAAATACGAATTTATTAAACTCGAAGTGAATACGAATATAAATAAATTCGTACTTCATATATTTGTGATTACGAATATATTTTTATCCACATATATTAAATATAAAAATACAAGTAAACTTTTATTCGCAAATTTTTCTGCGAATAAAAATAAATTCACAGAAAAAATTGTAAATAATCACAAAAAATGTGAATATTTACAAAAATTCAAGTGATTACGAAAAAAAATCACATTAAAATATACGAATAAAAATTTATTCACATTATAATTTGTGAATAAAAATTTATTCACAATAAAATTCGCAAATAAATTATGAATTTATTCGTATTAAGATGATATTACGAAAGTTATTGAAGGTGATTTTTTTTTTTTTTTTTTTTTTTTTTTTTTTTTTTTTTTTTTTTAATGGAGGTACAGATAACAAACTATGTCCCTGCAGCATGGCTGGTGGTTGCGCGGCGGACTCGGTGTAAACAAAAAATCTAGGCGCTAAAACCTAGACGTTAAACGCCTTAAAAAAATCACCTTCAATAACTTTCGTAATATCATCTTAATATGAATAAATTCATAATTTATTTGCAAATTTTATTGTGAATAAACTTTTATTCAAAAATTATAATGTGAATAAATTTTTATTCGTATATTTTAATGTGATTTTTTTCGTAATCACTTGATTTTTTGCAAATATTCACATTTTTTGTGATTATTTACAATTTTTTCTGTGAATTTATTTTTATTCACAGAAAAATTTGCGAATCAAATTTTATTTGTATTTTTATATTTGATATATGTGAATAAAAATAAATTCGTACTCACACTTATGAATACGAATTTATTTATATTCGTATTCACACTTATGAATACGAATTTATTTATATTCGTATTCACAAATATATGAATTACGAATTTATTTATATTCGTATTCACAAATATATGAAGTACGAATAAATTCGTATTTTTATTTATAAATAAAATTATGCCCATCTCTGGTTTCACCCTATCTGCACAAGATGAAGGTCATTTCAAGGAAAAATATGTCTAGTTTCCAAAAAAATAATTTTGACTGCAGATTCATTTCTTGCATAATGAACGTATTTGTCCTTGAAATTACCTTGATTATGCGCCGATGTGCTGATAAAGACCTCGAATTCGAATTCAGCGACCCTCAAAACCATGGATGCTCTAGTTATTTCTTCTTTAGCGACTTCATACGAAATTTGACCATCAAATGCTCTTAAACCTGACATGATGGCTTAATACGGACTCTGGATTCGGATTCAGTGTGCCGAAATACATAAGAATATATATATATATATATATATGGCGTCTTTGGAAATTACCATTTTTTTTTTTTTGTGTACCTGAGTTATCAATAAAAATAAAATCGATTAAAAAAAAAAATAATAATTTGGCAAGTAAGTTGATTTTTTCAGGTAGTTAAATATTTTTCCTATATATTGGCTCCTATCATCGAGTAGGTTATATATTTTTATGTAGTTTCAATGTTGGTGTACATCCAGTTTACTTGACAGGAGAAGCCAACTCATAAATACTGTCTGGAGTACTGAACGTCTAAAGTCATGAATTTGAGGAATATATTGAGGATCTTATTATAAACAGCCAATATATATCTTCGAATAAACTGTGAACGTTTTCCCGCCTAAAAAATCGATTTGTTCCTCGGCTTGAAGTCAAAATGTAATCAGCAATGTGTCAACATCCGCGAGAAGCAATACATTCTTCAGCACGTTCAGTTTGTATTTTCTCGAATCGCAAATATATGTTACATAGCAGTCAATATATTCTATCTGCTATATAGATAGATAGATAGATAGATAAAAAGCTGTATTTAAGTTTTAACTTTTTACAGGGAGGCCACTTAATGTGCTTAAAATAATATAAATTTACATAAAAATTATAAAATATAATACTAGTTTTATAATGAAAAGTTTATACCTAAATAAAAATAACAGAAGAAGAGAGAAAAACAAATATGTACATATATATAATAATAATAAATAAATAATAATAATAAGTCACACAAATTAAAATTAAAATAATTCAGTTTTGCACATTCAGTCCTGCATTAAAGAAACAGCCACAAAAAATTAATCGAATCTGGTAAAAGCACGGATTCTGAGGGCATATAAAACGTAGGCGCAGAGGTTGTTGAGCTTCTCACGGTCTCTTACATCCAGTAATGCAACAAGCCTGTATTCAGTGGTGTCCTCTGCTTGGAAGTAGCTGCGGATGTAGTGGCGTCTAGCTTCCGTGTACATCGGACACCTGAGTAGGAAGTGACCAATATTCTCCTCTTACATCCAGTAATGCAAAAAGCCTGTATTCAGTGGTGTCCTCTGCTTGGAAGTAGCTGCGGATGTAGTGGCGTCTAGCTTCCGTGTACATCGGACACCTGAGTAGGAAGTGACCAATATCCTCCTCTTACATCCAGTAATGCAACAAGGCTGTCTTCAGTAGTGTCCTCTGTTTGGAAATAGCTGCAGATGTAGTGGCGTCTAGCTTCCGTGTACATCGGACACCTGAGTAGGAAGTGACCAATATCCTCCTCTTCGTACAGGTTGCATATTGAGCATATCTCGTCACATTTAATCTTGTACAAGATTCCATTAGTAAATATTCTCAGCTCCAACTTCCCGGCTAATCTCAGCTGAGACAAGATTCGAGCTTTGTAGAATCTATCTGCTATATATTTGTCAAATACCACTCACTCACTGACCTATCATCGCCCAGCCCAAAGCACTAGAGACAGAAAAATTTGAAATTTTGCGTGGACACTCCCTGTGGGATGTAAACACTCACTAAGAAAGGTTTTATTTATATTCAAATTTTTTAGGTATTTTTAGAGGGGTTTGAATTTTTAGTTTTAAAGAGAGCATGCTCGCCTAGGAATGCTATGAGGAACAAAATCACCATTTTAATTGAGGTTCATTTCAACTTGTCCCCCTTGAGTTTTCCTTGTGATATTACCATCCGAGGTAATAATATCCCGAACCCTTGCACTGCCTCCTCATCAGAATCCCCAGTCACAACAATTCTTGGTAATGCTCGCAAATATAATGGGTGTTTCCAAATGACATCTTGGAAACATAAATTTTTAAATTGTAACGTACATTTATTATTGATAACGAATTTTAACCTTTACTGTTATAACTCCTGTTACTGGTAACCTATAGATAACGGGTTATTTCTAGGTTATCTGTTAGTTGACACTGGTCCGTAGCGCCCCAGTGACAAGAAAAATTATACATTGATTACTTATTAATTGATGAATAACATATAGTTATTGGACCCGAGCTATAATAAACTGCACAAAATTATATAGTACCTTTAATGTTGATGATACATTATTTAACGCAATAAAATATCTACTTTTTTTTTTTTTTTTTTTTTTTTAAATAATACGTTTATTTAACATCTGTACATTTTAAAGTACATTGGTTAAGTTTGCTCACAAATATGATTAATGATATATACATAAGTTGATTAATACAACTGACAACAAAGTAAAAAAAAAAAAATAATAATAAATAAATAAAAAAAAAATAAAAATAAAAAAAATAAAAAATAATAAAAAAAAATAAAAAAAAAAAAATAAATAAAATTAAATTAAAAATGAAATAACAAAATAATTTAAATGTAAATATATGAATAAATGGTAACCACAATAAAATAAATGAAAATAACTAAATAATAAATAAGTAAAGACGAAGAAAAAATAATAATAATAATAATAACAAATAATAATGATAATAACACTTATGGAAGAAGCCAATCAATATTGGTACTTCCTAGTTTTGGAATATATTTTTTTCTCCACTAGTCATTTAGCTGGTCACGAGGCCAATGTCTCTTGAGCCTTCTAGGCGGGTTTTGTGGGTGGGTTTGGGAGGAAAGTGTTAGTGCTCTGGGATTGGGATGGAAGGACAATTTGGAATGAAAGGTTAGGAATCGGGATTTTGCCAGTTCTTGAACGAAAGGGATGTTTAGGTCATTATGAAGAGTTTTATTGGAAACGTAAAAAGGAGCATTGACTATTTTGCGAAGGACTTTGGATTGGAATGCCTGTATTCTCTGTATGTTAGAAGTTTTAGTTGTTCCCCAGAGTTCAAGTCCGTAAGTCCAAATAGGTCGGATTATGGTTTTGTATACAATGAGTTTGTTGTGTATTGTCAGTTTTGATGAAGGTCCCAGTAGTCGTCGTAAGAGTCCGTATCTCCTGTTCAGTTCCTGTCTTTTTAGTCGGGTGTGAGGGTTCCAAGTGAGTCTACTGTCCAGTAATAATCCCAGGTAGCGCACCTCGTTGGATATGGGGAGTTCGTGGCTGAATATGACGACTGGTGGGCAGGCTCTCTTATTGAGGGTGAATGTAACGTGGCAGCATTTTTGAGGATGCACCTTAATTTTCCACTTGTTGCACCAGTGCTCGATAGACTCCAGGTGTTCTTGTAGGTGAAAGGAAGCAGTTATGGGATCAGGAGAAGAAGAAAAGATGGCCGTATCATCAGCATATGTGGTTAAGTGGGTGCTGGGATGGGTAAGGATGTCTGCGGTGTACAAAAGGTAAAGGAGGGGACCAAGAATACTTCCCTGTGGTACTCCGGAGGAAATGGGATGGGAACTAGACAGTGCGGAACCAGATCTTACTTGGAAGGAGCGGTTAGATAAATAGGATTGCAGGATTAGGAAATATGTGTGAGGAAGTATGCGCTTTACTTTGTATAACAACCCCGGGTGCCAAACACGATCGAACGCTTGGGCGACGTCGAGAAAGGCACTCGTGCAGTAGTTTCTACTTTCAAGCGCGTGGGATATGGTGTCAACAACGCTAAAGCATTGTTGGATGGTTGAATGCTGAGGACGAAAACCAAATTGGTGATCAGGTAAGGAATTGGGAGGGATCGTGGACAGAATTCTTTTTAGGAGAAGTTTTTCAAATATTTTGGACATGATTGGGAGCAAACTGATAGGACGATACGATGATGGAATCTTGGGAGATTTCTGGGGTTTCGGTATAAGGATTATTATTGAGTGCTTCCATGGATTTGGGAAGTGGGTGGTTCTTAGGATTGAATTGAATATGTAGGTGAGGAAAATAATTGCTTTGTGAGGTAGATTTTTTAGGATTAGGGCTGTTATAAGGTCATAACCGGGAGATTTTCTTGGGAGGTGTCTGATAATGTGTTTAACTTCTGCAGGATGGAATGCTTTAGGAGGAAGGGAGAGTGGAAGAGGGGTATTCAGGTAATCGTGTATTTCTAGGTCTTGGGAGGAGCTGGTTTCTGAGGGGAAAAAGTGGATTCCAGGTGGGAAGCGAATAATTCGGCTTTGTCTTCATCACTTCTAGCCCAAGTTCCGTCACTGCGTTGAAGAGGTTGAGGAACGGAATGGAATTTTAGGATTTTACGGGTGGCTTGCCAGAGAGAGTTGTCTTCGGTGGCAAGTGATTGGAGGTAATCATTGAAGGATTCAGATCGGAATTGGGATAAGGCTTTTTTTAGGAGGCGAGTAAGTCGATTGAAGGAAGTGTGGTCAGATGGGTAACGAGTCCTCTGCCAACGAGCTCTTGCTTGGCGCTTAGCTGACAAGAGATTAAGGATGTGATCTGGGAGTTGAGGCTTAGGGTGAAAAGGAAGACGAGTTCTTGGCCTGCTTGAGCTCAGAGCACTGTCTTGTATGGCTTTTGTGAACATCAATACAGCCTCGTCCACGTCGGATGAGGTTTTCAGAGGAACGTTGAGGTCTATGAGTTGAGAGAGTTGTTGACGAAACAACTCCCAGTTCATAGGCCCTGGTGTGAGAGTGGGATTGCTGGAGCGTGGTAGAGGAGAGGTATTCAGGACGAGTAAGATGGCTGAGTGATCGGATGAGAGTTCAAGCAGTGACTGAGTTGAGTATGATATACCCCTTAGGCCAGAAGTGATGAAGAAATCGACAAGGTCGGGAGTGCGAGAGGGATCGGTTGGCCAGTATGAAGGGGAATCAGAGGAAATGGAGTCATAATTTTGGGATTGAAGGATGTCATACAGAATTCTGCCACGAGGATTGGTTAGACGGCTTCCCCAATTGGGATGTTTCGCATTGAAATCAGCCCCTATGAGAAAGCGAGGACCAAAGGACTGGAATAGAGTGAGAAACTCAGGAGGGTAGATGGTGAAATTTGGGGAAAAATACGCCGCAGAAACAATTATATTGTAGGAAGAAAGGGAAAGGGAGATTGAACTTACCTGCATGCTATCTGTCGAGAACGTGGAATGTGAAAAGTGAGCCAACGAACTTTTCACCATAACAGCAGCTCCATGCCGGGAATCGGAGGGATGATCTGCCCTGTAGCACACATAGCCTGGGATTGAAAAGTAGTTTGTGGTAAGTAGGTGTGTTTCTGTAATCAGTGCGATGTCGATGTTTTTTTCTGTAAGTAGGAGTTCAAGCTCGAGTCGTCGTGAGATAAGTCCGTTAGCATTCCGTAGGATTATGGTGAGGGAATTGGGATTAAAGGAAGTCATTTAAGAAGTTTCGGAAGAATGTCGGATATTAGGGAGGTCATAAGGGAGATAAGAGGAGTTAATAATGTTTCCAACTTATTTAGGAACGAGGAAAAGAGGTTGAAGGGATCTTGGGGTGTAGGAGTGGGAGGAACAGGAGGAGCATTAATAGGCTTAGGAGAGGAAACTGATGGGATATTCTTCTGGGAAGTTTGGAAAGGAGGTGTGAGGTTTTGTGCTGAGGTTGAGGTGGTTGGTGGTTTTTGTACTGGCATTGGATTGGGTTGAGGACTTACCAGCACATTCTTTTGCCTAGAGGAGAGAAGAGAGGCATACGAGACATTTGGCCTCCGAGGTGAAGTAGCTGACGTGGATGGCTGAGTGACATCCTTGCTGGTTGAAGCTTGTGGGAGCCGGGAAGCGCTGCTCGTTCTTTGTCGTTGAGTCCGGAGAGTCCTTAGAGCCTTGTAGACATCGCATCCTTTATAATTGGCTGGGTGATTCTCTCCACAGTTGGCACAGGTTGCTGGTGCGTCTTTAGATTTCGTGCAATCTTCAGACTTGTGCTGTTCGCCACATTTCACGCACTTAGGTGCGTTCTTGCAATAGCCTTTGGAGTGATTATATTCCTGACACTTGTGACATTGCATCAGTTCTCGTCGACGACTGGACTCTTCTACAGATATCTTTGTGTAGAGAAGATATCGCTCCTTAAAAATGTCCCTGCTTTTTTCAGATTTTTCTAAATCCACGAAAAATAGTGGCAGTTGTGCTTTAGTTGTCGGGTGGCGAACATTTGTTATTCTTCTAACATTGTAGCCTTGATCCTTTAGGGCATCTGCTATATCTTCAGGAGGTGTGGAGTAATGAAGATTACGTATCACCACTCTGTAAGCTTTCTCCTCCGGTAATTGATAACAGTGGTAGTTGGCTTCCATTTCGTTCAAATTTTTAATAATTGCTCTGTAGGCATCGCTATTGATAGCACTGATCGCTATATCGTTAAATCTAGCTCTACAGGAGAATGATTTTTCTCCAGCAGCTTGGCTGAGGCGAGTATAGAGGTTTTTGTAATTCTTGATATTTCTCACATAGATGTTGGGCGGCTTCTGATTTTCATTTGTTTTTGTAGGGATAGTTTTGTTAATTTGTAAAGCGTTTTGATCATCTGTAACTTTTGGTCCTCTTTGTTGCTTGGCTTTACCCGAAAGGTTTGAGGTAGTTTTCTTCCGAAGACGTTTACGTCTTCCCAGGGTAAAATTTTCTCCATCGTGGGTTGATGTAGACTCCAGAAAAGTGAGTTGTTGCTCACTGTCCATGGTGGTAGACATTTTAGAAAAAAAAAAAGACGAAAAAAAAAATTATGTAAAAAATGTAGATTGGAATCTCGGATTCCCAGCCGAGAGTCGGCTACGTAGTAATTGAGCCAAGGAGGCTGGCTGACAGCTGACTGTCAAGAGAGAGTCTTGCTGGGAAAAGTATCTCCCACTCTGCAGGGGCTCCTATGCACCAGGAGCGGGAAGCTACAGGCAAGCCCCCCACCACTAGGCCTACTAGCAGCGAGGGCTGGATAATCTGTAAATCTTTGTAACTTCACTTACAGATTGTAGGTAAACTACGATGTCACGGTGAGCGATGTTTCGCTGATGTGTGCACTAACACTTTATCCAACAGTGTGCCAATTTTCGTGAGAAAATTTGACCACTGTCCACCACTTTTCACTGATAAAACTGAGAGTTTTTATGAACGCTGTGTCTCACTCTGATGCTTTGACACGACTAAAAAATATCTACTTATCTGCCGTAACGAAGCATGGGCTAGTCAATTAATAAGTGACTTATGGTAGTAAGTTATATACCAGTAAATATCTTCTATATTAAATAATAAAAAAAAAAAAAAAAAAAAAATTAAAAAAAAAAAATAATCCACGCTTTCGTTTTAGCGCGGTTCCTCCCTCCGCCATAGGGAGGAACCCCGCTTATAAGGTTGATCTCATGACGCAATCCGGAATTTGACACACATATATTATATATATATATATATATATATATATATATATTTTTTTTTTTTGACTGTTCGCTCTGTAGCTCCCAGACGAATGGTCCGATTTTGATGAAATTTGGTACAAAAATCTTTCGTCTAATTTGAAAGGTCAAGTTCGTTAACCAGCAAAATCCGCCTACTGGAAGATGGCGTTTGGGGCGAAATTCACGCAAAAAAAATCGTAGCGCTTACGTTTTTGAGTTCATAAGCTTGTAAGTACTCGTTTTATATGCTTCTTAGGCTAGGAAAACGAATGAAACTATTTTTAAGGCGATAGCTTTAACCGTTTTCGAGAAAATTGGAAAAATATTTTTTGAATACCGTTTTTGGTTTGGGTACTTAGAGTCATGGGATTCAGTTGAAACATTTTCTGCATGTTCTACTTTCATTAAAACTAATATGTTGAAATTTTAGTTACGTTTGGAGTTAAGGAATTGTTAGAATAAAATATTTTATTAACAGACACAAATTTTGGTAACTTTGTTTACTTTCCTTAATATGTCGAAAAAGGTTGAGAATCATGCTAAACGGAAGGATACCATTAGAAAGCTTATTAAATGCTCTAAAAAAAAAGGTGCTAATGAAAGTTTTGATTAGGCGATGTCAATCGGAGAAATAAGAGCTTAAAACTTTAAAGTAATTGATTTCGCTTATTCGAACCGTTCTTTTTGTCTGTTTTTTATTCCTTGTTATTTTTTAATTGCTTATAGTTGGATAATGTATTTTAAAATAAAACAGGTTAAGAAAAATAAGAAGATCAATTTATTGTTAAAAATGTAGCGTTCAAAGAGAGAGATCCCAAGGTTTTCCAAATGCCTCTGAGCGGAGGCCTTTCTGGCCGACTTATGGGTTGGCCGACCCATACAGGTAAGATCATAAATCAAGACCTTTCAAGACTGGTGGAACCAAAATAATAACTGATTCTATATTAATCTTTCCAAATTAGACTAGGGATAAGAACGGAACCGCGCTAAGATGATGCAGTTCCTGCGAGTCGAACTTTTTTTATGCTTGTATGTGGCCATAGTTCATTAAAAAATAACACTACTTTCTAATTTTCTTATACAATTTTATTTTGTTTACTTGCATTTAAAAGTAAAATGGATTTGTTAGTAATGCAAGTTAAGTAAATTAGAAACATATTCGTTGACCGAAACTTGGGACGGCGGAAAGAGTAATTTCCGCTTAGGATTGTTTCATCCCTAGCCGACAATCTTGTTTTTTTTTTCGTTTTTTTTTTTAGTTTGTGCTTACATTAGGAATGATCTAAACAAAGTAATAACTGTTTTTAGAAAATGACACTATGGATATGAATGGAACCGCGCTAAGATGATGCAGTTCCTGCGAGACGGACTTTTTTTTAAGTCGCTCTCAACATCATCCAACCATGTTTTCCTTGGCATTCCTCTATTATCCGTTTATCATAATACAACATAAGCGTCAAATTAACGCTGCTTGCGTCGGGACGAAGTTACATTAACCAGGATTCTACAGCCATAAGCCAACATTAATTATTTAATGACCTGATAAATTATTTAATAACATATAATGGGGTCTCCCGTGGTCTAGTGGCTAGCGCGCTAGATTCATAAGCGGGAGATGGTGGGTTCGATCCCCACCGGCGCACAGTGTCACGAGTATATAGGGTAAAAAATCAAAAATCGTATTTTTGCCTGGACAAGGTTTATTATTTTTTTCTGTTATTAAAAAACACAAACATTTGAGAAAGAAATAAGTTTTGACTTAAAAACATAATGTAGTGTGGTATAAACTTACCTAAAATGTATGTAGAAACTGACATACTATGTTCACGAACTTCTAAAAAATATATACAGAACGTTTACGAATGTAAAAACTTATTCCTCCTCAGAATCACAAAATTTTAAACAAATACTATCATTTTTATTCAGAATTAAGAATGACAAAACGTTTTCTTCAATTTTTTGTTTTCGGTTTTGGAGCTAACCTTTCTTAAAGTTGACAAATATGGATCTGATGGAAGAAGGAGCATTTTCAATTAATCAATATTTGTATTAACACAATAAGTGTCCCTCGTATTGTGTTCCCTGAGATACCTTATGCGTTGTATCGCCTCTCCAATGCTCCTTCTGATAATTGCCCAATTGGTGTAATGAAAATGAAATAATATCAGGTTCATGTAAAAGCAGTTTATGTAAAGACACTGGCGTATGCTTTACTTATAGATCTTCACAAACTAAGTCTCACCAATTAATTCAGTTAATTTGGCCATATTAATTGATTTACCTCTAAAAACCAGTTTCAAAATGCTGTCTGAATTTATTATTAATGTTATCTCTTAATTTTCGATCGCCAAAAAATCTGCGGGTGGTATAGTGGAACCAAAAGAAGGTTTTGGTGCATCGATTAAGTCCATTTTATCCTCGAAATGTCCTTAGATGAAGCTGTTATGTCCGCAACTCGTCTCTTTCTTGTAGAGTGTGATGCTTACACAAAACTTACTTGCGATATTCCACGTGAAGGACCTGGTTGATTATTATCTCGTCTACATATTTCAAAAACGGCGATTAATGTTTTACTTAACCAATCCTCTTATATTGTTTGGAATATTCCTGAAAACCTGTAACAGCGATCCTACTTTTGTTGAATAACCAGGCAAAACAAGAGTACAAATTTTCTTATGTTCTCCTTAATTTTATCCGAACATACAGATAAATTATATTCATGCACGATTCTATCAAATAATGCGTCGTACCTGGTGTTTGGTTCATTACTACGGCAGACTTCATACAGTTGTGCATTGGTTATGAAAACTAAAACCACAATATCGCCGTAAGAAGCAGCCAAAAGCAGGTAAACTAGTTATCAAAATAATCGTGAAGCAATGTACTATTTATGGTTAAAGTATGCAAAAACCGTTATTTCACGTTTTTTCTTAAATCAATTCCAAAGTTGAAGAAATGATGATAGTTTCTTACATAATTAAAGCCCTAGAACTTCCCCATTTTTGCACTGTTGGCCAAGATTAGTCAATCAACGAGTCATTTAGGACTGACTTTTGCCCAAGTTAAAAGAAGAATGAAAATATTCAAGTAATAAGATTGAAACAGCCAAAGTAAATATTTACTAACCGAAACAGTTTTAAAAATTGTATTTGTACTAACAATTCAAAATAATCCTCAGCTTTTAGCTTTTGTTTTTATATTCTAATTTTAATGTTTTCTTTCTGTTCTAAGATTATAATTTTAATATTAACCTCCAAAAAATGTTTTTTCAAACTTTATTTTTCTTATTTTTGAACACTGCTCGTGACACTGTGCGGCGGCAGGAATTTTCTCATCTCAGGGCTCGCTGAGAAAATTCCTGGCTGCGCCCTGGATGTCGGCGCTAATGGCCAAGATCTGTCGATGCGCCATAAAAAAAAAACATATAATGCACAGAATTTTAAATTAATGTGTTATAACTATTTTTTGAAATAAAATAAAAAGAAAAGGCATCAGCCCTATCCTGGCAAATTCTTTGTTAATAATAAATGGACGTTAAAATTTAAATAAATAAATGAAATTAAATGTGTAGAACTACGTTTATAATCTGTTTTATGACATCATAAGAATTAATATGCATTTCAAAGCACAAATTGGTCTTTGAACATTTAAATACGTTCAGTTCATTGAGTTTTTTCTACCATATTTTGTATTTTATGAATGGCTGACATCGCTCTGAACTTTAGCCCGCCATAAAATGCGGTTTGGGTTATGGCAAACTTTATGCCGGCAGTTTCTTTCGTTTATTGCAGTTCAGTGGAAACATTTTATCACTCCGCCGTAACTTTCTTTCTCTGATATTTTACGATTCGTATGCACCAAGAAACTTTCATACAGGCTATATTTTGTGGACGTACTCCGTGTTTCGAACATTGGATGAGAGTGTAATTTTTTTGTTATTGTATGCAGAGATTTAGCTAGAAGTATGTTTCTTTTTAAAGTTAGATATCTCAATTTCTAGGGATGTTTCATGAATCAGCATAAACCTTTCCATTTTTTACAAAGAAATTTATTATTACATATTATTATTTGACCTATAAACTGTAGTTTTTATTGAAGAAAAGACCGAAATCCCGATGATCAACACCTTCTACATCTAACGGTCGACAATATCTTCTCAATTATTATATTATTGTTACGTTGCTGGCAAATAACTTAAAATAATAATTATGCAATAATATTTCTGTCATTTTTAATCTAACTAGGTGGCCGTGATCCGAGTGTGTTAAAGGCGTTAGCACTTAACTCTCCACTAGGGGCGGAGGATTTTCTTTGGAAAAAAAGGCATCAGCCCTATTCTAATTATAAAGTCAAAATGATGTTATAAAATGATCCCGTTCCCATCCCATAATGCAACTCACAATATATGAAGTCAATGAAGATTCAAATATATATATTTTTTTTTTAATTTTAAAAGTACAGTTTTTCAAAATCTGTACAATTTTTCGAAAATATTTTTGAAAAGTAAACTTTGTATTTCAAATCAAGTCCATTTAATTAGCTAAAAAATGAGACTATGCTGACGGTTCTAGCTAGAATAGAACTCAATCTACCAAGGAATTAACATTTTCCGATTGACCCCAAAAAAAACAACGTTTTTTTCAATATTTTGAAAATAAATAGTAACAAAACTGAAAAAGATAAAAATACAAAAAAAAAAAAATATTCCATTCAAGGGGTTGTTAGAGCAATTAGGATTCAAAATCTAAGAGCTCAGGTTGAAAACAGTACTTTTATTAGTTGAGTTCAGAGATGGGCATAATTTTATTTATAAATAAAAATATGAATTTATTCGTACTTCATATATTTGTGAATAGGAATATAAATAAATTCGTACTTCATATATTTGTGAATACGAATATAAATAAATTCGTACTTCATATATTTGTGAATAGGAATATAAATAAATTCGTACTTCATATATTTGTGAATACGAATATAAATAAATTCGTATTCATAAGTGTGAATACGAATTTATTTTTATTCACATATATTAAATATAAAAATACAAATAAAATTTTATTCGCAAATTTTTCTGCGAATAAAAATAAATTCACAGAAAAAATTGTAAATAATCACAAAAAATGTGAATATTTACAAAAATCAAGTGATTAAAAAAAATCACATTAAAATATACGAATAAAAATTTATTCACATTATAATTTGTGAATAAAAATTTATTCACAATAAAATTCGCAAATAAATCATGAATTTATTCGTATTAAGATGATATTACGAGAGTTATTGAAGGTGTTTTTTTTTTAAGGCGTTTAACGTCTAGGTTATTAGCGCCTAGATTTTTTGTCTACCCCGAGTACGCCGCGGGACCACCAGCCATGCTGCAGGGACACAGTTTGTCATATCTGTACCTCCATCAAAAAAAAAAAAAAAATCACCTTCAATAACTTTCGTAATATCATTACGATATTCAAAATTTTATTCACATTTTATGTGATTATTTACAATTTTTTCTGTGAATTTATTTTTATTCGCAGAAAAATTTGCGAATAAAATTTTATTTGTATTTTTATATTTAATATATGTGAATACAAATAAATTCGTATTCACACTTATGAATACGAATTTATTTATATTCGTATTCACAAATATACGAAGTACGAATTTATTTATACTCGTATTCACAAATATATGAGGTACGAATAAATTCGTATTTTTATTTATAAATAAAATTATGCCCATCTCTGAACTCAACTAATGAAAGTACTGTTTTCAACCTGAGCTCTTAGATTTTGAATCCTAATTGCTCTAACAACCCCTTGAATGGAATAATTTTTTTTGTATCTTTATCTTTTTCAGTTTTGTTACTATTAATTTTCAAAATATTGAAAAAAACGTTGTTTTTTTTTTTGGGTCAATCGGAAAATGTTAATTCCTTGGTAGATTGAGTTCTATTCTAGCTAGAACAGTCAGCATAGTCTCATTTTTTAGCTAATTAAATGGACTTGATTTGAAATACGAAGTTTACTTTTCAAAAATATTTTTGTTGAGTTAACATGGAATGACACAGGAGCGTTGTCTTTTAAGGGTTTGAAATATATTTATTTGCTTGACTACTTTTAGAATTGCTGTTCTTAAAGCCGAGGTGGAACCTGGTAGATGACAACAGAATAATTACCATGAATTCCGTATTCCAGCTTAAAGGCTCCTCCTTATCTCTCCTGTACACTCCTCCGGGGGAGCGAAGAAAATCAATGGAACTTATTTTTATATAAGCAGAGGTTAATTATTTTTTTCGCCTTATAAATCCAGTAATTAATATAAAAATTCGTATTTTTATTTTAATAAGTATAATTAAATTTCGCGTATGTAGGGCCAATCCATAGCAAATGGTCTAAAGGTGGTTGCTTGGCAATTTTAGAAAAAAAAATAATATTTTACCATCACTTACAAATGGAATCAGTAGTTCAAAACAATTTTTAATTTTTTTTAGAGTTAACCGTTTGAAAATGCTGGCCATCTTTGTTTCACCGCGCATGCTGGTTTTTGAGTTCATAAGCTCTAACGGAATACTCATTTTCATGCATGGTTTAATAATTCAAACATCATTGTTTTCCTTATAGTCTGCTCTATCTTTTATGTTCTGTTCACTATTTATTATTTATTTGTTTCAGACCCGTAACTTAGGCGATGGTCTCTTTTCATAAGTCTACAATATTAAAAATCACAATCTGGAAAAAAAAATAACAAAGAAAAGAAAATAAATAATAATAAGACGAAAAAAAATATAAAATAATAATACACAAAAAAAAATAAATAAAAATAATAAAATATATAATCAACAATAAGAAAAAATGAGATAAAACAATAAGCAATAAGATGAGATAAAAAAGTTAAAAAAATAAGTGCCTAAAAATCAATAATATAAATACAAATTTTACTTTTGTTCAGGACAAATGTTAATTGAAAGCTTGTTGTCGAATTTAAGACTTAAATCGAGATTTTATTATATTTAGATTGAGGTTTTTTAAATTCGAGAGTAAATGTTGTTAGTCTTTAAATGTTGGAGTATTGTGTAGATGTAAGGGCTACCTGGTGATAATATGTCAATTAAGTTATGTGGTATTTGCAAGTTGTGTCTCAGTCTACAGTCTATCAGTATCTGTCTTATTGCAAGATCCTCGTTACAATGTCTGCATCTTGGCCTGTCTGTTTTTTGCATTAGATATCCATGAGTTAGTAAGCAGTCACCAATTCTAAGCCTGGTTAATACTACTGGTTAATGTTCACTATTTGATTATTTTGAAGTCCAATACCTAAAAACTGTCATTGAAAACAACTGTTTTCATTTCTCAAAAGGCCGCACTTGAGGGTAATTTTATAGCATAATGGGATGTATATCCAAGTTGATTTTTGGCATGATATTAACCTAGCTAAGTAGCTTGTATTAAAAGTACTCTAATATTTGTTATCTTATTATTTAAAAAATAATTAAACATCAAATATTTGACAAAAATCTTAATAAAAATCATTTTAGCACTTTCCTCCGAAGGAAAGTAGCTATTGAGGTTGGACTCATGACGGAATTGTTGACAAATTTCTTCAAATCTTTATCGATCCTACCTAGTAGACACCCGAAAATGACCCCCGTTAAAATTTATATATATATATATATATATATATATATATATATATATATATATATATATATATATATATATGTCTGTTAACACGATAGCGGCCAGAGTTTTTTGTTTTTTTGTCACGAAACTTGGTATATAGCATTCAATTAGCAAACGATTGAACGAGTTCGTTAACCACCAAAGTCGGTCCACCGGAAGGGGGGGGGGGTTACCCCGAACCCAAAACACTAATTTGACCATTTAAGCCGTTATATTTGTTATATTTCAACAAAACGTGGTATTCGTAGTGGTAATATAGAGAGAAAAGTGAGATATAAAAATGAACTAAATCGGTTCATTAGGAGGGGGGGGGGGTTACTCTGGACCCACAATACCAATTCGCCACTACCAGCCGTGATTTTTGTTACATTTCGACGAAACTCGGTATTCGTAGTGGTAATCTACAGGTAAATATGTGTTGTAAAAATAAACAAAAGCGGTTCATTAGGAGGGGGGGGGTTACTCCGGACCCAAATTCCTAATATACTCATACCGGTCGTAATATCTGCTGTATTGTAACGAAACGCGGTATACGTCGTGGGTAACTCATGAAAAAGAAGTGTTGTAAAAATGAGCTGAATCGGTCAATCGGAAAGCGGGGGTTTACTTTGTAATATATTTCAATAGAAAAGCCCGCCAGACGAAGGTTCACAAAGCCGTCGCAAGGAGCGCTTTCTACCACTAGAGGGACTATATCCTGTTCCTGCGTTAGATCAAAATACGATAATATGAGGTTTTTTGTATTTATTACGTAGTGCAATAGGTACCATGTGTAAACATAACTCTGGAAGCAAATTAATAATTGATCAGTTACTCATTACAAATTTAAAAGAGAACTATTCATGTTTTTATTTTATTTATGTAGGATATTTTAAGCAAATTGTTCTGGAAAGCAGTCTACACTACCCAAATTCTGAGGAAAGTGCTTAGTTATGCAGCTCCTGCGTGACGGACTTTTTTGTTTTTATGTTAACCATATTTGTAACATAAAACATCAGTAAAAATGCCAACCATACATATTTGAATACTTTCATAGCTATGAATGTTTGAAGGTGGTACTTTTTGCGCCTATTTAGCAATGCTTAAACTTGAATAATTCATTAAAATTTTATTATTTGTGAACTTTTTACTTGCTCTTTTGAGGTTGTTTTACAACTTTTTATCCATGTCGAGTACCACAGAAAATATTATATTGTAGTTCTATTTATAATTAGGAATCTAGGCCTACTATTATTAATTATTTCTTTGTTATGGAAAAAAATACTTGATATTATAAAGACATAGTATTATTGTAGTTTGAATTATTAATTTATTAATTGATGGTAAAAATATTAATTTTTTCTAAGATCGTCAAGCAACCAGATTATTTTTTTCTGGACCATTTCAAATGGATTGATCCAGAAGCTACTTTCATCTAAACCATAACTTGTATGATAAAAAAATATCTAGTTTGATGGACTGTTAGATTATTTGATTGCAACCTCTATGTTACACTATCTAGGAGAATTTTCCAGCTTTTAATTTGAGGTAGGGAAAATTTAAAAGAGGTTCAGCAAGATTCCGCATCAACGTGGGTACTGTAACCCGCGTTTAAAACCTTTTCAGTTTAGGGTTTGTCATCCTGGCAATTCTTCTCATAAAAACTAAACTAAATATTTTCTATTATTATTATTATCAATTATATTATTTCTATGATAATTACAATTATTAAAACCTTACTTCAAATTATATAGGTATTTTCCAAAACTTAAACACCACCATTTTCTTTTTTATCCCCCACATTGCCAAGAATCTTTCATGATATAATAAAACTTATCTATGCCTATAATCATTTTTATAACAATCAATATATTTTAAAATTTTAAATTAAAATAATAAAATTAACCCACTAAAACACCTTACATATTTTCTATTGTTTTTTGTCTTAAACTATTACATAATTTTTTTAAATTAAAACTAAATTATAAAACCATTTATAAATTTTTTTTCTTTATCAGAAATATTATCACAATTTATTTTGTAATCCTATTTAAAATCTCTGAGTACTGTTTATTAATTTTTTGGGTGTCTGCTTTAAAGTTTATTGGTAATATATAAAGCTTCCAAAATCCTTCTTCTCCTTCTCTTACTTTCATTGTGGAGAATTCTTGGGTGCTCCATTTCAACTTTTAGCGCGGTTACTCCCTATCTCCATAGGGAGAACCCGCTTATGAGGTTGACCTCATGACGCAATCCGGAAGTGCCGACTAGAAAGTTTCACGTTTCAGACCATATAGATCACGAAAATATAGGTGGCCCAAATTTGTATATATATATATATATATATATATATATATATATATGTATATATTTATATATATGCTTGTCTGTTCGCGCTCTAGCAAGCTCAAAAATGGTCCGATTTTAACGAAATTTGGCATAAAAATCCGTCGTCTAATTTGGAAGGTCAAGTTCGTTAAGAAGCAGGAACATTAAAACAAAAGACGGATCTTTGTCGGTATCCGCCGACTAGAAGATAGTGTTTGACGTGAAAATCGCGCAAAAAAAATCGTAACGCTTACGTTTTTGAGTTTATATGCTCGCTGGTACTTGTTTTTATAGGTTTCTTAACATAAGAAAACGAATGAAACCATTTATAAGACGATATCTGTAACCGTTCCTGAGAAAAGTGGAATCAATGTTTTTGTAAGTCATTATATTTTTGTGAGTACTTAGAATCGCGGAATTCAATTGAAATATTTTCTACAACTTGGAAATCAATCCCAACTAAGATGTTTAAATTTTGGTTATGTTTGGAGTTAAGGAAGTATGCGAAAGAAATTATTTTATTAATAGACATGAAAAGTTTTCGGATCTTCATACATTTTTCGTAAATATCTCGAATGCTTACTAAATTCTCTACAAAAATGGTTATGAAGCAATATTCGATGGGGCAACGTCAATCAGAGATATAAGCACTTAAAACTTATAAAGTGTTTGTTTTGTTGTTTTGAAAGGGTTTTTCTCTTTGTTTATCTCACTTTTTAATTTGTTGTTTCTTGTTTTAAATTGCATTTATCAGTAAAATTAGTATAGTAGTAAAATAAGTTAAGAAATGGTGATAATAAGTTTGGAGTGGCTGTGGTAATCAAGATGGCAGTGGCTAATCATGATGACGTAGGTTGTTTTGAATTCTCCTGTCTATATAACCTTCCTCATAGCCTCTAACTGAAGTTACCGTTATTTCATATTTTGTAGAAAGATTTAACCCACGACAGAATGGAATTTTATTCGCCATGAAGCTTATATTTACAGTTGATTATAACAGTAAAACGAATTTGCTAGTAAAACAAGATACTTAAAATGACAACGAATTTTTGGTTGTTTAGAATAGAGCCTTCTCAGCAGTAGTCAAAGAGTAAGTACGTTTTCAGTACATAATTGTATTGACTTATACAGATTATGAATTATCCGTTTCTGTGTAAGTTGGCTACTGTCAGTTTCCTGTGATTTGTGATGCTAATTTATTCCATTTCTTTGAGATGTACGTAACCTCGCTAAGATGACGCAGTTCCTGCGAGCCGGACTTTTTTTATTTGAATTAGACTGACCTCAGAATTCCGTCATTTTTGGGGGGGGGGGGAAAGGATAATTTTTTAAAAAAAAAAAAAGACAATTGGTAAGATTTGATTCGGCAGTTGACAATTTTTCTATAGCACGGATACACATCATTGATGTAGGTTTTCTTCGATACTTAAATGTTGACGATACATACATATGCAGAAGCAAGCCTACGTAGAGAAATACACTCTTGGAAAAACAACCTGATGAAACTTCCCAATATCGATGAGTGAAATCTTACCAGAATGTTTATCTAGGACAGATCCATTTGCACACCACATGGCCGTGGAGGGTGAGAATGTTAGCACAGTGGCTCCGCGGGGTGCACCATACTCTTTACGCCACTCTCATGCACAAACATCAACCAAAACATCTAACTTTCGGGTTTTATCGCTAAATTAAAATTCTAAGTTATTCAAAAAAGCGTGAAAAAAACAAGAACAAAAGTTCAATGCAAACTGCACAGTAATTGAAAATGTATTAAACCTGAGTGAAATTTAAAAAATATGATTATAAAAATATTCATTACATTTAATAAAAAAGCTTCGCAACTCATGAAATTATTTAGGATAGTTAATACAATTGATTGGCTCAGTGCCGAAGGTGACTAACCCACAATTAGAACAAACTGAGAAAATTAAGGTTAAAGTTTAGAAGACTTTGGAAAAAATTGGTGTTGGTGACAGAAACGATTTTAATTGGTCTTTATTCATTAGATACACAAAATTCTTATGAATATGCCATAATAATAAAAAGTTTATGGTTAGACATGATAATGAAAAAGAAAAAGTATAGTCATGTTTGGCTCTTACATAATAAAAAATAACGTACACTTAAACAATAGTGGTCACATATCCGGAGATTAATAATTAATGAAAAATTAGATTTCTATGATTATGTATCAATAATTTACCAAAACAATGATTGCCAGATTAGGCGAGTTCTGTAGTATGTAGGACAGGAACAGTGAAATCTTAATATTGCAGTTTCATCCCCCACTAGCGTATTTCATGAGCATTCCTTGGTGGTTCATATACAGGATCTGCCACAGAGTCATCAGAAGCTTCAACTATATCACTCATGTTGCTGCTTACCATTAACAAAGCCATACCTAGTGTGGGTTGGTCAAGTCTGCCTCTCACATGATTTAGCTTTGTAGTAAGTTCCAAGACAAACTAACAGAAGTCAGTGCTAATCAATGAGGTGTAAAGGCTGGACATTTCTATCAATTATAAAACTTAAAATTCTCTATCAGGAGAAGTAAATAACACAAATTTGTTTAAAAATGTGGGTTAGTCACCTTTGGCACTGAGCCCTTCAATTATCAGGCATTTAATTTTATTTATTTTATTTATTTTTTTTTTTTTGCGAAAACGTGTGCATTTGGGTTACAAACTAAGTAAGGTATGGACATTCGTCATCCCACAGAAAACAGAAGATTTGTTTGCCTGATCTGAAAACCACAGCGCGGAAAGAGTCGATCAAACAGAGGCCTGGATAGATCAAGTATTTATAATTAAGGTCCGGAGTGAAACCTATCTTCATTCTTAGAAGAACGTCTGAGGAAGCCGGCAGAATTTCTGGCGAAGCGTAGGTAATATCCAGAATACCTTAAAACATTAAATGTTTGTTATTTCCATTCTTTTACTTTTCTTTTTAGTTTGTTTAGTTTTTTTTTCGGATTACTGTCGTAGAAATTGGAGAAAACACTCAAGGAACGTCTAGACTGCTGATTATATGTATTAGCGACTTTTCTTACACTGTTGACATCTCTTAGAACACACAAATTATAGACATGTATGTATGTATGAATAAGGTTTAAGGACGAAGAACGTCAAAGGTTACCATCGTCCTGACATTATAGACATGTATGTATGTATGAATAAGGTTTAAGGACGAAGAACGTCAAAGGTTACCATCGTCCTGACATTATAGACATGTATGTATGTATGAATAAGGTTTAAGGACGAAGAACGTCAAAGGTTACCATCGTCCTGACATTATAGACATGTATGTATGTATGAATAAGGTTTAAGGACGAAGAACGTCAAAGGTTACCATCGTCCTGACATTATAGACATGTATGTATGTATGAATAAGGTTTAAGGACGAAGAACGTCAAAGGTTACCATCGTCCTGACATTATAGACAGGTCAACTTCTTACAATTACATATTAAATTGTGTAATTTTTTAGAGTGATTTTAACATGGACGTTCAGGAAGGTCGAGGGTAGTTTGCTACTTGGATAGTTGAGCGCCCTGGAAAAAATTTGTGAAATTGTCCTTTTAAGTGTATGACACCTGTTGATAGACCAGCACTAACAACCATAAAGTGAATTCAAGGAGGGATTAAAGTCAATCCACTGAATTCACAAAACTGGGCTTAAAATACACAACAAAAATAACTTTTTCTGTTAATGGCCTGACCTTTTGACTTTATTTATTTTTTTTAAAAGCTGTGCCTAGCTACCCATTATCTTAATCCCTGACTTTTAGTCCAAACATTTTCTTTTTAAAACCGGTTTGATCCCTCTTTATTTTTCTGCTACCAATCTTTAGCCGGTAAAGGCTTTTAGCGACTGTTTCAATTCAGCCAGTAAGGCTGTTTTAAGCTCTCAGCCTCAATATGGGTTATTCGAAATTCTTTTCTCGTTTTTTTAACATTTCCAAAAAGAAAATGTTTTCATGATTTGTAAAGGAAACACTTGTTTCAATTAAAAGGGAACAGAGCTTTTCCCCGGTGATGTTGGGATAATCCTAAAATGTTAATCTAGATTCGTCGCAAATATCTGCTACTCGAAAAATACTCTTTGTCTTATTGTTCCATTTCTGCGGAATTCCTTATTTAAATGTTGGTCCCGATCCGATAGCCATCGGTTTTCAGCGGTTCAAAATTGTTTGTTTCTTGACTGATTTCCGAACGACGAAGCAAAATGGCACCAAACGACATATTGTGTTTCAAAAAGGTCTACAGCCTCCTTACTTAACCGATTTAAATGATTTTTTTTTTGCAAATGAAAGCTAATAACATTTAGAACAACTTCGTCACTTCACATTTTTGTTTTTTTATCACGTGGAATGATGTTTATAGACATCCAATGTTTATTTCCTCCAGCTACCTTTCTTATAAGTAATTTTAAAAAATGACTACTAATACTTCTGTTATCGTAGTGTACCAGTTAAAAATTATCTGTTACACTAAGATTTATGTTTTCGTGACTGATATACATTCCGGAAAATTGGTTGGCCTCCCAACTCCTCCTTCATACCTCTAACAAGGTAATCGAAGGTTTCTATGCTTATTAGGTGGTATTTCTTAAATTAATTACTCATTTTCACTTCACTAAGAGTTCATTACTGACGTGCTGTAACTAGATCGGATCGGATTGGGTAATGTAGGCCGTTGTCGGTCAAAAGAAATTGGATCGGATCGGATCTGGTCTGACCGGGTCGGATCTGATAGAATCGGAGCTGATCTGATCTGATCGGACCTGATAGGATCGGATCGGATCTGATCTAATCGGATCTGATCGGATCGGATCTGATCTAATCGGATCGGATCGGATCGGATCGGATCGGATCGGGAGAAATAGGGTCCAATGTAGGTGCAGCCGAACTCGGACCAGTCGAATCCCTAAATAAGTCGGACATAATCTCTGGTCTCGAACGATTCATCAGCCAAACCTCCAGATGGCGTCATTTTACAAGAATATTAGAAAATCTAGCAGAGGTTTGGGCTACTCTGTATTAAAACCTAGTGGTACCTACTGGTAAAAACCTAGCGTAAAACGAGACATTCTGGATTCACGTCGAGAAATTACGAGGTAATGTAACACAAACAGAAAGATTATAAAAATCATAAAAATGGTACAATATCTCCCTAAGTATAACCAAATTCTGAATAAAATTACTACAAAACTGCTTCCTAAAAGACCGTCAAAAACTCGTTACTGACCGACTCGTTACGTCAAATGGACAGTCTGACTCACTGCAAATTGACTGATTGATGTAAATTGACTCTAATCGTTTTATAATGACGAGTATTGACTACCCGGGATGAATACTGTCACTAGGAGGTAGTATCGATTCATCGAGGCAACTTCATAGTCATCAATTTCACGCTCTAGATATTACTTTGTCTAACCTTATGAAATTATCTTCTTTTAACGAGCAGATATTGTCATAAGAAGAGTTGTACTAATTCCTACTTGATACAATCCTGGTTTTAATAAAAATATATAAATATTCAATCCTTCCGTAGGCCGCTCTCGGCATTTAATGGGTATCTGTAAAACGGAATAAATAAGCGATCTGCCGTAAAACACTGACCACATTATTGTACCGTAAGTTAAATGAAATTCCGTAACAGTGAAATATCCGCTCATCTGGCTATATATATATATATATATATATATATATATATATATATATATATATATATATATATATATATGAGGAGCCTGGTATCAAAGTTGGACAACTCCACTTTTGCTTTTTTTACAGGAGAGCCAAAAAACCATATCTACTATAGGGATGTCAATATCTTGGTGATTTTTTTATATGTTATTCTTATAGACCCCAGAAACATTTTTACAAACGCATTACAAAATAATATGAATATTAAGGCCGTAATTACACTTCAAATAGTGGAGTTGTCCATGTTTGAAACCAAGTCATGGAGTTGTCTGTTTTTGAAGCCAAAGGGAACCATTTTAAATTTAATCTGTCCTTTTTTGAAACCAAACAAATATGAACTCGTTATCAATAAATTTATAATTTCTTCCTCTACACTCTAATGCATGAGGGTGTTTTAAAATAATGTAAAACTATCTATTTCTTCCCAATGTTCTCCGAGGTTCTTGGCATTCAGCCATGATGGCTTTGCAGTGCATGTTGGGAGATTGTATGAATGCGAGCTTCTCATTGGCTACTGAAGGAGTTGTCATTTTTTGAAACTGAACTATGTTGGAATTGTCCATATTCTGATTCTGAACTGATCAAATACATGATATTTTATTATGTTCGGACTGTTTTAATGCAGACAACTTGTAAAACCAAATGCAGCATAAAAATCCACTTAAGAATCGACTAAAATCTCAAAACTGAAAAAAATGGAGTTGTCCAACTTTGATACCAAGCTCCTCATATATATATATATATATATGTCAGTCTGTTTGTTCCTTATACAAATCCACACCGTTTGATACGGGGAATCTCCTAGGCTAGGTCGAAATAGTCAAATGTCAAAATTTGGTCACAAGGTTTTGTTGAAGAAAAATTGGCTACAATGAACCATTCAGATTCTGTCTAAAAATTTATTTTTTGATGTCGTTGATAATTAGAATAACTGTAACTCATTGATGACTTTACATCATTATATTAGCAAAAGTAATGCAGTTTATTTCAATTTTATATCAACATTCACTGTTTAACTCAGGAGCGCTGGCCTTTCTTTGATAAGAGCTATCTACTCGCAGGCTGTGATGCCGGCTGCTTCACGAATTACTTGACAGATATAGACAAATTCACACCGTTTGGCCGATTTTAACCCTTTCCGTACTGTGGACTTGTACTGCAGTCGAGAGCGGTCGGGACCTGTATACCGTGGACTTGTGTAGAAGTCGAAGGAAGACGGGACCCACGTACCGTGGACTTGTGTAGAAGTCGAAGGAAGACGGGACCCACGTACCGTGGACTTGTACAGCAGTCGAGAGCTCGGCGTATATCTCGCATTCTTTCTCTTCTCATTTCTCGACTTTAGAGCTATCTAGTGTTACCTTATTGTACTTCCAGTATTCCTGTCTATTACTAGATGGCATTTGAATGAAGTTTGTGGTCGATTTCAGTCGAATAACAACTCGCTGCCTTCTCCGCCCATTTACCCGGTCAACCCTCTTCAAATTATCGTTTCTTTTTATACCTCTGTACATTCCCAATAACTTGTTTTTGCAAAATTAGTTCACTTTTAGTCTTCAAGTGTTAAGATCTTATATTTAGTTTTGTTAAATTTAGAAAAAAACGTTTTTTTTTATTGCGTGTCTTCCATTTAAAAATAAATGTAATATTTAATTGATAAGATTAATATATTATATATTTAATTGAATAATTCATTAAATTAACTATAAATATTTATAATGATCCTTTTGTTTTTGTAAATACGTTTTATACAAAAAATAAAGTAAGTTTTTAGCACCGCCAGTGAACAAAGTCACGGATCAAAAAAGAAGATGGGAAACTTTTTGCTGTAGTTATGGAGTATATTATTCCCTTGCTTATTATTCATAAAACAAAGGGCAAATGACAAACAGAAAAACCATCTTTTTTAGTGCCTATATAATATAACTTTTTTATTCATCTTAAAAATAATTATTGAAACGCCAAACTAATTCAACATGAATAAAAATTAATAATCATTGTAACCAAAATAAAAATAAAAATGATAAAAGACGAATTTTACTACGGCGAGGAGATTGCTGAAAGTCGAGGCGCTGTGACCGAGAGTGGGAAAAGTATCCCGTACAGAGGGACCGAAGCCGGGTGCGAGTATCCCGTACAGGTGAACACACTCCTTGCGGCTCATTGCGTACGGAAAGGGTTAACGTAACTTGGTACACACGTAGATCTTGATACGCGGAGTGTCAAAGGCAGAAAGTGGGTGTAGCTTGGCACGCCGGGGAATATATATATATATATACTAGTTGAATATATGTTTGGCAACGAAGCAAAAACGAGCAAATCTCTGAAGGACTATTTGTCTTGTTTAGTTTTTTGGTCCCCTACACGCTCCTGCAGTTTTGCGATTTAAAACCAATATACACAACAACAAATATCTTGATCCTGTCTCGGCTTCTTTCTCCAGCGGTGCTCGTTGTACTGCCGTTATATTTCGCCCAAATCCTATTGGGCGAAATATAACGGCAGTACAACGAGCACCGCCGGAGAAAGAAGCCGAGACAGGATCAAGACGATGCCCCAGCGAAGGAGCCTAAAGGAGAAAACAACAAATATATATATATATATATATATATATATATATATATATATACATTTTTTTAAATTTCAAAATGTACTGAACATTGATCAGTGGTTTAGTTTTAAAACAACTGTCTCTTCGTTACGGAATCTTTGGGCATCTATAGCATAAGTATAGTGAAACTTCAGCATTTATTGTGAGCACCTCTGTTTTGCGTAAATTTGCCCCCCCCCTATTGCATGAATATATTTCAACCAAGAAAGAAATTAAATTTAAGTCTCACAATGACAAGTAATGAATTTTTTCTTTAAAACTGAATAATATCATATTTTTAACAGAGCATGTTTTATTCAGGTCAATTTTGTTGGTGGGAGATGTATTTTTTTTTGGGGGGGGGGAATAGAAACAATATGCTAGCATCAACAGATGGATTCGAAAGAAAAAAAATTCCAATAACATCCATATGCAAACAAATACAACGGAACGAATATCCCACAGTCATAAAGCAGAAACGATAAATGCATTCATACAGGAGGCTTGTGTTTATCCAGCCTGTTGTTCGATGTCTCTTCGATTACATTGTGCTGTGAACCGACAAAGGCAGACGTATTCAACAGTTCAACACACACGTCAATACGCGCCTAACATATGCGTTCAATCACCTCTAGAATTGGCGTTCAAAATTCGGCAGCGACTCGCTCATGTTTACTGCCATAATGTTGTTTATCATTTTTTACACAATCGTATTAATAAATTGAAAACAATCATTGCTAAAAAAAAGTGTTTCGATTGATGAGGTCCGCAAAAAGATCTATTTTCAGGATTAGGCGACATTTTTACTAAGCCGTGTGTTTTTGACATGAAAATGCCACATGGCAGTTTCGGATAAACAGTGACGTAAATTAAAATAATTCAACTTTACAGGAGAGTAAAAAACGATTTGCATTTGTATAAAACGTATAATTGAAACAGAGTTGGGCAAACGTTAGCGCGCGCTAAAAGCTGATACCTCTCCGCTAATTTAGCGAAACTGTAGAAAGCCAGCGCTAACAATTAGTGGTTAGCGGCGGCAGTGCGCTATCCGCTAATCTATTTATGAAATATCGTAACTGCTATTAGCTTAAGCTATAGTTACAACTTGTAACTATAGCTTAAGCTATTAGCAATTACGATATTTCATAAATAGATTAGGGGTTAGCGCACTGCCGCCGCTAACCACTAATTGTTAGCGCTGGCTTTCTACAGTTTCGCTAAATTAGCGGAGAGGTATCAGCTTTTAGCGCGCGCTAACGTTTGCCCAACTCTGAATTGAAAAGGGTGTAAGTGACAGAAAATAATGATATATTTAGTGTATGTAGAATATATACCTTACTTTCATTTATCTGGGATTAGGATCAGCCTAATTTCCTTATGTGCAGTTGCTTTACTGTTTTTCTAAAAATTTTTCCTTGTTCTAGAAGAATCATTTTCTGTCCTGAGTCGAACTTCTTCAGAACAAGGGTAAAAATAGGTATGTATATATATATTTTTTTAAAATAAAGAGTGTTTATTTATGGACCATAATGGTTGTAGGTTACAACTTACAATTATAACTTCAGCCTATTTAAAACAAAATATAAACAAGTCCTATTAGTTTTATTAATTTACTTAGTTATCGGAATAACATATGATTTACATTAATTCACCTTATATTCGTAAAACTAAATTAAAATAGAGCTTTAATTCAGTTTTTAATCAATTCCCAATGATTTAGTTTTAGTTAAACGAATATTCATTACTTAATTTAATTTTTGTTTTAGTTTTTTTAGGTTGCAAGTTTTTGTTTAGATTTAGTTTATTCTAAAAAGTGAATTTTAGTTGTTAGTTTTGCCCAACATTCTCTATAATGCACTATGCATATGTAAGTATTATCAAAATGACAGATGAATCGTTCAATTATCCATACCCTCCACAAAAATAAACATATCGCACTAGTATTTCTAAACTCAAAATAAAACTCAACTGACAATGTGCCACTCATACCTATGTAGGGGCATTCGCATTAAGACAGGAAGAGCGATTCATGTGCCCTTTGGCGTACAAGCTCTGTAGCTAGGTACATACAGTTTTGATGGTTGATAAAGAGATATTTACCATGTCTTTCAGTGTCATAACTATGGCGGTGTGATTTTTGAGTTGTGTCACTTTAGAAATAGTAGCGCGATATGCTTTAACACTCCAATGGTCGCGTGAGATCTCTCAGATACAGAGCATCTTACGTAGACTGTGTACGGGACGCAAGTGCGAGGGTCTAGCCTTTACTATTCCTACAGCAGATAGTGGCTTATAGGTCAGTTCTGACCTGACGCTCCTCCAAGCAGTAACTATCCACTGAAACTATTTTGTATCTCATAGATACCACGCGACCATATTTTTACTTTTAGAACAGAGGGTACATTGGTGTCATAATTACCACAAAATAAAAACAACAACCAAATAAACGTACTTATGATATCAAGTATGAATATGGATGCAGCGATTGATGAAGAAACAGGGGTAAAAAAAAATAGCACTGTAGCCGAGAGAACCAAAACTATAAAGCGATGCCAAATTTTTGGGCAAACAAGTCTACAAGGCTCACCCAGTATAAATGCAAGGGGTACGGCCAATATTTATGTCTCTATCATTGCATTGTTCAAATGGATGTAAAGTGGATTATGATACAGAAGACGTTTATTTTAGTTATATGTTTCTACAAAATATTATTACTATTTGCCCTAATTTTTACTACCTACTTGTTATTTGTATATTTCAACTGTATGAGTTTGCATATAATAAATAAATAACATATAATACAAAGCAAGGTGATGAATAACCTTCAATGTTCAACATATACAATTATTATATAATAAAAGTATATGTTGAACTTTGAAGGGTTATTAATTTTCATCAATATATTTAAATAAATAACTTTTTCTTGGTAAATTTACTATTATTTTATATATTAATCTCCGTTTAAGAGTTTTTGTTCATTCTTAATACAATAGATAAAGTTATTTACGGTAAATGAGACTGAAACTCAGGCGTATCTCTCAGATACAAGGCGACCACCAATGGTAGTTTCAATGGCGCGACCATTGGAGTGTTAATAGTGATGACTTACTTGCAAGCATGATCGACATCTTTTTTCGAGCTTGGAATCCCTTTAAGTTCTGCCTGATCTATGATCGGCGGTAGCTGCTTCATACAGTTGTCCAGCGAAGATCTGTCTCTGCAGTTTACCTTCTCTCGGCTCGCATCAGCCAGCAATGCGCTCACTGGAAAAGTCAAAAATATATCACTTCATATAATTAATTTTATTTGTTAATATTGTTTATTCGCTTAAATTCTTTACGATTTTTGACAGTAAGCACTCAGAGACAAGTCTTCCATGAAACCAGACATTTTTATTGAATTACTATTGTATTATAATAAAATTAAATTAAGTTGTTTAAAATGCATGTGAATAAAGCTAGAAAGAAAAGCTTTATTCACAGTAAATAAAGGGTGCTGCCCAAATAAATTGAATTGCTATATCGTCGATAAAAATTCAAAGTATCGAATGTGAAAAAACGCATTTTTCATTCTCAATCCATACTGATTGCTGTTGGACTCATGTACGATGTGGCAAATTCTCGAAAATTAAAGAAAAATAATTATCGATTACAGGTAATCAAACTAACGAATGTGCATTAAGTCTAATTAAAATATATCATAAGATGAAATATATATATATATATATATATATATATATATATATATATATATATATATATATATATATATATATATATATAATGTCATCTATAAGGTACCAAAACACTTTAAATTGGCCCATTTTTTTTTTTTTTTTTTTTTTTTTTTTTTTGAACCATTAATTAATAGTTAGTAGTTTTAGTCATATGTATGTATATATAAGTCATATGTATGTAAATAATTATGTAAATATAATATCTATTTTGTAAATAGCAATACTGTAAATAATGTTAGCTCCTATTTCTTATTCTTAACACTTATGTAATATTTATAGTGTAGATGGAGATAGTTATATAAGTAAAGAAAATGTACAAGTAGTAAGTAAAAGACAGGCAGAAATGAGCGGAGTATATATATCAACACAATAAATTTTAACCAATCTTATTTTTAAAAACAATGAAAATACGGTAGTTGGAAAGAAAACAGCATGTAGAACTTGTTGGTAAAAACAGTACAAAAAAAAAAATTAAACAGTAAAAACAACGCACATTTTTTATGTAGTGAAAAACAAAATGCTCTAGTGGTATGTATCTATATATTAATTGTTATAAATTTTATTCACTTATAAAATAGATTTTGTTTTTCACTACATAAAAAATGTGCGTTGTTTTTACTGTTTAATTTTTTTTTGTACTGTTTTTACCAACAAGTTCTACATGCTGTTTACTTTCCAACTACCGTATTTTCATTGTTTTTAAAAATAAGATTGGTTAAAATTTATTGTATTGATATATATACTCCGCTCATTTCTGCCTGTCTTTTACTTACTACTTGTACATTTTCTTTACTTATAAGTTGTATATATTTTTTAGCTGAAGAAGGCTGCCATTGTTGCAGTCGAAACGTCCAAAATACAGATTTCTTTTTGAAAGTCTGACGTTTTTTCTCCTAGCCGAATCCCAACTATACCTGTCTTCGTATGTAATATTTAGTTCCATAAATTTCTACTTTTGTATATTGTATATTAGTTTTGTAATTTAAAAAGAGCAAGTCACCTTCGTTGCGAAGCTCTTAAAATAAATTAAAAAAAAAAAAAAAAAATTGGCCCATCTAAAAATATTTGCTAAGAGTATATCTGATCTGAGAGAGGAAGCCCAGCTATAGATACAGGGAAAGAAAAGCATTTTCTTGTTATTTAAGTGTCTGCATTAAGACACATCGTCGATACAAATGCAAACTAACGAATATGAAAAAATGCATCTTTCATTGTCCATCTTTAATAATTTCTGCTGCACTTATTTACGGCAAATTCTTCAATCTGACTTCACTCTATTAAAGGGAAAGTATTCCACTATCAAAAGGTCAAATCTGCCGAATATTTGACTGTCCAAAAAAAGTTATGAATAAATACTTTTCCACTCTGAAAAGTGGTGATTTTCATATTCGTTAGTTTGCTTTTGTATCGACGACATTATAGTCAAGTTTTATTGTATAATTGTTTTATTTAGTATTTTTCGTGCCAAATCATTTATTATTATATATACGGAAAAAAACTGTAACAGTTGCATATAAATGCATAAAATGCATAGGATGTGCAGAATAAACAATAAACTCCCACATCCTAGGGTTACTTCGATGTGGAAATAGTCAAAAAAAAAGGTACCAAACCACTTTTCACATGCGATTCTTTGCATTTGTATCGACGACATAACCAGCCTGTTTATCATTCATTGAAAATTCATTTAATTAATATTGGGATGTTTGATTATTTAATTTATAATAAGGTGGAAATAGGAAGAAGAAAAAAAGTCACTTCTATCTTTAAATGAGTTTTTTTATCAAATATATATATTTTCCTGGAGGAGCAATTTTGATTTTATTAAAGATTCCAGATGAATTTTACGATTTTATCTATGTGATTGATAGTTAAATAAAGTGTAACTACAACCATACAATTTATGTAAAAACAATGCATATTCTCCGAAATGACTTGTAATCCAATCTAACCTCGTGGTTATAACCTATGGCAAAATAGCTGAATTACCAATGCATATTCTCCGAAATGACTTGTAATCCAATCTAACCTCGTGGTTATAACCTATGGCAAAATAGCTGAATGACCAATGCATATTCTCCGAAATGACTTGTAATCCAATCTAACCTCGTGGTTATAACCTATGGCAAAATAGCTGAATGGCCAATGTTGACTGTGTCAGTTAAAGTTTTAAATAGTTTTAAGTTAGTATCGTCCAAGAGAGTGTCCAATATTCAAAAATAAATTGGATTGTTTCGAAATGAGGAATAAAATATATTTTATTTTTTTTTTATAAGAAAGCACCAAAAAGACTACCATAGTATCTTGAATTTCTGAAATTATGTTCTTCTCAAAAGGGTGCCTTGAATATTTTATATTCTTCCTTTGATTCGAATCTTTTTTTTTTCTCTAATAGAATTTCCTCGCCTTAGGACGAGCGCACAGCCCTTGATAAAAAAATAAATAAGGAAACACCTATATAATAAAAGATAAATTTTTATCCACAGGTATAAAATTGAATATTCCATTTATGGTTTATTATAAATCAATGTGCTCTTCAAATTACCATAAGAATTCAATATAGAAAATCATCATGATTGAGGAGGGTGTAGGGATTCCATCAAGAATTCCAGCCATTACTTGATGAGGGATCATTCATGGATCAAAATCAATGTAAATTTAGTTCATTTCTTTTATTTGTCTGTATCGGATTTTTCGCGGGAAAGATATTTTTTTACTCAGGGAAAAGAATGTCCTTTTCTTTCTCCAGGAATAAATAATCAAGTTGAAGTCCGCATTTTGATTAGCTATTGATACTTTCTTAAAATATTTAGATGCAGATTCTTAAAACGATTTTAGCATGGGATATAAATATAAAGTTTGCTGGGATTTTTATATTATAGGAAAACTCCTTGCAATTTATGTAATCATTAGTCGTACGCATAACTTGAACTTTTTATAAGACCTTTGCAGGGTATCCGGCAATTAAATTCCTATGAGACAGGTTTTCCTTGATTTGTTCATTACAATCTTCAATGGTGTACTGATAAAGCAGCAGATACTCATCATTTATCGTGTAATCTAACAGGAACATTAAACAAGAACAGGGAACATGTTCTCCAGAAAGCATTCCTGTGTACTACAGTACAACTATCATCTAACATTACAAACTTTGCAACATATTGGAGTGTACACGTCCAAACGTCTAACCGCACATTATTGATCTCTGCCTCTCTCAGAATTCTCTCGTAACTAATGTAAGCTTGCATGATGGTATTCGTTATCCTTAAGACATAATTTATGTCATATATATATATATACATATGTATATATAAAAATTGTTTTTGATGTTAGAAGGAATGGGGACCAATGTACAGCAGACCAATGTAAAGCATACCAGGAAATGCCTAGACGCTCACAGAGGTATTACGAGGCAGAGGTGAGGCTACAGATGACCATTGGGCTGGAATAGCCGAGGCAGTGAAGCAAGCAGCCCAGGAGACCTTAGGGTACCAAGAAAGAGAAAGGAGAGCCCCATGGTTTGATGATGAATGTCAAGCAGTCACGATCATAAAAACCGAGACTTACAAGAGAGTGATACAGTACAATACTAGACGCTCTCGGGAGGAATACCGGGACAAGCGGAGAAGAGAGAAGAGAACTCCCGTAGGAAGAAGCGACTATGGGAGAATAAGAAGATGGAGGACATTGAATCTCACCGAACAGTGCATGAGAGCCGCCTGTTCTTTCAGAAAGTTAATGAGGGGAGAGCCGTCTTCAAAGCAATATTTACAAGCTGTAAGCATGAGATTCTGGATAGGTGGAAGAGTTATTTTAGCAAGTCCCTTAACAAGGATGAACCACAAGACACAATAGCGGGAATAGAGGCCGAAGAAATTCCAAATGATGTTGAAGTTCAAGATGCGATAAATAAGCTGAAGAACAACAAGGCACCGGGACAAGATGGAATTCAGGCAGAGCTTCTGCGTTATGGTGGAACAGTACTACTAAAGGAACTCCACAACCTCATCATGTCCATCTGGGAAAATGAAGAAATTCCCCGAGATTGGAACCGAGGAGTAATCTAGCCTCTCCATAAAAAGGGAGATCAGATGGATTTCGGGGATTACCGCGGAATAGTCCTCCTTTCCTGCGCGTATAAAGTCCTCTCAAATGTTCTCTACGAGAGGCTTGTTCCCTACGCTGAGAAAAAGATTGGGAAGTACCAAGCGGGATTTAGAAGAGGTAAGTCCACTACGGACCAGATCTTCTCCCTGAGGATGATGCTTGAGAAATGCAAGGAGTAAAAAATAGTCACGCATCACCTCTTTCTGGACTTCAAGTCAGCGTACGACAGCGTCTCAAGGCCAGCACTCTATCAGGCTCTCGAGGAGATGAATATCCCCGGAAAACTGATCCGCTTGGTAAGGATGACGATGAAAAACTCATGTTGCTCTGTACGCGTGGGAACTGACATGTCTGACTCATTCAGCACTAATAGTGGGGTGAGACAAGGAGATGCCCTAGCATGTCTCCTTTTTAATTTCGCAGTCTCCTTTTTAATTAAGAGCAGTGGGCCGCTCTGGTATTCAGCAAAGGCACACCCTCTTTAACAGCATGGTCAGCTCTTAGGATATGCAGATGACTTTGACATTGTGGCCAGGTCGGAGTGGTCACTGAAAGAGGCATTCCTCGCTCTTGAGGCAGAAGCTAAGCTTCTTGGCCTAGTTGTCAATGAAGACAAGACAAAATACTTAAGAGTTGGAGGTATAGGAGGAGGGACCAGAAAGTTTGAAGTTGGACCGTATAAGTTTGAGAGGGTCAACAGCTTTGTATACCTGGGAACTGAGGTTAATGCAATGAATGAGATCACCCAGGAGATCAGCAGAGGAATTGTGGCGGCAAACCGATGCTTCTTTGGGCTATCCAGACACTTTAGAAGCCGTTCCCTCTCTAACGGGACCAAGATCAATCTGTCTAAAACGTTGGTCCGGCCAGTCTTAACTTATGGGGCGGAAGCTTGGGCCACAACTAAAACAGACGAATCAAGAATCTCGTCTTTTGAAAGGAGTATACTTAGAAGGATCTTTGGTCCCGTTAGAGATGGAGACTCATGGAGGAGACGGAAGAATGCGGAGTTGTATCGGTTATATGGTGACATAGATGCTGCCAAATTCATTAAAATTGGAAGGCTTCGCTGGGCAGGCCATGTGGTGAGAAAGGAGGATAGCGATCTGACCAAAAAGATACCGACCGATAAGATGCTCGGAAAACGGAGAGTTGGCAACCAAATATGAGATGGGAAGATGCTGTCAACTCAGATGCGCGAGACTTGCTGGGAGCTCGAAACGCAAAAGCTGCTGCACAGGGCCGAGCCCTCTGGCGGAGGCTTTTAGAGGTGGCCCAGACTCGGTGACGGGTTGTTGCACCGGATATGATGATGATGATGAGGAGGCATGCGGTCGTTAAAGCAGTCATCTTGTCTTCATACTACTTTATTTAGCCCGACATGTTTCGTGCATATTTTTTTCGCACCTCTTCAGGGGCACTTCTTGCTAGGAAGTCCTCTCGTTACCATGTACTCCCTCTGGAGTCTGGCTTAATACTATGCCTTCTAACATCAAAAACAATTTCTATATTTTGGGTCATCTACAAGAATAACTAATATATATATATATATATATATATATATATATATATATATATATATATATATATATATATATATATATATATATATAGAGAGAGAGAGAGAGAGAGAGCGAGAGGGGGGAAGTGTTGTACCTTTGACCACTTTGCACAATTGATTTTTTTTTAGCTTGAATATTAAGGCTAAATTCTTTTTTTTTTATTTCATTGTAATTAGTATTCTATTGTTTATCATATTTAATTTTTTCAAGGTTCTAACTTTACATTTAATATTTTTTATTAATTTTTAAAAAAAATAATCGTACAGTGGTCAAAGGTACAACATGTAGTTGTACCATTGACCATGGGGTGTTGTACAGGGTGTCCCAAAAATAATGGTCATCCGTTGGCCAGAATATTCTCCAATGCGAGATCGGAAAAAATAACCCCCTTATTAATCCCCGCAAAATTGACCTTGAAATGTTATTCAAAGTCAAATTTTTTTATTGCATATTTCGAATCTACTAGTCATGAGGAAGAAAAAAGTCAACGGCACCATAGGTCAGAAATGACTCCTTATGGTCAAAATGACCATTGACAGCGTATACGTGGGCCATTCCATTCCAATCGACAAATGGTGGCCGATTTTGATCATTTCTTTTTTTACATTTTTTAGTAACATCGCCTTACGCAAAATACTTCGTTTGAATTTTTTAAAAAGCATCTTCCAGTATAAAAAAATATGAGTGTATTGAAAAACGGCCCTCTCAGCGGCATTCATTGAAGAACCATAACTCACATTTTACAATAGACCTGCCATATGCCTTCATGAGGTTATTCTCGAAGCTTATCAAGATCTCTTTGCCTTAAGCGTTCAATCGCTGAAATTAATCAATAGGGATTTCACAGGTTATGTAGGAATTTCATGAGTCCCCCCAGAAAAGAGGATAGAATAATTGCCCTCGATCGATCCAGGCCTACTATGGAGCTGAGAAGATTGGCCCGAGCTACGGGAGTCTCGAGGATGCCGGTCCGCCGGATCCTTCGGGAAGAACGTTTCCCTTCTGATTACAGCAAGTTCAGGAGTTGAGGCCCGGGATCAGGAGCAGAGAGCAGTGTTTTGCAGGTTAGTGCTGGACATGTTGGGACGTCTTCCAGCGAGTATTGTGGACGAAAGTTCGTTTCCCAGCGTCATCGTCCACTGCAGGCAAAATGGACGAGAATAACATGGGCTTTTGAAAGAATTATGAGAAATTCTCGCCAGGTCCTTAGCCGAGTGAGCAGGAATTTGAAAGCAATGTTACAGCTTGCCTCAGGAATGAAGTCCGACACATTGAAGCTGGAGAACATGCCCAATTGCTACGGGCGCTGAAGTGATAATCTTACAACTTAAGTTTTTTGTAGTTTTTTTAGGAAGAAACTTTTTTTTCTGCCCAAGGGCGAGGGCAATTATTCTATCCTCTATTCTGGGAGGGACTGGCTGGTTCATGAAATTCATACATGACCCGTGAAATCCCTAATGAGTAATTGCAGCGATTGATTGAAAGCTTCAAAACGCAAAGAGCTCTTGATTAGCTTGTAGAATAACTACATGAAGGCATTCCTGTCTATTGTAAAATATGAGTTATAGTCCTCCAATTAATGCCTCTGAGAGGCATGTTTTTCAATATACTTATAATTTTTGTGTATTTTTGTGTAAGGTAATGCTAGTAGAACATGTAAAAAAGAAAAATGATCAAAATCGGCAATCATTTGTCGATTGGAATGGAATGGCCCACTTAAACTCATACCTGTTCGTAGAGTCCGTCGTCACTGGCGTCGGTGAGAGTACTGGGCGCGAGCGCTTTCGACGTAAACAGATCATTCTCAAAACGGTATTAAATTGAAATACAATTTTTCCATAATTTAGCCAAATCCAGATTCTTAATTTTTTTCTGTAAACTCCCAGCCCACCCCAATCCTCTTGGCAGATCCCTCTCTGCATCATGTATACTTGATGCAGCCATCATACATTCATGTATGTTTGAGCCTCTCTCGTTGAAGATAGGACAGTGTTTTTATTAAGGCATCCGAAGGAAATTACCTCAAAACTATTCCTTTTTTATCTGATATAAATGATTATGGGTAATTAATCCCTTATTATTTATCCTGAATTATTCTTCATTAATCTTTGACATTGAAGTACAAAATTTTGATAGACCATAGCAAAAAAACTTCTTCTGAACACATCTCAAATTTTTTAGAGCTTAAAGTATAATGTACTGAGGGCAATTTAGTTTGCCGAAACTTGCCGATTCCAAAGATTTTTATTTTTAGACCCATCACATAATACAATTTATTTTTTCTTCCAAATTTGAAAAAAATGAGGATAAATCCAAGAAAACGGTAACAATCCTTGGGCAAATGATTCAATTTAATCTGCAGGATGCTCCTAAAGAAATATTAAGCAATATTAAAATGACTGCCAGTTTAGTCCTATAATATATGTAAAAAATGTGGGAACGTGTTCACCGCAGAGAAAAAAACTCTTATATAAATACTGGTTGAAACAATATATCAACTTAGAAGAAATTTTTATCAAGAAAAAAGATATTCACGCCCTGATGGCCCTTCCGGCTTCCTTAGAGGCAGACATAAAAAGGAGTTTACAGCGTTGTGTGAGAGATGGAAAAAGCGCCGGGTTCTTCTGGTATCTGGCCTAGAGCTTTCTTTACGGAGAAGAAATATAAAAAGGCAAAGCAAAATCAGTCCAGACATTAATGAATGTATAATAGAGGATGACATTAATAATCAAATAGATATTGGTTTCGATATAAGTTTACATTCTCAAGAATCCAAAAACGATTCAGACTCGGAATTAAGAAATTATTTAATAATTTCATAGAAAATGGTAAAATATTATTATTCTAGGGCAATATTACTATAAGTATAATTTACTACTATACTATTATTATAAACGTATCATGTTATACTTGATAAACCTCCTTGCCGCCTCCATCGCCATTGGCCTATTTATTACTGATTTATTAGCCAGCCTCCTGAAATAGTGTAACTATTGTAGGTCAGTGTATATAGTTCAACAACGCGACAAAGTTTCCATTGAAATTAGAAAATTCCAGAACATTCATTGGGAGAAGTTATTATACATTCATTGGGGGTTACTTATTGTACAAATTGAAAATTAGCGCTGAAGAAGAAAAAAAAAAAAGAAACTTCTGTTGACATAAACTTAGTAAAACAGTTCCGCAATTATGGGATACTCATATTTTCCTTTGAATAGGGAATACCTCAGAAGTTAGAACGCCTTAGAAATGACGAAGAGACGGGGCAGCTCTTGATAGATGGCTCTTCTTCTGACAAATGTCCATACTCAAAGAGCTTGCCATTCTGTAACAACTTCCCAGGCCTACTTTAACAAATTTGCTCAAGAATTTCCCATCTTTCGAAAATACCTTAGAAATATTCCATTATTTCATTAATTAAATACTATTTAATCTTACTACTTATGAATACGTTTGTAGTGGCTGTGGCTAATCATGATGGCATATACATGAGTTTGTTTTTAATTCTCCAATCTATATACCTACGGGCGAGGTTAGCTGAGTGGTAGAGCACTGTACTAATAAGCTGGAGGACCTGAGTTCAAATCCCGAGCAAGCACTAAAGATTTTTTCTTCTAGTGTCTTCGTTCGTGGGTTGAATTCGGCCTCCCTGACCGTCCCTAGGCCAACCCAGCCTTTAATTAATTTATTAATGGGTACCTTGGTGCTAATGACCCTAGCAGTCGAAGCAACAAGGGAAAATCTGGCGGTCGGAGCATAGTACTGACTACACTATCTCCCTAGTGTCAGATCCCTATATAGTATCTGCCCCTCAGTGCTCTCGTGGCCCTTTACGGGACTGATCTATATACCTTCCTCATACTGTTACAAGTGAAGTAATCATTATTTCTTATTTTATAGCAAAGATTTAACCCACGAGAGAATGGACTTTTATTCACCATGAAGTACTTAGTTAGAATTGATTTCAACAGTAAAATGAATTTGCTAGTAAAACAAGATATTTAAAATGACAATGAATTTTCGGTTGTTTGGAATAGAGCCTTCTAAGTAGAAGTCGAAGAGGTTGAGCGAGTACGTTTACAGTACATAATTGTATTGACTTATACAGCCAGAATTATCTTTTTCTGTGTAAGTTGTTTACTGTATTATTGTGTTTTATTTATGATGCCTTGTTGTTGACATTTTTCACGATATAAAAAAAAAAAAAAAAAAAAAAAAAAAAAAAAAAAAAAAAAAAAAAAAAAAGAAAAAAGAAAAAAAAAGGTTAATTTCTGGGTCATTCCATGTCTATCAACACACTTTTTGACCTCACCCTTTCCGATATTAATGAAAATTGGTACACCCAAAGTAGGCGTTGGGACAATTAAAAATACCAAATTTCAAATTTTTATCTAAAACCGTTTTAGACAAAGAGAGCCTCTTTTGTCTGACACAGTAACATTTATACGATTTTATTTCGAGACGTATGTAACGTGTTAGCATGAAATTCTAGAGGTAATTAAAGAAATAACCTGAATATCGGAACGGTTGGCTAAAAGGTTATTGGGATTCACCCCCGCACAGAACGACCCTTCGCCATTTCGAAGTGACCTTAGGTCGCGACCCCCAAGTAGTAGCCTAGAAATAGGTCGTGACCCTTTATGGCCAAATTAATACCCCAGCCGTTGAATTGCCAGGGGGTTACGTCAAGGAATCCAGCCCTGCCGGCTAGATGCTAATACAGGCTCCCGGTTCTACCTCATGAATGAATCAAGGGTTTTAGGCGTCGGAGGATCCGGGAAACTAAAATGCCAAAGTAAATACAGCCGAAGGTAATAAACCGACAGTAAAATAAAAATAAGAACGATTCATTAAAAAGTCCGACTCGCAGGAACTGCAGCATCTTAGCGCGGTTCCGTTCATATCCCTAGTGCCATTTGATAAGCTTAGAAAAGAAATAAACTTTTTTTTTTTTTATATATCTCGTGAAAATTGTCAAAATCCTCTCGAACATCTCGAATAAAAGTGATATAAAGGCGTCAGGGACACCGACAGTAGCTAACTTTTACACAGAAGCGGAAATTACAGAATCTGGCTCTCATTCTAAAGCAAAGCTCTATAAATCAATACAAAATATGCCTAATAAAGCCTTTCTAGAGGATACAGAAGCATGGGCGTATATGAGGGGGGGGGGGGGGGCTGCAGCCCCTCCCGAAATTTTGAATTGATGATAAAAACTTCTCGTAAAACCCTTAAAAATAAATTAAATAAGATCACTTAGTTCATAAAACATATTTTATTTTACGTGTAATAGCGTTTTAGTTGTCTAAAACTATTCCAAGCTCTAAATATTTAGTATTCCATACCCTGGAAATGGTCTCAGCCCCCCCCCAGAAATTGTTTTTATATACGCCCATGTACAGAAGGATCAAGAAGGAGTACACAAGATTGAGTAGAATACCCTGCCTAATATAGCCTATGTAGAATAATAAGCCGAATAAAACCTATCTAGTAAATACACAAGGACAAATAAAGGTCTTGAATAACAAGTCAAGAAAAAAAACTTTATTTAACAAAATAAAACAAAGTTTAGTTGCCCAACTACAATAGAATAATATACCTAATTAAGTCTATGGAGTAGACACAAATGGACCAAAAACAAGTCTTGTGGAATATTGTTTTTTTTTTTCTAATTAAATACTTTTTATCAATATTTAGTATATAACCTTTGTTGAAAACTATTGATTGCTAATTGATGAATCGGTTTACAACTAAGTAGTCTTTATGAATATTTAGTATATAACCTTATGTTTGGATCTGAGTTTTTGGGGTGCTCTCCGCCTAGGCTTTGTGTTTGTGTCGGCAGATACCTGGGGTATATTTACAGCTCTTGAGGATTAACTCTTAGCAGGTAAATTTCCTGCGGCCCCCTTGTTTGTACGGGCATTGAACCGCCATATTCGCTCATAGTATCTAACCGTTGTGAAGTTTATTTTTTGGATTTAGGACTTAATATACATATGTAGACTAAATCATAGCAAGAAGTCAATCCCCGTCGTCGGTTCTTAACTATGTAGACTCGCTAATGTAATCCAATCTTAGATACATCGTATTTAAAATCCACAGCAAAAACACGACATTTCATCAGAATCCCCGGCTGAATAAAACTTATATAGAATAATATGCAAAATAAAGCCTATCTAGTGGATAAAAATAGAGGAAAAAAGCCGTTCGTGGTGGTAGAAAATCTTAAAAGTATTTCGCTCAGAAATCCGAAATATTGTCACTAATTTTACGTATCCTGTTTTATAGCCAAATAGATTTATATTCTATAATCAATAAGAAAAACCTACTAACAATAAAAAACTATGGGTAACAGATGAAAATAGGGAATACTAAGAATAATTCTAAAGAACGAAATCAACACCAGTACTGTAATCTAGATATTCATACGGCATCTTCGAATTCTAACTAACAAAATATTGATTCTAATTATACGTATCCTGTTTTATTGACAAATACATTTGACTACTATAAGCAATTAAAAACACTAGGAAATATGCCAAAGAACTCGGAGTAGGAGCCTCGACAGTTTCAAGACATTTGAAGGAAATCGACAAATCCAAAACTGACATTTCATACGGTACAGCCTGATATATTTTTAACAATGAATTGTTTTTCTTATTTTAATTAATTTGTTTTATTGTCAAATACATTATCCAACTTTAAGCAATTAAAAAATATCAAGGAATAAAAACAAACAAAAAGAACCGTTCGAATAAACGAAATCAATTACTTCAAAGTTTAAGCACTTATTTCTCCGATTGACATAGCCTAATCAAAAATTGTTTCAGAATCTTTTTTGTAGAACATTTAGTAAGCTTTCGCATGGTAAACCTCCGTTTACCAATATTCCTAACCGTCTTCGAGATATTAGGGAATGTATATGAAGTTCCCAAAACATTTCATGTCTATTAATAAAATATTTTATTCTAATCCTTCCTTAGCTCCAAACGTAACCAAAATTTTAAAATATTAGTGTTGATGAAATTCAAGCACGCAGAAAATGTTTCAACTGAATCCCATAATTTTAAGTATCAAAATCAAAGACAAAAAGAACAGTTCGAATAAGCAAAATCAATTACTTTAAAGTTTTAAGCACTTATTTCTCCGATTGACTAAAACTTTCATTACAACCTTTTTTGTAGAGCATTTAGTAAGCTTTCTAATGGTATTCTTCCATTAGAAAGTATACAAAGTTACCATAACTTTTTTATGTCTGTTAATAAAATATTTTATTCTAACCCTTCCTTAACTCCAAACGCAACCAAAATTTCAACATATCAGTTTTAATGAAAGTAGACCAAGCAGTAAATGTTTCAACTGAATCCCATGACTCTAAGTACCCAAACCAAAAACGGCATTCAAATATTATTTTTTCAGTTTTCTCGAAAACGGTTAAAGCTATCGCCTTGAAAATGGTTCCATTCGATTTCCTAGCCCAAGAAGCCTTTAAAAAGAGTACTTACAAGCTTATGAACTCAAAAACGTAAGCGTTACGATTTTTTTTGCGCGAATTTCGCCCCAAACGCCATCTTCCAGTGGGCGGATTTTGCTGGTTAACGAACTTGACCTTTCAAATTGGACGACAGATTTTTGTACCAAATTTCATCGAAATCGGACCATCAGGGAAGCCAGAAATGAGCGAACAGACAAATATATATATATATATATATATATATATATATATATATATATTTATATATATATATATATATATATATATATATATAAATATATACATATATATATGTATATATATATGTATATACACTGGGGAGCTTGAGGTTCGTCTTAAGCGATTAATGAACAGTTTTCTCAGATTTATCCTCGATACCCCCAGGGATGCCCATATTTCACACCGGTATTCCGAGTTGAAGTGGCTATTTCCATCAATTCGACGACAATATTTCCTAGGTTCCTTCCTTTACCAAACCATTTCTTCCAAATCTCCTTCCTATATTTACAACCTCCTGCAGTTTAAATCTGCTGTCCATTCCCGTGGTACCCGCTCCCGTCCCTCCCATCTCTATCCTCCAACTCATAAAACAGCCTTCTTCGACCGTTCCTTCATCTCCCGAGCCTCCTCCTTCTGGAACTCTATCCCTCTTTCCATTCGACACTCTCCTTCCTTACCTGTCTTTAAATCCCGCCTCTTTGCTTTTCTCCTATCCTCCCAGGAAGACGCTTCTTAAAATTTCACCACCAGGAAGACCTGATTACCTTTGTAAATGTGTTTATGCATTTTCCTAGTTTATATCTTTTTATAGCCCCCATTCCTTTAATATTTATTCAACTTTTTAATATTTATTTGTTTATTTAAACTCTTTAATTTTATTCCCATCCCCCTCTGAACATTGTATCATCATTGCCCCATTCCAATGAATGTACATATTTACTTATATTTCATTTTATTATTTAAGGCTTCACATATAATATTTGTATTAGTTGCTTTCTTTGTTTTGTTCTTTTATACTTTTTTCTTTATTCATATTTATATTTTTAGGTTAATTTCTTTATTGTTTATTTTGTACTTATTTTTATTCTTATGGGACGAAGTCCCAGAATAAAGTTTTTTTTTCATTCATTCATTCATTCATTCATTCATTCATACAAATTTGAACCACCGTTATTTTCGGTCTGTGAAAAATGTCAACAACAAGGCATCATAAAACACAATAATACAGTAACCAACTTACACAGAAAAAGATAATTCTGGCTGTATAATTCAATACAATTATGTACTGTAAACGTACTCGCTCAACCTCTTCGACTTCTACTTAGAAGGCTCTATTCCGAACAACCGAAAATTCATTGTCATTTTAAATATCTTGTTTTACTAGCAAATTCATTTTACTGTTGAAATCAATTCTAACTAAGTACTTCATGGTGAATAAAAGTCCATTCTCTCGTGGGTTAAATCTTTGCTATAAAATAAGAAATAATGATTACTTCAGTTGTAACAGTATGAGGAAGGTATATAGATCAGTCCCGTAAAGGGCCACGAGAGCACTGAGGGGCAGATACTATATAGGGATCTGATTCATGACCATACGGCACACTAGGGAGATAGTGTGGTCAGTACTATGCTATGACCACCGTTTGGGAGATATTTACGGAAATATACCAAGATCCGAAAACTTTTCATGTCCACTGATCACATTTTTTTCTCGAATACTTTCTTAGTTCCTAAGGTGAAACCAAAATTTAAACATTTTTGTTAAGATGAATCTCAACGATGTAGAAAATATTTCAATTGAATCCCACGATTTTAAGTACCCACAAAAAAAGTGTTACAAAAACATTTGTTCATCTTTCTCAAAAATGGTTATAGATATCGCCTTAAAAAAGGTTTCATTCTTTTTCCTATGTTAAGAAACTTATAAAACGAGTAACTGCAAGCATCTGAACTCAAAAAAGTAAACGTAGCGAATTTTTTCGTTTGTTTTTCGCTCCAAAAACCATCTTCCGGTGGACGGATTCTGCTGGTTAACGAACTTTACCTTTCAAATCAGACGAAAGATTTATGTACCAAATTTCGTCAAAATCGGAACATTTTGAGCCAGCTAGAGAGTGAACAAACATTTGAATCACCTCTATATTCTTGATCTAAGGGTTCTGAAGCGAGAAAACTTCTAGGCGGCACTTTCGGATTGCGTCGAAAGGTCAACCTCATAAGCTTGTCCCTATGAAGGGAGGTAGGAAGCGCGCTAAAATAAGGCATTGTTATAACATAGAATTAATATTATTCCTCTCTCCCTATAGGGGAAAACCATCCCTTGCATCAACATACACCAGCTCAGCAATCTGATTCTTGAACATACGTCATGCTGATTTTTCCAATTTGGTTGCGGGTTCTCATCAAATGCTGGTTAGTCCTAGTAAAGGTCTTGTTTACAGTACAAGAAAGTAAAATCTTTTACCGGGCGATCGAATTTTGAGCTCACGTGCTCTGTAGCAGAGAGCTCTAATACCGAGCTAAGCTCGTCTCATATATTTGACTCTTTGTGGTCTGCTGCCTTCAATAATTTGTCTATTTCGGTACGGTCCGAACTAGAAATATATTATGACATTTCAGTGCTAGAAATACTACTTTTCATTCCAGCAAAGAAGAAAAACCTTCTTTAGAATAATCAAATTTGTGTTAGTATTGTGAAGTACTTTTCCTGTTTGTCTTGTCTTATGTTGAACTTATTTTTTTAAATGATCTTAAAAAATATTTTTTTTTGTCACTAAATTAAAGAGATAAACATATAATAATTCATGCATACTAAAAAATATTGTATATTATTAATATCTCTATAATATACTTACTTGTTCATAAAATGGAGCATTTGGAATTTTATCTTATTACCTCTTTTCATTTTATCACTGACTAGCTGAATGCTTCGTTACGGCAGATAAGTAGTTATTTTATTGCGTTAAATAATATATCATCAAAATTTACGCTACTACATAATTTTGGACAGCTATTATAGCACGGTTCCGTCATACTATAAGTTATTCTTCAATTGATAAGTAATCGAAGCATAATATTTCTTGACATTGGGGCGCTCCGGACCAGTGTCAAGAAAGAGATAGCGTTGAAATAACCTGTTATCTATGCGTTAGCAGTAACAGCAGTTTAACCAGTACAGGTTAAAATCCGTTGTCAATAATAAATGGACGTTAAAATTTAAAAATGTATGTTTACCACGATGTGTTCTGATTGGGGATGCTGATGGGTTCGGGATATTATTACCTCGGATAGACCATCACCAGGAAAACTCTAAGGGGGACAAGTTGAAATGAATCTCAACTAAAATTGATTTCTAGTTTATTCAAGGAATTCCATCATAGCTGAAATTAAACGCAATTAAAAATAATACTATGAAATAGATAGGGTACGGTAACAGCTGTTCTGTTATCGTCCTTTCAACGCATGCTGCCTAGAAGTGCATGCCCTGTTTAAAACCAACTAAAAATTCAAACCCTTTAAAAATACTTAAAAATTTGAATATATATATATATATATATATATATATATATATATAAACTTAGCGAGTGTTCACATTCTAAAAGGAGTGTCCATACAAAATTTCAAATTTCTCCGTCAAGTGGTTTGGGCTGGGCGATGATAATCAGTGAGTGAGTGGTATTTGACAAATATATAGTGCACAAAACGTTTTTTTATTCATAAGTAGTATGATTAAATAGTATTTAATTAATGAAATAATGGAATATTTCTAAGGTATTTTCGAAAGATGGGAAATTCTTGAGCAAATTTGTTAAAGTAGGCCTGGAATGTTGTTACAGAATGGCAAGCTCTTTGAGTATGGACATTTGTCAGAAGAAGAGCCATCTATCAAGAGCTGCCCCGTCTCTTCGTCATTTCTAAGGCGTTCTAACTTCTGAGGTATTCCCTATTCAAAGGAAAATATGAGTATCCCATAATTGCGGAACTGTTTTACTAAGTTTATCTCAACAGAAGTTTCTTTTTTTTTTCTTCTTCAGCGATAATTTTCAATTTGTACAATAAGTAAATATGGCCGAACTGTATATACAGCTCAGAAGATGAAATGAGGGAGAAGGCAGACATATAGCTTCTCCCAATGAATGTTCTGGAATTTTCTAATTTCAATGAAAACTTTGTCACTTTGTTGAACTATATACACAGACCTACAATAGTTACACTATTTCAGGAGGCTGGCTAATAAATCAGTAATAAATAGGCCAATGGCGATGGAGGGGGCAAGGACGATTATCAAGTATAACATTGGAAGAGAGGGATCTGCCAAGATGATTGGGGTGGGCTGGGAGTTTACAGAAAAACTTTAGGAATCGGGATTTGGCTAAATTATGGAAAAATTGTATTTAAATTCAATACCGTTTTGAGAATGATCTGTTTACGTCGAAAGCGCTCGCGCCCAGTACTCTCACCGACGCCAGTGACGACGGACTCTACCAACAGGTATGACAATATATATCAATGGGGAATCGCTTTCGACGCGGGTTGCTCACAAATAAATACAAAATATATATATTTCAATGTTTTTGATTCTTGAAACGACGTTTTGTTACAAAGACTATGGTCGAATGATCGTTGTGTTCGAACGACTTTATGTCAAAAAATCGTTATCCGTTGATTCTTAACTTTGTCCTAGGATAACGATAAATCGAATTTCTCCTAGCTTAAGAGACCCGTTTAAGTGGAATTTCCACTCAAACGGGTCTCTTCCACCGTGGAAGCAGAGTAAACGGAAGCTTTGCGTCTTGCTGCTCTTTGTCCGTACGTCAGACCATCGCATTTGAGTCACCAACGAAGAGTTGGATCTCGTGTGTGTGTGGCGCTGTATGGTTCTCATCAGCCACACGCACCTGAAAACACGAGTGGTATGGTTTGTAACGTTTAAAGAGGTGTTGGGGATTTTACGGAGGACATTGGATTGGATACGTTTCGCTTTCCTGGCTATTTACCGTTATACACGCTGGAAATTTTGTAGAATACCTACAAATAACTCGATAGAACTTCAATATTTGGAAAAGAGAGCATCAAACTGTTTGGTTTGAAAGCACTATTAAATGTAGAATATATTACAGAGATAACTGTGTCAACATCAAATACAATATTTGAACGAAATATTTACTTTATATTATTAGTTTAGGAAAAAAAGTATTGTTTATTAAAATGTATTTATTGCAATAATGGGAAGGGTTATGTCAAATATCGTTAATTTCTTTACTTCCGGATTTCCTCTAGTGTTCCTGATTGGAACTACAGTTACGTCCATGTTCCCTTGATATTGTCTATGGACTTATTTGCATATGACAATTTTCCAGTTACGTCATTGATCTTGATACGCATGAGAATGATTGATACGCATTCTTTATCCCTTACATGCAGAAACAACGGTCAAAGTATCTGTACAGAATATCTCAAATGAATAAAGACTATGTAATAGAAGTTCATAATAAAAAAAATAAATAAATAAATAAAAATAGCCCCGTAACAGGCTATGAAGGCCCTCATGGGCAGATACAGAGGTATCTGATTCATGACCATACGACACACAAGGGAGATAGTGGGGTCAGTACTACTCCTACCGCCTGATTTTCCTCTTTATGCTTTGTCTGGTCATTAGCACCAAGGTACCCATTAATAAATTATTCAAAGGCTGGGTTGGCCTAGGGTCGGTCAGGGAGGCCGAATCCAACCCATGAACGTAGACACCAGAAGATAAAAATCTTTAGTGCTCCCTCGAGATTAGAAGTTCATAATTATGTGCAAATTATTAATTGGCATAAATCAATAATATCCAATATTTGGCTTTTTTCCTTTCCGAATTTAATAAGACAGTCTATCTCAGAAACGGGATCCAATTCGTTTCCCACGTTTTGTTTTTTAATTTGTTTTCCTACCCAGAAAATCGTCCCCCTTTCTATATTTATACCAGGCTTTTGTCACTAAAAATGGAGTTGAAATTGGAGCCGGCAGCCATCCAAGGATAAAACTGGGATGAGAAGAGAGAAGAAATATCTCTTTCACCCGAAGGAAGCCATTGTTGATTCGAGAAAAGCAAGATCTGTAGAAAAAACGCCAAGATAAAATACCCATTCTGTAGGAGCTCCGTAAGCAGAGCAAATTCCTTATCAACCACAATAAATATAAAAAATAAGATATAATAAGATAAAATCTGTATAAAAGAATTGATACACGGACTACGTCAAGATATATAACATAACAAGCTGTTACCAGGCGTGCCATGCTACACCTACTTTCTGTATATAGAAGAGCCCCAAAAAAATTATAAACCAAAAGAGTATTATTAAAATCTAATAACACAAACCTGTAACTGTTTCGAATCCGTGACCTCCCAACTTTGAGTCCTAGACGACTTTGACCTAACCTATAACACCCCCGTATCAAGACATACATTTATGCCAAGTTCGGTGAAAATCGGTCTAACGGAGTGACGGAGTGGATTTTTATATAAAAAAAAAAAAAAAAAAAAAAAAAAAAAAAAAAAAAAAAAAAAAAAAAAAAAAAAAAAAAAAAAAAAAAAAACAGACTGCAGCTGGTCGACGTTTTTGACTTGGCCTATGACAATCCCCTGATCAAGACCAACCTGTGTGCCCAGTTTGATCAAAACATATAGAACGGTTTTGATTTTATAGGGAACAACCATACAGACAGACAGCTGGTAGAGGTTTTTGACCTAGCTTACGGCACTCTCCAGATTAGGATCTACCTGTGTACCGAGTTTAGTCGAAATCGGACGAACGGCGTGGATTTGTATGAGGTACAAACTTACTGACAGACAGCCGGTAGACGTTTTTGACTTAGCCTACGACACTCCCCAGATTAAGATCTACATGTGTACCGAGTTTAGTCGATATCGGACGAACGGTGTGGATTTGTATAAGGGACAAACATAATCGAACGAACGGTGTGGATTTGTATAAGGGACAAACATACAGACAGACAGTTATAGGACGTTTTTGACTTAGCCTACGACACTCCCGACACGTATAAGGAGCAAACAAACAGACAAACAGAAAAACAGACACACACGTGATTTTTATATATATATATATAGATGTACAATTGATAAGTGATATTAACATAATAAAGGCTCTTGATATTATTAATACAAATTGATATTTTGGAGGCACTGTAACCTTTAGTGTTAAGGATTGTTCAATGAAATTCTAGAAAAATGACAGAGCATGTACATGCTGTGTAGCTATGGGAAAACAAATTTATACAACATAAAAAATGGAAGTAAAACCTTGGAAGATCATCGAGAAAAGAAGAAACTCGCCTTAGGATCGGACACACAAGAATAACTCATTCATTGCTGATGAGGCTCTTGTTTTTATTATTAAATTTAAAAACAGACGTTATATACAATAGAATGAAGAAAGTTGTGTTTGTTTTTCAAGAATATATTCCCTTAATATAACATGGAGCTGCGGGTATAGAACCAACTGAAGATGGAGTTCAATAAGCCTGGTAAGCTGAGAACTGATGGAAGTCTTTTTGTATACGTTCCTAGAATACGGCTAGAATATTAGTTCAAAATTGTATTAGTAGACTTTTATTTTGGTGTCCATTCTGTTGCTAGAGTTCCTTCATTTATGATCATATCCATAGACAAAACCCTTATTTTATATTTATTTTGTAATTCCCTGGCAGCTTTGAATTTACTGCGACATTTTAAACTAGAAAAAATGCCTATTTATGTTTCTTTTTAATTATATAAAACACAACAACAACAACTTTTCTTTTATTATTAATAAAAATTTCTATTTGTTTCTGTTTGAACAGATGCTGAAATCAACAGTCTTCGGCTTTATGAATACGGCTATGAGTGTCATGAAAACAAAAAAAATATTTTATTTCTAGACCTACTTGTTCAATATTGTTCATAAGTACATTGTACCTAATACCTAATACTTGTAAATATCTATATTTGTTAAAAAGTGTATACCTCATACCTACTTGTAAATATCTACTTGTTAAGAAGTGTATATGTAAATTACACCCAAATAAAGTCTCATTATTATTACTCTGAATTTACCTTTGTTCTTTTTTATCCACATAATAAAGTCATCTCTCTGTAGGCTGCTAGCATCCTATATGGATGGGGTCAATGTAACCCCCCCCCCTTGTTCTGCTAGAGCCAGTATCAGAGTGCCAGCAATCTAAAGTCTAGGGGTACGCACTTGAAAGTAGAGTGCTAGCACTCTATTGTTGGATGCTAGCTTTGGGTGTGAGAACTCTACTATAGGATGCAGAATTAGCATTCCTGCACTCTATAATAGAGTGCAGGCACTCTAACTAGTGGAATCCTATTTTAGGCTGAAATATGTGGAATCCTATTTTAGACTAAAATGTCCTATTTCTAAATACTGGCACTGAGTCACAGTTTTCAGGCTGCCGGCAGGCTGTTTTTTTTCTCCGTGTACCTGGCAAGCTGGGAGAAAAAGTTAAAACGTTTTTGGGATCGGCTACAAACCTCCAAGCTGTTTTATTCGTTCATCCGTCGTCTCAGGGAGTGTTTCGAGTGCCTTATTCTGGAATGGTTCCGGGCTCGGACCTTTCTGTGAATTTTTGCAGGAGTATCTTTACCACATGTAAGACATGGTAAAAAACATGTTTTTGAAGGACATCATCCAGAATTTCCAATGGGTAAGTTATTTGTTCACATTAATAAAACCAAGGAAATCATAAAATGAAGAAAAAAAAATACTTTTTATGTTTAGAAATTCTTTAATTTCTTATCCTTCAATTTCTCCGTACTAATTGAAGCGATTTAAATGACAAGGAGCCCTGACATAGATTAAAAACAGCAGGTAATAAATAGACTGGACATCTACCGCTGATATGGAATATGTCTTAGCTTCCAATTTACACCAGTAGTTTATTTTTAGAACATCTACCGCTGATATGGAATATGTCTTAGCTTCCAATTTACACCAGCAGTTTATTTTTAGAACATCTACCGCTGATATGGAATATGTCTTAGCTTCCAATTTACACCAGCAGTTTATTTTTAGAACATCTACCGCTGATATGGAATATGTCTTAGCTTCCAATTTACACCAGCAGTTTATTTTTAGAACATCTACCGCTGATATGGAATATGTCTTAGCTTCCAATTTACACCAGTAGTTTATTTTTAGAACATCTACCGCTGATATGGAATATGTCTTAGCTTCCAATTTACACCAGCAGTTTATTTTTAGAACATCTACCGCTGATATGGAATATGTCTTAGCTTCCAATTTACACCAGCAGTTTATTTTTAGAACATCTACCGCTGATATGGAATATGTCTTAGCTTCCAATTTACACCAGTAGTTTATTTTTAGAACATCTACCGCTGATATGGAATATGTCTTAGCTTCCAATTTACACCAGCAGTTTATTTTTAGAACATCTACCGCTGATATGGAATATGTCTTAGCTTCCAATTTACACCAGCAGTTTATTTTTAGAACATCTACCGCTGATATGGAATATGTCTTAGCTTCCAATTTACACCAGCAGTTTATTTTTAGAACATCTACCGCTGATATGGAATATGTCTTAGCTTCCAATTTACACCAGTAGTTTATTTTTAGAGCATCTACCGCTGATATGGAATATGTCTTAGCTTCCAATTTACACCAGTAGTTTATTTTTAGAACATCTACCGCTGATATGGAATATGTCTTAGCTTCCAATTTACACCAGTAGTTTATTTTTAGAGCATCTACCGCTGATATGGAATATGTCTTAGCTTCCAATTTACACCAGTAGTTTATTTTTAGAGCATCTACCGCTGATATGGAATATGTCTTAGCTTCCTATTTACACCAGTAGTTTATTTTTAGAACATCTACCGCTGATATGGAATATGTCTTAGCTTCCTATTTACACCAGTAGTTTATTTTTAGAACATCTACCGCTGATATGGAATATGTCTTAGCTTCCTATTTACACCAGTAGTTTATTTTTAGAACATCTACCGCTGATATGGAATATGTCTTAGCTTCCTATTTACACCAGTAGTTTATTTTTAGGACATCTACCGCTGATATGGAATATGTCTTAGCTTCCTATTTACACCAGTAGTTTATTTTTAGAACATCTATCGCTGATATGGAATATGTCTTAGCTTCCTATTTACACCAGTAGTTTATTTTTAGAACATCTACCGCTGATATGGAATATGTCTTAGCTTCCTATTTACACCAGTAGTTTATTTTTAGAACATCTACCGCTGATATGGAATATGTCTTAGCTTCCTATTTACACCAGTAGTTTATTTTTAGAACATCTACCGCTGATATGGAATATGTCTTAGCTTCCTATTTACACCAGTAGTTTATTTTTAGAACATCTACCGCTGATATGGAATATGTCTTAGCTTCCTATTTACACCAGTAGTTTATTTTTAGAACATCTACCGCTGATATGGAATATGTCTTAGCTTCCTATTTACACCAGTAGTTTATTTTTAGAACATCTACCGCTGATATGGAATATGTCTTAGCTTCCTATTTACACCAGTAGTTTATTTTTAGAACATCTACCGCTGATATGGAATATGTCTTAGCTTCCTATTTACACCAGTAGTTTATTTTTAGAACATCTACCGCTGATATGGAATATGTCTTAGCTTCCTATTTACACCAGTAGTTTATTTTTAGAACATCTACCGCTGATATGGAATATGTCTTAGCTTCCTATTTACACCAGTAGTTTATTTTTAGAACATCTACCGCTGATATGGAATATGTCTTAGCTTCCTATTTACACCAGTAGTTTATTTTTAGAACATCTACCGCTGATATGGAATATGTCTTAGCTTCCTATTTACACCAGTAGTTTATTTTTAGAACATCTACCGCTGATATGGAATATGTCTTAGCTTCCTATTTACACCAGTAGTTTATTTTTAGAACATCTACCGCTGATATGGAATATGTCTTAGCTTCCTATTTACACCAGTAGTTTATTTTTAGAACATCTACCGCTGATATGGAATATGTCTTAGCTTCCTATTTACACCAGTAGTTTATTTTTAGAACATCTACCGCTGATATGGAATATGTCTTAGCTTCCTATTTACACCAGTAGTTTATTTTTAGAACATCTACCGCTGATATGGAATATGTCTTAGCTTCCTATTTACACCAGCAGTTTATTTTGATTATTTACTGCAACAATAGAGAAAATAAAAGACATGTTTCTGTTTGACCCTGTTAGTAACAACTCAGGGGTTTGTGTACATATAATGCAATCAGCGGCTTTCAATATTAATAGATTCGAAATCTTCCGTTTGCTTAATGCTTTAAAGTAAATTCCCTCCCCCATGCAAAACTAGCCACAAGACAACCTGGGCTCAACCCATCAATCACACACGAGGACTTGACCAATGCAATCAAACAAAGTATTTTAATTTATTGGCAAGACAGCTGGACTCTACTAACCGACAATGAATTACGTAGAATCAAAAATACAACTCAGGAGTGGACATCCAGCTACCGAGACAAGAGACGAGAGGGAATTGTACTTGCTCGACTCCGAATTGGCCACACCAGACAAACGCACGAATATCTCATGACAGGACTAATATCCCACATGATATTTACGAATTGTTGAGGGACAGCATCCAGCACATAAACACAATACTTTCTTACTTGCAGGACAATAAACTGTACACTCGCATTTGAAGACATCTCCTGAATAACCAGAGGCTTCCAGGCATTTAACAGACATTTCTAAGCCTCTGGTTATGGAAATAATTGAATATAATACCCATTATAATGCTGGTACCATTTAGGTACTACTTTGAAGGAGTGAAATCGCAGTAGTTTCGAATCACTTATAAATAAATAAATAAATAAAGTGAATTTCCTTAGAAAAACACTTTACATACGAAACAAAACTTCCTCAAAAAATATTATTTGTCTTTACTTAAAACCACGCGATGTAATTATTGACCCATATTTTGAGCTAAATAAATTATTGTTTCTACTTATCCCTGCAGTAAATTCAGAGTTTTCTTCTGGACCCTTGCCAGGACCGTACTTTATTTCTCTGTATTTTAGCAGAACTAAGTGGTAAGTTGTAGCTTGGTGTCGTCACGAAGTTACCAACATACATTAGGTCATGCGTTGGTCATAAACCAACATTTGGGTGACTTGGTGGGTCATAGACCAACATACGTTGATTTAATTAGCCATATTCCAATATGCATATATTGCTTCACCTGATTGGTGAAACTCCAACATACATTATTGGCAAGCTATGTAATAGACCAATAGACATTGGGGAAAATGTATGTCATAAACGAACTTCATTAGATGACATGGTGGGTCATTCACTAAACATACACTGGATAACATGGTAGATCATACACCAAAATACATTCGTTGACATTGTATACCATTCACCAAGATACACTGGGTGGCATGATTGGCCATACCCCAACATACACTGCGTGTCATGGTGGATCATACCCCAAAATACATTCGTTGACAATGTATATCTTTCACCAAGATACACTGGATGGCATGATTGGCCATACCCCAACTTACACTGCTTGTCATGGTGGATCATACCCCAAAATACATTCGTTGACATTGTATGTCATTCACCAAGATACACTGGATGGCCTGATTGGCCATGCCCCAACATACACTGCGTGTCATGGTGGATCATGCACCAAAATACATTGGTTTACTTGGTTGGCCCTACACGAACATACATTGGGCGATTATTAGAACTCTAACATAAAGTAGGTATCAATATAAAAATGTCCTAAAAATAATTCTGATGTCCCGGTTTGAATATATTTTTGACTTTCGTTAGCATTATATTCTCTAGAGGGGAGCATTGAACGTATGAAGTATTTTTCAAAAGTTATTATGATTAACACTGGCAATATTATTGTTTTTGACACAGATTTTCTTCCTGGCCAAAACGTACATATTGTACTGACCTAGTTTATTTTTACAAGACATATTTATCTTCAGACGATTTCTACGAATGCCGAGTTGGGTCGGTATAAAAAATGTTGACCGATAGGGGCACATTAATAACTTCTCACCAAGTAAAACCTCCTCTGGACCGTTTTTCCTGGTTAACGAACTCTTTCAATCATTTGTTGTGGGAATGCTATACCAAATTTCGCGGAAAAAAGAGAAATATTGTTGTTGCTATCATATTATATATATATATATATATATATATATATATATATATATATATATATATATCTTCTTCAATATTTCGTTCCTTAGGAGTAAACACATCAGTAAAATCGGCATCAAAAGTTTAGTTAGCCGAAGTGTACAAGCTACAAAACATCTTTGGCTTATGAAATACATTTTATTCTTGGATTTTAAACATAAAAAATTAAATCATATTTTATTTGTATTTATATTCTTTACTTTATATTTCTTATTTATAAACGTGTGTAATCGTTTAGTTAAGCAATTAATAATTTCAATCACTTTTATAAATTTTATCAGAAGACGGAATATCGATAATTTCAGATATTATAATAAATTTAAAAATTCTAATTGGTAGATTGAAAGACATCTGACAAAGTATGCAAAAAAGAATCTACTATTAATCCTATTTTAAGAATTATCAAGAATTCAAGAGAGACAATCCTCTGAAATTCATAACACGTTTTCAGAGTAGAAATGAAATTAAAGTCATTTATCAGTTATTCAGGGAAACTTGAAGATTTTCTAATGATTTTTTTTTTTTTTTTTTATAAAAAGAAAAATATACACAATATTAGACGGCAGAATGAATTTAATATTCTCACCTCTTTTACTTTTAAAGTTTTGCTTAAAGTTTATAAAGTCTTAAACTCTTTTTAGAGTTTTAATCAAGAATTCTTTGACCTTTTAAGGCAATTTAACTTTAGACAATGTTAAGTTTTAAATTGGTACATTTTCAGTGAGCTATGTTCTTTTATGAGCTAGAATTTTAGCGCTCTCTCCGTCCATGGGGAGGAACCCCGCTTATGAGATTGACCTCATGACCCAATCCGGAAGTGCCGACTAGAAAACTTTACGTTTCAGAACCTATAGATCAGGAAATTAATATTTACTACGCGATCCTAATATCATTTCCTTATTTTCGATGAGTTTTTGCTGTGAGAGGACCTAAAGCACATTTATGTTCCTGAATTTGAGCAGCAGGCTCTAAACAAAATTAAGTTTTTTTTTAGAAAATAAATTAATTTCCTAACAAAATGGACTTGACACATTTTGAAAGTCGTCGCCACAAATACTAATATATTTGGCCACCGACTGTAGGAAGAAAAACAAATACACGCATCTCAATGTGACTACATTGGTCCCGGCCCGAACCGATCCGATTCCATCGGATGTTTCTGTTCAGGACTGATATACTTACAGAAGATTGATATGCCTCTCAACTCCTCCTTCATACCTCCGACATCCAACCTAATCGAAGGTTGCTTATTAGGTGGTATCCCTTAAATTAAGTACTCATTTTCACTTCACTACGTGGTCATTACTGACGAGCTGTGACTAAATCGGATCGAATCGGGTTGGAACCAATTTAGGCACTCACGTCGGCCGTTGTCGGTCAAACGAAATCGGATCGGATCGGATCGGGAGAGATACGGGTCCAATGTAGATGCAGCCTAAGGTGTATTTCTGAATGTTCCAAGAATATACTGCGAGAAAGAGGATCTTCTACCCTATTTGCCTAATGACTGAGAAGGGAATGGAAGATTAGAGGGTTGTTACAACCCCACTATTTGCAGGGAACCAGACACTACACACCTCCCTTCAAATTATTACTACTTTATCACCTACTATTACTAATAGTAATTATGCCGAGGAAAACAGAGTGCTTAATATATACCCTGAAATTATGCTATCCTAAAATATTAACAGTTAACTAATGCTCCCGGAAATGTAGTCCAAATCCAGTTCCAAAAGAAATTTTAAGGTTTTCTTCATAATATTTGCTTTCTTATTTTTGTATTGAAACATTTCAATGACCAAGAATTTTTTAATTTTTTTAAATTTGTTGGTGTTTTTTGACACGTTTTTGGCAATACCCGGAACGATAGAATTTGGGAAAATTTCGAGAGATTCCTTGTATACCTTCTCAAGCTCAACCACATAAGCCGAACGGGCCAATGTTCCCAAATGGGAACCTCTTAGTTTCACGGTTCATAACAATTCAGAAAATAAACACATCACAACAAATGTAATATTATATCGTTAAATATATGTCTGCAATAGTATGAAAAAATGGGGGACTAGTTTTACCAGTATTTCTTATTTTTAGCGCGGTTACTCCCTATCTCCATAGGGAGAACCAGCTTATGAGGTTGACCTCATGACGCGATCCGGACGTGCTGACTAGAAACTTTCTCATTTCAGACCCTATAGATCACGAAAATATAGGTGGCTAAGATTTGTATATATATATATGTATGTATATATTCATATATATGCTTGTCTGTTCGCGCTCTAGCAAGCTCAAAAATGGTCCTATTTTGATGAAATTTGGTACAAAAATCTGTCGTCTGATTTGAAAGGTCCAGTTCGTTAGCCAGCAGAATCCGCCTACTGGAAGATAGTGTTTATGGCGAAATTCGCGCAAAAAATTCGTAACGCTTACGTTTTTGAGTTTATATGCTTGCAGGTACTTGTTTTATATGTTTCTTAACATAGGAAAACGAATTAAACCATTTTCAAGGCGATATCTCTAACCGTTCCTGAGAAAAGTGGAATCAATGTTTTTGTAAGTCATTATTTTTTTGTGGGTACTTAGAATCGCGGGATTCAGTTGAAATATTTTCTACATCTTGGAAATTAATTCCACCCGATATATTTAAATGTTGGTTATACTTGGAGTTAAGGAAGAATGCGAAAACATTTTTTTTATTAATAGACATGAAAAGTTTTCGGATCTTTATGGGCAACGTCAATCAGAGATATAAGCGCTTAAAGCTTAAAAAGTGTTAAAAAAGTCTATTGAAACGGGTTTTCTCTTTGTTTATCTCACTTTGTAGTTGGTTGTTTCTTGTTTTAAATTGCATTTATCAGTAAAATTATTATAGTAGTATAATAAGCTAAGAAACGGTGAAAGGTTTTGGTAATAATAAGTTTGGAGTGGCTGTGGTAATCAAGATGGCTGTGGCTAATCATGATGACGTAGTTTGTTTTGAATTCTGTCTATGTAACCTTCCTCATAGCCTCTAACTGAAGTTTTTTTTTTTTTTTTTTTTTTTTTTTTTTTTTTTTTTTACGGCGCATCTACATCTAGGTCATTAGCGCCGACATCCAGGGTGCAGCGAGGAATTTTACCAGCGAGCCATGGGATGATAAAATTCCTGCCGGAGGTTGGGAATCGAACCCACCATCTCTCGCTTATGAATCCAAGGCGCTAGCCATTAGACCACGGGAGACCCCAATTGTTATTTCTTATTTTATAGAAAGATTTAACCCACGACAGAATTGAATTTTATTCGCCATAAAGCACAAATTTACAGTTGATTATAACAATAAAACGAATTTGCTAGTAAAACAAGATACTTAAAATGACAATTAATTTTTGGTTGTTTAGAATAGAGCCTTCTGAGCAGTAGTCGAAGAGTAAGTACGTTTTCAGTACATAATTGTATTGACTTATTCAGCCTTCCTCAAGAATGAAGATTAAGAATTATCCGTATTATTCACTGTAAGATGGCTACTGTCAGTTTCCTGTGATTTGTGATGCTAATCTATTCCATTTATTCGAGACGTATGTAACCGCGCTAAGATGACGCAGTTCCTGCGAGTCGGTCTTTTTTATTCATGTTTACGCCATAGGGCGCAAACATGCATAACAAAAATAAGAATTACAAAAAAAAAACAGCTTTTTCAAAAATTCCAGGTTAGAAAAATTATTTTTGGTGAATTCAATACTTAATTTATAGGTAAATAATTGGTTACAAGTTTGGTGAAGTGAAAATGTGATTAAAACATTTTTGAATTAATGTTCTCAAATGGGATCAGTAAGTGAACAGTAAAGTCAGGAAGAGTGACACAAGTGCCCTCTGGCGTACAAGCTCTGAAGCTAGGTACATACAGTTTTGATGGTTGATAAAGAGATATTTACCAATGCCATTTCATAACTGAAAAACAGAGATTTTTTATTTGTGTCACTTTAGAAATTCTAGTACGATATATTGTAAGTATTGAAATATTACATTTGTTTTGTATTTCTATTGTTTGAACGTTTTTTTCAGCAATGAGTACTATAAATACTGAATTGTTAGGATAAATTGTGGGCTATTTTTAGTCAATTAGAGGTAGAAGAGGGGAAAATCCAGTAGAAGAAAGCCATGTCTCTGAAGAGGAAGGCCACGTGGAATTCCTTCTAAATACTAACAGTTCCTACCAAGTCAAACTGTCGAATATGCAAATCAGAGCAAACTAGCGAACGAACATATTCTATCCATTGACGCAGAAGTACATTGAAGAATAGTCTTATTCGATAAATTATTTAAGGCATTAAAGGCTATCCTCCTGCAGTTTTGTAGTTTCAGCGCGGTTCCTCCCTCCCCCATAGGGAGGAACCCCACTTATAAGGTTGATACAATGAAACAGTCCGGAAGTGCCGACTAGAAAATTTCGCGTTTCAGAACCCCTAGAGACCGAAAATAACGGTGGTTCAAATTTGTATATATATACATGTATATATATATATATATATATATATATATATATATATATATATATATATATATATATATATATATATTTGTCTGTTCGCTCTGTAGCTCCCAGACGAATGGTCCGATTTTGATGAAAGTTGGTGCAAAAATCTTTCGTCTAATTTGAAAGGTCAAGTTCGTTAACCAGCAAAATCCGCCTACTGGAAGATGGCGTTTGGGGCGAAATTCGCGCAAAAAAAATCGTAACGCTTACGTTTTTGAGTTCATAAGCTTGTAAGTACTCGTTTTATATGCTTACTGGGCTAGGAAAACGAATGAAACCATTTTGAATAACGTTTTTGGTTTGGGTACTTAGATTCATGGGATTCAGTTGAAACATTTTCTGCATGTTCTACTTTCATTAAAACTAATATGTTGAAATTTTGGTTACGTTTGGAGTTAAGGAAGGGTTAGAATAAAATATTTTATTAACAGACATAAAAAGTTTTGGTAACTTTGTTTACTTTTCTTAATTTTTTTTTTTTTTTTTTTTTTTCTTTTTTTTAACGGCGCATCTACATCTAGGTCAGTAGCGCCGACATCCAGGGTGCAGCGAGGAATTTTACCAGCGAGCCGTGGGATGATAAAATTCCTGCCGGAGGTTGGGAATCGAACCCACCATCTCCCGCTTATGAATCCAAGGCGCTAGCCATTAGACCACGGGAGACCCCAATTGTTATTTCTTATTTTATAGAAAGATTTAACCCACGACAGAATTGAATTTTATTCGCCATAAAGCACAAATTTACAGTTGATTATAACAATAAAACGAATTTGCTAGTAAAACAAGATACTTAAAATGACAATTAATTTTTGGTTGTTTAGAATAGAGCCTTCTGAGCAGTAGTCGAAGAGTAAGTACGTTTTCAGTACATAATTGTATTGACTTATTCAGCCTTCCTCAAGAATGAAGATTAAGAATTATCCGTATTATTCACTGTAAGATGGCTACTGTCAGTTTCCTGTGATTTGTGATGCTAATCTATTCCATTTATTCGAGACGTATGTAACCGCGCTAAGATGACGCAGTTCCTGCGAGTCGGTCTTTTTTATTCATGTTTACGCCATAGGGCGCAAACATGCATAACAAAAATAAGAATTACAAAAAAAAAACAGCTTTTTCAAAAATTCCAGGTTAGAAAAATTATTTTTGGTGAATTCAATACTTAATTTATAGGTAAATAATTGGTTACAAGTTTGGTGAAGTGAAAATGTGATTAAAACATTTTTGAATTAATGTTCTCAAATGGGATCAGTAAGTGAACAGTAAAGTCAGGAAGAGTGACACAAGTGCCCTCTGGCGTACAAGCTCTGAAGCTAGGTACATACAGTTTTGATGGTTGATAAAGAGATATTTACCAATGCCATTTCATAACTGAAAAACAGAGATTTTTTATTTGTGTCACTTTAGAAATTCTAGTACGATATATTGTAAGTATTGAAATATTACATTTGTTTTGTATTTCTATTGTTTGAACGTTTTTTTCAGCAATGAGTACTATAAATACTGAATTGTTAGGATAAATTGTGGGCTATTTTTAGTCAATTAGAGGTAGAAGAGGGGAAAATCCAGTAGAAGAAAGCCATGTCTCTGAAGAGGAAGGCCACGTGGAATTCCTTCTAAATACTAACAGTTCCTACCAAGTCAAACTGTCGAATATGCAAATCAGAGCAAACTAGCGAACGAACATATTCTATCCATTGACGCAGAAGTACATTGAAGAATAGTCTTATTCGATAAATTATTTAAGGTATTAAAGGCTATCCTCCTGCAGTTTTGTAGTTTCAGCGCGGTTCCTCCCTCCCCCATAGGGAGGAACCCCACTTATAAGGTTGATACAATGAAACAGTCCGGAAGTGCCGACTAGAAAATTTCGCGTTTCAGAACCCCTAGAGACCGAAAATAACGGTGGTTCAAATTTGTATATATATACATGTATATATATATATATATATATATATATATATATATATATATATATATATTTGTCTGTTCGCTCTGTAGCTCCCAGACGAATGGTCCGATTTTGATGAAAGTTGGTGCAAAAATCTTTCGTCTAATTTGAAAGGTCAAGTTCGTTAACCAGCAAAATCCGCCTACTGGAAGATGGCGTTTGGGGCGAAATTCGCGCAAAAAAAATCGTAACGCTTACGTTTTTGAGTTCATAAGCTTGTAAGTACTCGTTTTATATGCTTACTGGGCTAGGAAAACGAATGAAACCATTTTGAATAACGTTTTTGGTTTGGGTACTTAGATTCATGGGATTCAGTTGAAACATTTTCTGCATGTTCTACTTTCATTAAAACTAATATGTTGAAATTTTGGTTACGTTTGGAGTTAAGGAAGGGTTAGAATAAAATATTTTATTAACAGACATAAAAAGTTTTGGTAACTTTGTTTACTTTTCTTAATTTTTTTTTTTTTTTTTTTTTTCTTTTTTTTAACGGCGCATCTACATCTAGGTCAGTAGCGCCGACATCCAGGGTGCAGCGAGGAATTTTACCAGTGAGCCGTGGGATGATAAAATTCCTGCCGGAGGTTGGGAATCGAACCCACCATCTCCCGCTTATGAATCCAAGGCGCTAGCCATTAGACCACGGGAGACCCCCTACTTTCCTTAATATCTCGAAAAAGGTTGAGAATCTTGCTAAACGGAAGAATACCATTACAAAGCCTATTATATTCTCTACAGAATAGGTTCTTATGAAAGTTTTGATTAGGCGATGTCAATCGGAGAAATAAGAGCTTAAAACTTTAAAGTAATTGATTTTGCTTATTCGAACTGTTCTTTTTGTCTGTTTGTTATTCCTTGTTATTTTTTAATTGCTTATAGTTGGATAATGTATTTGAAAATAAAACAGGTTAAGGAAAATAAGAAAAACAATTTAATGTTAGAGATATGGATTTCCAAGATATAGCTTTTCAACTGCCTAGCGTCCTTCCTAGGGAGAGTTGTTTGTCTTTGATTTTGGTACTTAGAATTATGGGATACAGTTGAAACATTTTCTCCATGTTCGAATTTCATCAACCCTAATATGTTGAAATTTTTGTTACGTTTGGAGTAAAGGAAGGGTTAGAATAAAATATTTTATTAACAAACAAAAAAAGTTTTGGTATTTTTGTATACTTTCGTTAGTATCTCGAAAACCGTTGATAATCTTGTGAAGCGGAAGGTTACCATTCGGAAGCTTACTAAATGCTCTACAAAAAAGGTTCTGAAGAAAGTTTTAATTAGGCGATGTCAATCGGAGAAAAAAGTGCTTAAAGCTTTAAATTAATTGATTTCGTTTATTCCAATGGTTCTTTTTGTCTGTTTTATTTCTTGTTATTTTTTAATTGCTTATAGTTGGATAATGTATTGTATGAATGATTTTTTTCAGTTACTTTTTATTGCTTCCGGATTGGACAATGGGTTGTCACAGTTTGGCCAATAAATACTGAATAATTTATAATTTCTTCATATAAAGTATTTGACAGAAACAAATCTACATTCCACATTTCTTGACTAAAAGGAGTCAATAGTTTAACATATTCTTCAATAAAACTCCACTTCATTTACAGAGATTTAATGTTAACTAAATGTAGAAGTTTTCCTAAAAGCATTGAATCTGTAGTCCGTTAGGGGGCTCAGACAAAAATTTGCGAAAACCCATTGATTCATTGAGAAAAACAGAAGTGCGTTATTAAACGTCTAGAAAGTATCTTTTATCAATGGATTTAATGAATTAAATAAAATTTTCTTAAAGGAAATTTTGTCTATTTCATGGTGGCATAATTAGAATTTAATTATCTTCAACGGTTTTTCAGCAATCCTTTCTTATTCAATAAAAAAATATGTCTACCTTAAAAAAAAAAACAGAAAATTGGACATAGCTCCTTTTCCATTCGGAATCGGACCATACTTTAATAAACTTTTTGTTGGAAATGATGTCTAGAATAACCTCCTGAAGTTTGGCTACTTAGACCTGAATCACCCTGTATATATATACATAAACTTACGAAAAATTATAATTCTTAAAAAATAATGACTGAACGAAAAAATATGTTCCATGTATTTTGTATATACCAATGAAGGAGATTAAAAAAAGGAGCAAAAAATGTGGATTTCCAGATATCTGGATTGGCAATAGAATATCGAGAGGGCTGGGTTGGTTCCAGGCAGGAAATTGCTGGGTCGTAGCGAGGCCAGCCCAATCCCAGAATCTGGCATCAATTCGTAACATCTGTCACATTTCATCATAGTCCTTTGTCACACTCGCTCTTTGCCGTTGTGGTTCATCTCGCTCTCACTAGCTAGGAGGCTTAAATCCGCTAAAAGGAGAGACAAAACGGTTAACTTCCCCTGGGGCTGGTTAGACTTGACAAGCTAAAAAAACAGAAAAAAAGTTTATGTTTAGAAAGAGTGACAATCCTGAGCTACTGGACAGGAAAGTCTGGGAGGCATAAAATAAAAAGAAGAAAAAATGTCAAAATATATATTCTCTCTCTTTCCTTTGCTTTTTAATGTCGATAACATAGCAAAGGAAAACAATATTTATTCAAATCTTAGGAATATTTTTGATAAATAATAAGTTTTGATAAGGTGCCAAAAATTAACCTGATTTTGCTCCATCAAGATGAATAACTCATGATTTTTTTAGAATTTATATATATATATATATATATATATATATATATATATATATATATATATATACACTATATATACTAGCTGTTACCCAGCGTGCCATGCTACACCTACTTTCTGCCTATGACTCTCCCCGTATCAAGATCTACTATACCCAGTCATTTCAAAATCGGACAAACGGTGTGAATTTGTTTATATCTGTCTACTAATTCATAAAGCAGCCGGCAGAGGCCAACACTACAGCAATTCATAAAACAATCGACAGAGGCCAGCACCATAGCCTGCGAGTAGATAGCTCTTATCAAAGAAAGGCCAGCGCTCCTTAGTTAGATAGTGACTGTTGAAATAAAATTGAAATAAACTGCATTACATGGTAATATAATGATGTAAAGTCATTAATGAGGTCGAGTTATTTTAATTATCAAGAACATCAACAAATAAATTTGAGATATTATTCAAAATGGCCGTCAGAATCTGAATGGTTCAGTGTAGCCAATTTTTCCTGAACAAAACTTGTGACCTTTTTGCCTAATTTTGAAGTTTGACTATTTCGGCCTAGCCTAGGAGATTTCCGCATCAAGATCTACCTGTGTGCCAAGTTTGGTCAAAATCTGTCAAACGGTGTAGATTTGTATAAGGAACAAACCGACAGAAACGTGATTTTTATATATATATAGATTGCTTTACAGCAGTAAAATTGCTTTAAAATTTATATCATTGGTTTATACAAAAAAAAAAAAAAAAAAAAAAAAAAAAAACCGATAGTAGATATATTCTGATAAACTAAGTCATCACGAAAATCATTAAATTCACTAACATATTAAGCACATTCGTGCGTGGTTGTCCACCTCTGTGTTTAGGCCTATGTCTTTATGTCCCGGTATCCAAAGCATTGTAATGTTGTGTTGTTTTAATCTGTGTATTTGCGTGTATATTTGTGTGATTATGGGATGGTTGTTGTAAATGCTTTCCATAGAGTGTAAAGAACTCAATGAATCTGTACAAATTAAAATATCACTTTGCTCTATGTTATTTGTTTTGGTCAGTGATAAGTGTATACCTTGTAATTCTGCAGTGTAAACTGTAGTGTAGTCGTGTAATTTAATGGTATTGATTTGATTTTCTGTGATCGCTGCAGCGCCGGTCCCGTTGTTAGTTTTAGATCCGTCTGTAAATGTGAAGAGTGCTGAGGGATTGTCCTTGGTGATTGAATTGTACATAGACTTGTAAAATTGTGAGGCAAGTGGATCATTTTTATTGAAATGTGTCATTGTTAGGTTAATTCTTAAGTTCTTTACACTCCAGGGGGGGGGGAGTGTAAAGGTTTATTTGTGTACAGTGGAGTATTCAGAAACAAGGTGTCATCTGTGTTCTGTAAGTGACGGATAAGTAGAGGTCTGTGTTTCCTATGTGTCTGTGTGTATTTATTAGATAGTTCTTCGCTTAAGTATGCGTGTACACAAGGTGTATCAAGAGCTTTCGATTTTAAAAGAAACTTTAATCCTAAATACCTTCTTCTATACTCCAATGGAGGTTCTCCAGCTTCTACACAGAGACGTGTGTAGAATAAAATAAAATAGGTTGAAAATTCATTATTTTATATCTCCAGTTTGGAAAATAATATCGACCTGATTCTTTCACTAGTTCATTTTTTTTTAGAGAGTATATTAAAGGAATAGTACAATTGTTAAACAATAATTTGTTATATATTTATTTAAAACGCATCTGCTCGTAGACTATTAGCCCCGGGGAAGCATGGCTGCCTGCCACCTTTGTTTCTTGCAATTAGAAAAAACACAGTGATCTTGATTCAGTAGGTAAAGCATTCTTTCTCGGTTTCCCCTTTATTTTTTAAATTACAAAATAAAAATAATATCAGTATATGTAGCAAAAATATGTATTTATGGAAAAATATGTAAAAATATGGATTTTTGACAAAATATGTAAAATAAAAACCTATTTAAGTGCTTTAAAATCACTTAAAACGTGCAGAATCCCATAAAAAATTTCGATTTGAGAATCAGAAAAAAATATGTAAATACATGAACATCCGTTCCCTATTGGTTACAGTCATTATTATTCTTATTAGCACCCCTAAAACGTATACCATTAGCCCTTGACCTGATGAATGAATATTTGATATAAAGTGTTTTTAAAATAAGAAGAAAGGTATAAAAAGGTAGCCAGACGTTTACATGCTTGTAATGGCTAAATCATGTCTTTAATAAGTAATGACCTTTCCTACTTCTGCTCTCAAAATAATTCTACTTCAATTCCCTGTACGTTAATGACTCCCAAGTCATAAGCATACCTAAATACTACAGCTGTCTATTACTATTAATGACCTAATTATGTCCTCAAGGCTTTCTAAAATAATAATAAAGGCAGAATTTATGTTTCTACTGAAATGGTTCTAGTATAATAACTTGGGAAAATTACATTCTTAGTCCGTCCTTCAATTTGTGTTGAGTTTAGCTAATTCTGGGTTGTGTGGTTTTGCACATACAGTATGTATGTACACATGTTTGTAATGTAGATACGACAGGAAGTTTGAAACGTTTCTTAAAATATTCATAGAGTCTATTCACTAAATATGATCCTCGTTAAATTCTGTCTGTGCGAAAACACTCACACACCGACTGGCCACTTCCAAAGTGTTTGTCTGACTGGCCATTTCCGTAGTGTTAGTCCGACTGGCCTATTTAGGACTGTTTGTCCGACATGCCACTTATGGCTGTTTGTCCAACTGGCCACTTATGGACTGTTTGTTCGACTGGCCACTTCCTGATTGTCAGTACGACTGGCCACTTCCTGATTGTCACTACGACTTGCCACTTACGGACTGTTTGTCCGACTTGCCACTTATGGACTGTCTGTCGGACTGGCCACCTATGGACTGTTTGTCCGACGGGCCACTTATGGCTTCGTTTACTTACCAACCACTCCTGTCCCTCTATCCAGTTCCGTACAGTCTGTCCGTTCCTCCACATCGAGGACACTTACGGTCTGTCTATGTGTCCCATTCCAGTCCAGTTCAGGCCTTTTGTCCCCTTCCGATTGAACGAGCTTGTTAAACAGCAGTTCATTAATCTATTTATTAGTTCCAACTAAACATGTCTGTAAATTTTCCTTCTTAGTTAGCATTTTAGTTTCGCTATGACATCCAAAGATAGTACGTCCGTAAAACTTGATCACTTTTAATAAAAATACCCGAAATCAATATACAAAATTTAGTTTCTTTTGTATTGCACTTGAGGGCAGTTAAATTATAAACAAATAATCACCAACTCTCAAATTGAATCAAATGGTTTTAAGCCCCCGGCCGAGATTTTCTGGCAACAAATCAACAAGAAGTAAAACGGAAAATTAGAGAGGCTTAACTTTCCTTCTTCTCGAAGGACTATTCTACTTGAAAACTCGTCAGTGAAGTTAGATGGGTTTCATCTAGACCCGAACAAGATCATAGTGTCAAAGCAGTCGACTAAAAATCCTCAATTACAAACTTATTTAAGTTCAATTAAATATTTAAGCACTTTAACCGTTTTGGGCACATTTTAGAGCAATTTTAATGTAATCACGACCATATATACATCCGAACTATACGGACTGCAGTTAGAACTGACAAACATTCATGACAGAGGAAATTACAACATTACTATTTGTACTGATTCTTTAAGTTCTTTGCTCTCCATGCAAAACATCTACAGCATACACCCCATTATTAACAACATATTTTCACAAATATACTGACTACAGAACAAAAATAAGCATATTAAGTTTCTATGGCTACCTGGATCCGAAGACATTAAACTCAGTACAGCCGTCGACTTGCAAGCAAAATTAGCGACGAAAAGACCTACGCTTGACTTGAATGCTGTGACTTCATCGGACTTATACAAAACATTACAAACTGACATACTGTACGAGTGGGAAGGTGAGTGGGTAAAAACTGACGCCAAGTTGAGGGAAATAAAAAATACAACGAAAGCCTGGAAAAATTCTCCAGGCCGGGAACAGTTCTCCCGTCGGGACGAAGTCATCCTATCCATGCTTCGTATTGGACACACCTTACTTACCCATTCGTACCTACTAGACAGAAAGGACAGACCAACTTGTAGATATTGTAACGAGACTCTGACCGTTAAACATATACTTACCAACTGCAGACAGCGCAATAACCTGACCATACCCTATCACTTACGCGACATAATGACAGAAGGTAGTCCACACATCAATGCATTACTCAAACCTTTAAAAAACTATTCATTATACTGAAAAATGTAATTTATTAAATTTTGTCCGTTTAATTTTTTTTTTTGTTTGTTTGTTTTTTATTCCAATGTGTTGTGCAGAACATAAGTCGACTGGAAAATATTAGACGTTCAGCATAGAAGAATATATATATATACATACGTCTAAGGGATGACGACAAATGTACGATTGACGGGCAGATACAAACTTTTACCCACATACTCTAAGTTGTGAGACTTACGACAGACAAACATTACGACAAATTACAAACATGACGTTACAATGAGGAAGCTGTCCTGGGTAGGAAAAAAATTGTCCAAAGATCACAATTATCTATAAATTAAAAATAAAGATATTATAAATAACTAGTAGAATGAAAAAACGAAGAAAATGCTGACTCCCCATCATCTTGTTGTTTTTTTTTCTTGTTTTAACTAAATTTCTCTTTTTTCTTTGTATTGTATTTGTTTTATTTTTGTATGTTTTTGTATTATTTAAGAACGTTACATTATAGAATAGTATCACCTTCAGTTCTTAACCATAATTATATTTCTAAAATTAATTTATTTATATTATTTTGTACTAATGTATGTTCTATTTAATTTTGCGAAGACATGCGTGCTGTGTATTAAACGATATGGGGTGCGCTCTAACAATTGAACAGCACTACTATATGCTTACTATGGCTGAGTACAAAATAAAAAAAAACATATTATTCTGATGACTTTTAAGCAGATACATGTCATTATCATTTATAGTGGAGTGTACAAAGCATCTTATGTAAGAAAAAAAACTTGACGAAAGTTATGGATGAAGTGAAGAGAACATTTGAGAAAGGGCGGATCAAGATTTTTTTTTCTCTTTTTTTTTATTGATTTTTTTTTTACGAACGCCGCCTAATATAGGATGCCCAACGCATTGTGATTATGATGGCGTGTGAACATCATTCTAACAAGGTAAAGAAATTTTATAATATTTATGAAATTGGAGTAAAGCAGCTGTTTGAACCAAGGGAGCTTTGCTTTTGAGCAATTCTGACCCGAATGCTGTTTAGGCCACACACTTATTAGCCATGTTGGAGCAACAAGGTAGTAATGCTTTAAGGCCTTATAAGTCAAAAAAGTGTTTTACTTGGCCTCTCTTCAAGATTAATTATCTTAAGAAAATAGCCATAGATTTTATAATTAAAAATTAAAAATTTATATAATTAAAGCAGATATGACAAATAAAACAATTGTTGTCGAAGAGAGGCTAAGTGCCAGAAAACTAGTCGACATATCGCACTAGTATTTCTAAAGTGACACAACTCAAAATAAAACTCGATTGAAAATGTGTCACTCTTGCCTATGTAGGGGGAATAGCAATAAGACTGGTGCACAAGCTCTGAAGCTACGTACATACAGTTTTGATGGTTGATAAAGATATATTTAAAACGTCTTCCACAGTCATAACATGACGGTGTGAATAAAAACGATTTTTGAGTTGTGTCACTTTAGACATGCTAGGGCGATACGTAAAATAAAATTGTATAAATGAATTTTAAAACAATTTTTTTACCTATAAGGCCTTTACTAATTACTAAAAGGCCTCCCAGAACCTACAAACCCATCTAACCGAAATTGAACAGTGGTGCACAAAATGGCGCATCAAAATAAACGTCGAAAAATGTCACCAAATAACCTTTACTCTCCGACGTAAAACCTGTCCTTCCGTTTCCTTTAACGACAATCCGTTACCCATAACCAACACCATCCGATACCTTGGGTTTTATCTTGACTCACGACTAACTTGGAACGCACACATTAAACAAAAACGACAAGAACTCAATCGACGATTCGGACAACTATTCAGACTACTAAATCGAACATCCCACTTAACCGTACAGAACAAACTAACTGTCTACAACTCATTATTAAAACCTATATGGACTTACGGAATAGAACTCTGGGGGACAGCCAAGCATTCCAACATCCAACGAATCCAAACATTTCAATCCAAAATCCTACGTACCATAGTTAATGCTCCTTATTACGTTTCGAATCGCACCCTCCATAATGACCTAAATATTCCTTTTGTCCAAGATATAATCCCTAGCCGCTTCTCATCATTCCATAGTAAATTCATCAATCATCCTAATTCTATTGCCCAATCCTTATCCGGCATCAATCATCCTTCCTCTCCACCAAGACGTCTTAATAGGAAGTGGCCCCGGGATCTGCTTAGGTAGTGAAGTGTTGTGCAGTGACCAACAATCAGAACTAATGTAATTATGAGAGTGATATCGATGGATATTTTCTCTCCTCATGAAATCACAGGCCGTCTTACCCGTCTCCAATCCTCCCTGCTAGTCGCAGGGTGTGGTTGGATGATGTACGGTGACTCCAGGTCATCCTAGAATCCTTCCTAAGGAAGGTATTCGGTTGACAACTGAGGCGTGGTCAAGCTACCTATATCAAATTACAAAATACACATAATTGTAGAATGTAATACTTCTGTAAATAAAAAAAAAAAAAAAAAAAAAAAAAAAAAAAAAAAAAAAAAAAAAAAAAAAAATTACTAAAAGAAGAAGAAATTATATGTGAAAGGGATTTACGAGATTATATATATATATATATATATATATATATATATATATATATATACCGATAGTGAGAGAGAGAGAGTCATATGCGTCGGCTAGAACAGAGCAGTGATAAGGATTTGAACAAAATTTGCCAACTGCTAATCTGTTAAAAGGAAAGAACGGTTTTATTTTGCTTCTTTGTTTTTGAAACAAAGAACCGGGATAAGGGAGAAGAAGAAAGACCTCACCTAGATTTACGATACGAAGAGGCAGAAGCTGACCAGCCATACTGAGGAGAAGAAATAATCCATTAGCAGATGATAACATCAGGTTTAGGATACAAAAGTACAATGGAGCCTCAACCTGAAGGTACTTTTCATTTATTTAAATATTTCATTATATTCTTCTAGATATTTCAGGGTTTTTCCTACAGTTTTTAGCACAACTGAAACGACTGCTTCTAATTATAGCAAAATTTCGCAGATTTAAATCAGGGATTTTTCTAACACTTAGATTACATCAAGTCATCCCATAGGTAATGTAGGTTTTTAATATTCCTGTCTGTTAGTGTACCCATCTTTTCAATTTATTTTTGTAAAAATTTTATATATTATACATTTCATTTGAAATGGATCTCCCAAGACACCACTTACGCCATGTTATGCTTTGGGAATTAGATAAAGGAGAAAATGCTGCTTCAACTTATCAAAAAACTTGTAGAAATATGTGCGAAAAATTTAATTAGTGAGCGAGAAGTGCAGCGTTGGTTTGAACGATTTCGAGCGAGAAACCGCAAGCTTGAAGACGAGCCTCTTACAGGTGTAGCAACAGAGCTTGACGACCAACTCCTGCAGGCTACTGTAGAAGAAAATCCTGTAAGAAGAGCTAGCAGAAAAACTTGGATCGACACATTCTACAGTTCACCGACATTACTTATGGGCTGACCTGAAATAATTTAAAAAAATGTCATTGTGTATCCTAAAGTTAGTCAATAGCGTATCCTCGAAATGATTTCATGCAATCCAACTGCACATGCAAGTAATTTTCAAATAGCGGTAACACGTTTTCAAAGTTCTACATCAATTTATATATTGAGATAGATATAATGAAACAATTTTTGGGATGTTTCCTAATTATCATTTGGAGGCCCGGTGGTCGTGAGAGCTAATGCGTATGCACTCCGTGCCTAAGGTCCTGGGTTCGATTCCCACTATGGATGGTGGCTTTTCTTTTTAAAAAAGAAAAGCCATCAGCCCTACCCTCGCTAGTAACGGGTGGTAACCTATAGATAACCCGTCCTAAAATTCTCAGTTAATAATAACGGACGTTAAAATTTAAATTATAATAATTATCATTTAATTACACCTGCAGGTAAAATATATAATCCACATAAGTTTCTGGACACTGGCTCTTACGTCCGTTCTTGCTAATGAAATATTTTCAAAATGTTGACCCTCAAAAAATAAAGATAGTTCCTCATCAATATAGAGAACAGCATTTACAATTTTATCAACCTTTGAGCACATTCCGAAAGAAAGTAGCTATTGAGGCTCCACTCGTCAGATAATTTTTGAAAAATATTTTCAAATGTTTATCGATTCTACCTAGTCAACACCCAAAATGATCCCCGTTAAAATGTAAATATATATATATATATATATATATATATATATATATATATATATATATATATATATATATACAGGGTGTCCCGTAAATGTCTAGTCATATAGTGAGGGGTAATAGAGGACCCTTAGGGGAACAAAAAATGTTCTATGACGATTTCCCAAATTCTCGCCCTTAAGGGAGAAAACGTAGTTTTGTCGTTTTTTCGAGACAAACGTGGTTTTTAAGAGAATAATCTTTGTAGCTCCGTCCCAGGTGGTACTACTAGAAAGGGAGTGAAACCAATCGAAAGCTGAGTAAATTTACTATAAGACTAGTTGGGAGTAAACGTAAAAATAAATGAATGTATGTATGTATATCTTACCAAAAGAAAGCTATTCTAAATTTCCTGATATTATATTGATATTTCTTTCCATCGTTACTCCTCAATGGGCAGGATCTGAGATTTCCGGGTTTCAGAAAAACTTCTTCATTTAACCAGCTTTCTATTCATGTATCACAACCCTGTGTTATTGAAGTATTTGAACGATTTAAGAACAAAAGTTTAAAAAAAAACATGGATCTGTGAAAAGAAAATTATATTTTTTTCTTCAGTTTATTCAAAAAGCTGAAGAGAAATATTTATTTGTATAAATGTTTACATAAATATTAAGTAAATATTTGCTTAAAACAATAAATAAAAACAATTAATTCCACGAATTTAAAAACAATTCCTAAAACAGTAAATAAATAAAATGCACAATTTGTTAATTACAGTAACTAATAATGGGTCCAGGAGGTGGCCATTAATGAGCCCCAACCATACATTAACCTCAAAAATTATTATTTTTACCTAGATCAAGCATTTGAACATATTTTTACAGGTATTTATTTAGAAAACAAATGCTTTACCTTGAATTGATACTGATGGCTATGCTTGTGAAACTCACTGGGATTCTCGTGAGCCCATGCGTTTTTGTTGTGGTAATTAAAAATTCTATCCCTCATAAATAAGATGTACATAGTCCTGTAAAAATGTGTTCAAATGCGTGATATAGGTAAAAATAATAATTTTTGAGGTTAATGTATGGCTGGGGTTCCTTAATGGCCGCCTCCTAGACCCAGTATTAGTTACCTGAATTAATAAATTCAAAATAAATGTGTATTTTATTCATTTACTGTTTTAGGATTTTTTTTTCATATTCGTGGAAGTAATTTTTTTATTGTTTTAAGTAAATATTTACTTAATATTTATGTAAACATTTATAAAAATAAATATTTCTCTTCAGCTTTTTGAATAAACTGAAGAAAAAAATATAATTTTCTTTTCACAGATCCATGTTTTTTTTAAACGATTGTTCTTAAACCGTTCAAATACTTCAATAACACAGGGTTGTGATACATGAATGGAAAGCTGGTTAAATGAAGAAGTTTTTCTGAAACCCGGAAGTCTCAGATCCTGCCCATTGAGGAGTAATGATGAAAGAAATATCAATATAATATCAGGAAATTTAGAATAGCTTTCTTTTGGTAAGATATACATACTTACATTCATTCATTTTTACGTTTACTTCCAACTAGTCTTATAGTAAATTTACTCAGCTTTCGATTGGTTTCACTCCCTTTCTAGTAGTACCACCTGGGACAGAGCTATAAAGATTATTCTCTTAAAAACCACGTTTGTCTCGAAAAATCGACAAAACGACGTTTTCTCCCTTATGGGCGAGAATTCGGGAAATCGTCATAGAACATTTTTTGTTCCCCTAAGGGTCCTCTATCACCCCTCACAATATGACTAGACATTTACGGGACACCCTGTATATATACTTATATATGTAGATATACACACATATATATATCCCCAAAGCAAAACCTTTTTAATTTTTCTGCAACGGAGTTTGAAAAACCCAAAAGATTTTCTGCAGCCCCTGCGTTTCAAGTTATATGTAAAATGAACCGCGAGAGAGAAAATCGGAAATAAATAAGTGATTGTAATATAATTAAAGTAAATTTAATAATACAATTGTAATTTAACATTTCAAACATGATAGAGTAAGAATTCAATAAACAACAATAATATTAGGCAGTAGACGACGCGCAGTGCATCGGCGTATTCCAGTACGCATTCTTTATTTCATGATCGCATATCGATAGTTTTCAAACAATCGTATCGGGTTCGAATACGCCTCCTATTGTTATAATATTGAATCGCTTTGGTAATTCGGTTATTTTATGGAATGCGTAGTTTCTCACGATCGATACATCGAATATCGATTTAGCAGAGCAGCTTTCTTTCGTTCACATAATGCATAAAGTTTGTAGCGTTGGTTATAGTTTGTGGAATGGAGAATTTTTCTGCACAAAATTGTTTTTTTGACTTTCTACAGAAAATCTTTCTGCAAAAAATAATTTTATTGACTTTTTCTGCAGCCACTATTTAAAAAACAACCGGTCGGTCAGGCTGATCTTTCTGCAGACCTTGTCGTCTTTCTGCGACAATGTCGCACTGTCGCCCGTAGTTCTGCTATGGCTATATATATACATACATATATATATATATATATATATATATATATATATATATGTATGTATATATATATATATATATATATACACATTCATATATATATATATATATATATATATATATATATATATATATATATATATATATATATATATATCGTAGAAGGTAGAAAAATAATGTCTCTCCACTGTTTTTCAAAGTATTTATTAGCAAAAGCTTTTCGAGAACATGGTTCTCATCGTCAGTGCATCCCTAAATTACTAATTTGCACATATTGACCGTTCTTCCTCGTGTATTGTAACGGAATACGGTGAGCACCTAATTAGACATATGTGTTTCAAATACAAACTAAATCGGATCATTAGAGGTTGAGGTTTAATTTGTATTAATTTCGAATTAAACTAAGCGGCTCGGGCGTTGGGTTTTGCTTCCACCACTAGGAGAACTGTGCATGGACGCTGTATCCGGATTCTGCTATGCATTGAGCATGGTTTTTATTACAAACTAGCTGTTACCCGGCGTGCAATGCTACACCTACGTTCTCCCTTTGACTCTCTACCCTTATCAAAATCTACCCGTACACCCAGTTACGTCAAAATCGGTCAAACGGTATGAATTTGTTTATATCTGTCTAGATGTAGTTCGTGAGACAGCCAACACCAAAGCAGTTCTGAAAAAAAAAAAAAGTGCAGAGGCCAGCACCACAGCAGTTCTCAAAAAAAACCGAGAGAGGCCTGCGAATAGATAGCTCTTATCGAAGAAAGGCCAGCACTCCTTACTTAGACAGTGACTGTTGAAAAAAAAATTGAAATAAACTGCATTACATGAAATTTGACTATGTTGACCTTGCCTACGAGATTTCCCGTATCAAGACCTACCTGTGTGCCAAGTTTGGTCAAAATCGGTCAAACGTGGTAGATTTGTATAAGGAACAAACAGACAAACAGAAAAACATACAAACAGACAGACACGTGATTTTTATATATACAGATATAAAAGAGCAAAACTTTTCATATCTTTATATAGGTTTATATTTATAGGTTATATTTAGAACGTTATTCAGGAATACAGTCTTCACTACCCATCTTATAAAGAATGCGCATAGTTATGCACCTCCTGCGTGATATTTAGTAAAATTTTAATACTCATCTGCTCGATGAACGGTAACTTCTGAAAAGAAAATATCAAATTGATAGTATTACATTTTGAATACATTTTTCCTCATAGCAAAATCTAGCTGATTCTTCATTGCAAACGTTTACCCTGCCTGTGTGGTTGATACTTTGCTCAGGCAATATGGAAGAACAGCTGTCGCTAACCAAACTAATCGCTCGTATATTCAAACATATCGCTCCGATAACCATTCGATATACGATTTTAATCTCCTGCCACGGCCATTTCCTATAACTAACAGCTGCTCTCATGAGTTATCATTTCCATCTAAATCCATTTTTTTTTTTTTTTAAATGAATGGTTATTATATTATCCCGACATATACTTAATAATACTCTATACCGACATATCTCAAAAACATATGACTCTGTAACCGTGATGGCATATTGTTGGCTTGAAAAATATTTATTTCTTTTGATAATAAGTACTATTTTTAGGTGAATCCTTTACCTAAAAATCTTGCAAAGTTTCCTTAATATATAAAACTACAGACTGGACATCATCGTACAGGAGCTCACGCCGAGAAGAAGTAGTCCTTGCGAGACTAAGAATCGGCCATACACGCATTACCCACGAGCACCTGATGACAAAAACGGACAAACCCAAATGCACGACTTGTAACACAGATCTTACTGTAAATCATATTCTAACAGACTGTCGGTTACGGCATAACTTGGACATTCCTCATGACCTGACAGACATACTTTCTGAAGGCAGCCATTATATTAACACAATATTGACATATTTAAAAAACACTAACATGTACGACAAAATATAATACATAACCATAAGAATCCATTTCACCTTTTTTTGCAATAATAATGAAATCTAATTCACTCTATTCATTAAATAAACACCTCATTCATTCTAATTTTATTTAATTATTTTTTTTTATACATATTTCTATTTAATTTTTGTTTCGTTTACTATTTATACCTTATACATACTTATCATTACTATACATCATTGTCTGTAGCAACTACTGTTTTGGAGTGACATCGTTAGGTTCAACACCTGCATCAGCTTAATACAGGGAATTAAATGCTCTTCGCTTTAGATGCGGAGCATCATCATAAATAAATAAATAAATAAAATAATATATAAAACTACGTTAATCTGGTGCTAATGACATTAGCACTCAAATCATTTATAATTTAAAAAAAATATACAATATTCGTCCTGATTTCTTGGAATTAAGTGATTCAAAGGATATTAATATGTGTATAATCACTATTATAGTGTGACACCCTATAGATTACATAGGCACGCAAAAAGGGAGTTGTATTTTCCAAAGAACCCATACATATATTCTTATGTATTTCGACACGCTGAATCCGAATCCGGAGTCCGTTTAACCCGAGCATTTGAAGGTCAAATTTCGTAAGAAGTCGTTTGGGATGAATTCAAATCCGAAGTCTGTTACACCCCATCGGCGCAAAATCAAGGTAATTTCAAGGACAAACATGTTTATTTTGCAAAAATCTGCAATCAATTTTTTTTTTTTTTTTTGCAAAATAGACTTACTTGTCCTTGAATGGTCTACATCTCCAACATACCCAAACATGAAATTAGTTTGGAAACGTAGGCGTTTCAATGTCTCTCGAAAGCGGTTACAGATATCACTTTACAAATGGGTTCATTCGTTTTTCTACGTTAAGAAACCTATAAAACGAGTACGTGCAAGCATTTGAACGCGAAAACGTAATTTTTCGGACGAATTTCGCTCCAAAAAGCATCTTCCGGTAGACGGATTCTGCCGGTTAACGAACTTGACCTTTCGAATTAAACGAAAGATTTTTGCACCAAATTTCATTAAAATCGGACATTTTTCTGGCAGCTAGAGAGCGAACAGACATATATATATATATATATATATATATATATATATATATATATATATATATATTGAATCGGCATTATATTATTGATCTATGGGATCTGAAACATGAAATTTTTGTGTCGGTACTTCCGGATTGCCTCATGAGGTCCACCTCATAGCGGGTTTCCTCCCAATGGAGGGAGGAAGGAACCACGCTAAAAAAACTCTATGTGCTATACAAAGCCTGGTACATGTAGAATAAACCATCTTTCTCTAGCGTAACTATAGGGAGGAAATAGAGAAAAGAGAAAAAGTAGTCCCAGTTGTAATTTTTTTATTAATAAAACTCTGGGAAAAATACCAAGCTAAAGTTCTTCAAAATAATTCACAAAAGTATATATGTTAATAATATGGCTTCCTTTAAGATTAAAGCCTTGGATGTTCGATATATATTCATGTTTCCACTGGATAGTTTCGAAAGATTTAATTCCACAGAAGCCAAGCGAAGGCAGAGGAGTAACTCAGAGAATTTCTCTCAAACTTATGAAAGTTCACAGGATATGAAAACTTGTGAACTTCAAAGCCGCCGGGTTGTAATTTGACAGGATTCCTTTGTAGTATTCAAACATTACGGTAGACTTATCAGTATTGTCAGCTCTAAAATACATTAAGTGTATTAAATCCAGGATCTCGGTTTAGTAGTGAACACAACTTTTGATTTCGAAATCAATCATAATTAAACATGATACGTTTAATTATATCGTCGATACAAATGCAAAGTATCGAATGTGAAAAAACGCATTTTTCATTTTCAATATTTCTGATTGCTGTAGGTCTGATGTACGTTGTGGCAAACTCTCGAAAATTAAAGAAAAATAATTATCAATTACAGATAATCAAAGCAACGAATGTGCATTAAGTCTAATTAAAATATATCATAGGATAAAATATATATAAAGTCATCTATAAGGTACCAACAACTTTTCACATTCGATACTTTGCATTTGTATCGACGATATGTAAACTGTTAATAATAATTTCAATTATATGCAAAGTGTAAAAAATACAGTGTATATTATCACTGTATTTTTCACCCTTACATTCATCATATGTTATATTTATAGAGTTCTTTTCTTATGTCAGACACATCAGATCCTCAGATGAAGAGATTTCCTCCAAATCCATATAAATTCTCTCAAATTTTAGGAGGCTTGGGGTCTTAAAAGCAGTAATCCTTCCTTTCTTCTATAATTAGTTTCATCCCAGACTCCAGAGGGAGTACATGGTGACGAGAGTACTTCCTGGCAAGAAGTGCCCCTGAAGAGGTGCGAAAATATGCACGAAACATGTCGGGCCTAGTAAATAAAGTAGTGTCAAGAAAGGAAGGATTACTGCTTTTAAGGCTCCAAGCCTCCTATAATTTGAGAAAATTTATATATATATATATATATATATATATATATATATATATATATATATATACACTATATACCACTCATTCACTCACTGACCACTCATTCGCCCAGCACAAATCACTAGACAGACAAATTTGAAATTTTGCATGGGCACTCCCTTTGGCATGTAAACACTCGCTAAGAAAAGATTTTTTGATAATCAATTTTTTAAGTATTTTGAGAGGGGTTTGAATTTTTAGTTGGTTAGTGCCTAAGCAGCAAGCGTTGCTAGGACGATAAGAGGTCTCCTTTTACCGTATTGTATTTATTTTCTAATATTCTTTCTATTTGAGCATCATTGAAACTATAATGGCAGATCTTAAATTACTAGAAATAAACTGTGATTATGTCCCTCATAGTGTTTACGCTATACCTGGTGATGGTCCATCCGAAGTAATAATATCCCGAACCCTTGCACAGCCTCCTCACCCATCAGCATCCCCAGTCAGAACACTTCTTGGTCATGCTCGCAAATATAATGGGTGTTTCCAAATGACATCTTGGAAACAAATTTTTAAGTTTTAACGTACATTTGTTGTTGACAGCGAATTGTAACCTCTAGCGGTTAAACTGCTGTTACTGCTTACCTTTAGATAACGGGTTATCTCTAGGTTATCTGTTTCTTGACACTTGTCCGGAGCCCACCGATGTCAAGAAACATTATACTTTGATTACTTATCAATTGATGAATAACTTAAAGTATGACGGGAACCGTGCTATAATAAACTGCACAAAATTATGTAGTCGTGTTAATTTTAGTGATAAATTATTTAACGCAATAAAGTAACTACTTATCTGCCGGGTATTCAGTAACTGCGAAACACGGGTGTTCAGCTTGTATATATATATATATATATATATATATATATATATATATATACACACACATATAAAAACAGGAAATTTTCCAGGCAACTTAATATTTCTCCTTGTCAAAGGATAACTTCAACATCATACTTCAAAAGTTTTTCCAGCTCTGTCGATCGGGTTTTCCACCATTTCCTTAGCACCTGTTCAACGCCTTTATTTCTGCGCCTTGGCAACATCCGGCCAGGATCAATCATTGCCAACTTTAAAACTTATTGGTACGCTTCGGATTCTTTTTAAAGAATGTTTCTGCGTTTTCAGATAACAAGCGCACAATTTAAAATGTTATAAAGAAAGCCAATTGATCATGAGTTCAAGAGAAATTTTGCTTGGAAAAAAAATACTCCTCAGCTGTATTTTGTAGTGAAAATAAATCTGTGTAGCTCCAAAGTTATCAGCAAAATTGGATATAATAGCTAGAATGGCATAACATTTTAGTATTAACCCCAAAACTGACTACGCATACACAAAATGTACAAGGCAGACATTTATAAAATATAATTACGAACATACGACACCCTACATTTATTCTTATGTATTTCGACACGCTGAATCCGAATCCGGAGTCCGTTTCACTCCATCACGTCAGGTTTAAGGGCATTTGAAGTTCAAATTTCGTATGAAGTCGTTATAGAAGGAAAAACTAGAGCTTCCGCGGTTTTGAGGGTAGCTGAATTCAAATCCGAGGTCTTTTTCACGCCATCGGCGCAAAACCGAGGATATTTCAAGGACGATGGGGTCTCCCGTGGTCTAATGGCTAGCGCCTTGGATTCATAAGTGGGAGATGGTGGGTTCGATTCCCAACCTCCGGCGGGAATTTTATCATCCCACGGCTCGCTGGTAAAATTCCTCGCTAAACCCTGGATGTCGGCGCTAATGACCTAGATGTAGATTAAACAGAAAAACGATTAATTCAATCGGAACTTTCTACACGTTTGATATGCATCTAATCTATAATAGGTAAATTTTGGTTTCGTTTTGAGTTAAGGAAGTACTAGAAATAAAATATTTCATTAAGAGGCATGAAAAATCTTTTTCTAAAATCGTGGTAAGTGGATAGTGTCCATTCGAAAGCCTACTAAATTTTCTACAAAAATGATTTTAATGTAATTTTCGATGGGGCCATGTAAATCGGTGAAATAAGAGCTTCAAAATTCGCAATTGTTAGTTTTGATTTTTTGAACGGGTTTTTGTATTTGTTTACCTAATGTTTTAACTGGCTGTTTTCTTCATTTTGATTGCATTTCACAGTAAAACGAGTATTTGTCTAAAAGAAGGTAAGAAAATGTAAAACATTGTTATAGTGAGTCCAAGAGCGAACGTTGAGAAGGTGGGGGAAGTCGCCATGATACTGTCAGTTACTTTTTGTGGCGCCTTAAAGCAACTTTTACTTCGAGATTTTATTTTATATTTTTCACGAACGATCAAACCCCACCAAGAACTGCTATTATTCCTTTACTAATAACAATAGTGATATGAACGGAAGCGCGCTAAGATGACGCAGTTCCTGCGAGTCGGACTTGCGTATTCTATCAGATCTTAGTTACAATCATCCAAATTTATATGCAAAATATTTTTACTTTATATAAATTTATGTATACATTCACATTTGTCAAAATTACAATATCAGTTAATGAGATTTAATGAGAAGATGAAAATTTACAGAATTCCAACTAATACGGGGAATATACGGTAATGTGTACACTGATCGGGACCATATTTTATTTCACTTGATTCTGCATAAAAAAATAGTTGACAGCTGTCCGAGTGTCTTGTAAAGGGGGACGTATTCTGCTAGTTACAAACTTGACGTTTGGTTTGATTTTGATGAAGTACATAAATCTTTCATCTAATTTGAAAGGTCGAATTCGTTAACCAGCAGAATCCGTCCACCGGAAAATGGTTTTTGAAGCGAAATTCTTGCGAAAAAAATGGATTACGCTTATATCATATGCTTGTAACCTACTCGTTTCATAGGCTTCTTGGCCTAGGAAAACGATTGAAACCATTTTTAAGGTGACAGCTTTGACGGTTTTTGAGAAAAGTGGAAAAATAGTTGTTGAATCTAGTTTTTGGTTTTACTTAGGATCATGAGATTCAGTTAAAATATTTTCTGTATGTTCGAAATTGATGTAAACAAATATTTTTAAATGTTGGCTACGTTTGTAGTTTAGGAAGGATTAGAATAAAATATTTTATTAATATATATGAAAAGATTTGGGAACTTCGTATATTTTTTTTTTTTTTTTTTTTTTTTTTTTTTTTTTTTTTTTTTTTTTTTTTTTTTTTTTTTTTTTTTTTTTTTTTTTACGGCACATCGACATAAATCTTGGCAATTGGCGCCGACGTCCAGGGTGCAGCCAGGAACTTTCTCAGCGAGCCCTGAGATGAGAAAATTTCTAGCGCCGGCGGGGATCGAACCCACCATCTCCCGCTAATGAACTAACGCGCTAGCCACTAGACCACGGGAGTCCCCTATTTTCTTTAATATCTCGAAAACGGTTGGGAATCTTGGTAAACGGAAGGTTACCATTCGAAAGCTTACTAAATGCTATTCAAAAAAAGATTCTGAAGTAATTTTCGACTAGGCGATGTCAATCGGAGAAATAAGTGCTTGAAACATCAAATGTGTTTCTTTTGTTCTTTTGAATGGGTTTTTGTCTTTGTTTAAATCACTTTTTTTTTTCCTTTTTTTTCTTTTTTTTTTTGAATTGCATTTACCTGTAAAAGTAGTATTACAGTAAAAGAAAATAAGAAACAGTATGTAGTGTGTTTCTAGAGCAAACCTTGACAAGGCCAGGGAATCATTTTTCTATATCAGGTAGTGAGGTATGTACCCTTGTAACCGTGACCTATTTGGGGTCATGAATTATTTCATGAAAGGTCTAACCAAAATTATAACTGTTTCTATTTCAACCTTTCCAAATGACATTAGGGATAAGAACTGAACCGCGCTAAGATGCTGCAGTTCCTGCAAGTCGGACTTTTTATTTATGTAATCTCTGACAATACCAAATAGCCATCTAAAATTTTGTAAATAATTTAAAAGAAGAGTTGTCTTTGAATTGTAATTTCGTTCCTGATTGTAAGAAAAAAAATTCATTTTCTCCGATAAACATTTTTCAAGAAGAAATATGTTCAGAATTCCCCTGATATAAGAAGCCTTCTAAGAATATTTGTTGATGCATCCTTGATGAAGAAGTGGACGGGGGGGGAGGGGGGATATCTCAATGTCACAGCTTCTATTTCCTTAGAGATTGTAACTCCGCGGGAGAAACGTATTTTGAATATTAAATTAAATAAAGAATCGAGATAACTTATTTTATTATAAAAGATGCGTTTAAAATTTAAAAAAAATAAGATAAATATATTTAAAAAGTGTTTGATGCTCTGAACAATTCACTTTTTCAAGTTAATTTCATTTTTTTTTTTGTGAACAATTTTAAACATTTTAAGATATTTAATAATTTATACGAAAAATCAAAACGTCAATATATTTTATTTTTTTTGTTTAATATTTATTGATGAGCATCCGAAACTACAGCGACTTACTCAGAACAGTCATACACACAGACAAATATGTTAATTTAATACTTCTTGTTAAATACTTCCTGTCTTTTTAACACAACCAAACTTCTCATCATATCTGCGGAAAATATTTCCCTTTTTGAGAAAGAGGACAGTAATTATTTTTCAGTTATCATTCCATTTTTCACGATTCAAAAATATCTACAAAAAACTGCACGAAATCGAATCTTTTCGCAAAACCTTAAGCGTCACTATTTCATGATCAAGCTAATTTCGCCAAAAAAATTATCCGGTGAGCAAGTTATTCTGGTTAACGAAACGTACATTTTATTTGTTATCAATAGATAAAAAAGTCCGACTCGCAGGAACTGCGTCATCTTAGCGCGGTTCCAGTTCTTTTTTTTCTTTTTTTCTTTTTTTTTTACGGCTCATCTACATCTAGGTCATTAGCGCCGACATCTAGGGTTTAGCGAGGAATTTTACCAGCGAGCCGTGGGATGATAAAATTCCTGCCGGAGGTTGGGAATCGAACCCACCATCTCCCGCTTATGAATCCAAGGCGCTAGCCATTAGACCACGGGAGACCCCGGTTCTTGTTCATATCCCTATTCTCATTTGAAAAGCATAGAATAGAAACAGATAATATTTTCCTCGGCCTTTGTTCAAAGGGTTTTATGGCTATACCTGGGGTTAGGGTCGGGTCCGCAAGACCCTAGAAACCTCTTCTAGCGATACTTCATTTCATACGTTTCAATGAATTGGAAAATATCAAAAATTTTCACATATTCCTGTGTTCTTTTACTATAGTAATAATTCTACAGATAAAATAAATTAAAAAATAAAATAAAAAAACCAACAGCATAAAGGCAATTGAAAATATTCAAAAGACGTCATCGAATCTTTTTCTCTTGGCAAGCTATGTTTCTAACAATGAATTGTTTTCCTTATTTTTCTTAACCTGATTTATTATCAAATATATGTATCCAACTATAAGCAGTTAAAAAATAACAAGGAATAAAAACAGACAAAAAGAACAGTTCGAATAAGCGAAATCAATTACTTTAAAGTTTCAAGCACTTATTTCTCCGATTGACATCGTATAATCAAAACTTTCATCAGAACCTTTTTTGTAGAGCATTTAGTAAGCTTTCTAATGGTTTTCTTCCGTTTACCAAGATTCTCAACCTTTTTCGAGATATTAAGGAAAGTATACAAAGTTACCAAAACTTTTTATGTCTGTTAATAAAATATTTTATTCTAACCCTTCCTTAACTCCAAACGTAACAAAAATTTCAACATATTAGTTTTAATGACAGTAGAACATGCAGAAAATGTTTCAACTGAATCCCATGATCCTAAGTACCCAAACCAAAAACGGTATTCAAAAATTATGTTTCCAATTTTCTCGAAAACGGTTAAAGCTATCGCCTTGAAAATGGTTTCATTCGTTTTCCTAGCCCAAGAAGCCTATAAAACGAGTACTTACAAGCTTATGAACTCAAAAACGTAAGCGTTACGATTTTTTTTGCGCGAATTTCGCCCCAAACGCCATCTTCCAGTGGGCGGATTCTGCTGGTTAACGAACTTGACCTTTCAAATTGGACGACGGATTTTTGTACCAAATTTCATCAAAATCGGACCATCAGGGAAGCCAGAAATGAGCGAACAGACAAATATATATATATATATATATATATATATAAATAAATATATACATATATATATACAAATTTTAACCACCGTTATTTTCGGTCTCTAGGGGTTCTGAAACGCGAAATTTTCTAGTCGGCACTTCCGGATTGTTTCATTGTATCAACCCTATAAGCGGGGTTCCTCCCTATGGGGGAGGGAGGAACCGCGCTAAAATAAACAGATAATTTCACACACACACACACACACACACACACACACACACACACATATATATATATATATATATATATATATATATATATACACACAAATTTTTATATTTCACGTTAGCTCTTTCGGATTTCTAGGGAAGAAACACTTTACTTTTCTACCAGGAGCTAAATTGGCTAAATTCACACCCGATCTCGTCCTTCCGATCTTTATATTCCTTCCCACTGAACAGCAATATTCGAAAAATCATTCGTCACCCGTGCCACCTCGCTATGGAATTCCTTGACTCAGTTTGTCCGCCATTCTACCAACCTAGAAACCTTTAAATCCCGACTCTTCCTATCCCTGCAAGTTTTACCCAATCATTAGTTTATATACAAGCTGTACATTTTATACTGGTATTATTTATAATTGTATGTATTAAATTGTTTATTATTTTTTAAATTCAAAATTATTACATTACTATGGGACATGTGTCCCGAAATAAGAATAACAATTTTCATTTCACTTTCATTGCAACAAAAATTCCCCGTTTAATGAATATTACTAAAAAACAAAACAAATTGTAGCTTAATGTTGCGAGAAATGAACAGAGGAAAGCTATTAAACCACAGCAAAAGGTCCTAGTTCGGAATGTTCAATGTCTTGGAAGATGCTCTGTTCCAAGAGACAGACTTTCCTTCTTGTAAATGTTAGTTTCATCACAGCGAAGATAAAATATCATGAATTTCAATTTTAAGCTTTTTTAGTAAAACTTTGAATAAGCATTGTACGGTGCAATGCTATGATGGGGCGGCCCAGAGTCTTAGCGCGGTTCCTCCTTCCCGTCATAGAGAGGAAAATCGCTTATGAAGTTGAACTTATGGCGCAATTCTGATGGGCTGATAAGGACTTTCCACGTTTCAGAGCATATATGTATATATTTCTGTTTTCATACAGACCAGTGAAACTAAAAGGAGCATCCTAGAAAAATCACAAAATTCTCTAACAAGTAAAGACATAAATAACATATTAAATAGTTCATTCAGCCAAATCTACAGACTCCTGTGTCCTTTTAATTTTTCCGGCCCCTGCTTGAACACAAAACTCAAAATAAAGTCTCTCCGCTTGATAACTCAGATTCGACTAGCTGGACATCACCATACAAAATTATTTTATAACCACTATAAACATACTTTCATCGCATCTGAGCCATGCCCATCGTGTAAAGCTGATACCAATACAGTATTACATCTGTTACTCAACTTCCCAATCCTCCAGTGTCTTAAAATACATCCCGATGGTTTGCAGAGGAGCTGTGCAAGACCAACTAAAAAGTCTTCTTACTGCAGAAAAGGAAGAACTAAATAATTTATTAACATTTATAGACAAAAGTTTACAGCTCAGGAGATTATTATCAATATAGGTTTACCTTTAATTTTGTAATTATAAGAATTTTTTTTCTTTTTTGACCTGAAATTATACATGTATGTATCACTTTTATATAGTTTTTTCTTTTGGTTATTTTTTGCTTACAGACTTTTTTTGATTTAAGTTCCTGTTTCTTTCTTTGTCACTACATTTAGAAAATATTTAATTTAGTTGAGGAGCTAGTCTATAGAATTATTTAGAATACTTTATTTGTATAGATTGTTATTTCACCTTGTATATTGTAAGGAATTATGAATTGTATGTACTTTTTTTATTATTATAAGGGTCAACCCTTGCTATAAATACTTTTGTATTAAAAGCAATAAATATATCATATCATATATTTCTGTTTGCGCTCTAGAGGCCTCAAAAATGGTGTGATTTTGATGCGATTTGGCAAGGACAAGTTCGTTAACCTGGAGAATTCGCCTAACGGTACAGATATTAGGAGAATTCAAAGTTTTAAATATTTTATGAAATATTTAAAACTTTTAATTCTCCTAATATCTGTACCGTTAGGCGGATTCTCCAAGTTAACGAACTTGTCATGTCGTTTGAGATGCCAAATCATATCACAAACAATAAACAATTGATTAATCAAAAAGCCTTCGAATCGTAACTTTCTATATATATAGAAAGTTACGATTCGAAGACTTACGAATCATCTACAAAAACGAATTTGATGAAAGCTTGAAAGTCAGATTCAATCAAGATATCAATCAGATTCATTCTTCAGATATCAATTGTTTATTGTTTTTGATTAATTGAATATAGTAGTAGGAGGCCAGGTGGCCGTGAGTGTTAAGGCTTGAGAACTTAACACTCCGTGCCAAGAGTCGTGGGTTCGATTCCCACTATGGGGTGGTGGCTTTTCTTTAAAAATAAGAAAAGGCATCAGCCCTATCCTGGCTAGAAAAGGGTAGTAACCTATAGATAACCCGTCCTAAAAATCTTAGGTATTAATAATGAACGTTGAAATTCAAATAAATAAATATAGCAGTAAAATGTATCATTCTGTAAAACGATGAGCGTTAACGAGAAATGTGTTTGGAACAAAGCTTTCTTTAAGAATTTTTGCGCATTTGAGCGAGCACAATGTGTATTTTTTTTCTTAAATTCGCTTCTCCAGGTTGGCACCTAGAATCTTGCTATTCTTTGAGATATCATTGGAATAGGTTTTTTAATTCTTCACAAAACTTAATAATAACTGTTTCTACTCCAAGCTTTCTAAATGCCACTAGGGATACAATTGGAAACGTGCTAAGATGACGAAGTTCTTGCTGGGTGGATTTTTTTTTTTTTGAAAACAATAAAAAAAATAAATAAGCGAAACGTTTTTACTATGAATGATGATTAAAAATTAGATAAATTTGAGAAAAATTTGAAACGGTAAGCCTGTAGTGACCAATGTTAGATTATATTATCAGGAAACCATTGCTCGTTTGGAATTTCAACTGGTATTAAAGTAATGAATGTTTGGCGATTCTCAGAAATTAGATACGTAACGGAATATAAACTTTTCCTACATTTCATATGCAATAAGGTCGAACAGTCATATTACATTATATACATTATTTAAATATTGGCCTCTGGTATTATTGTTTGAATTCGAAACGTGTATCGTAAAAAACAAAGCTATGGTTTATTTAGGAAAAGAGGTACCAGTGAGTAAATGTTTTATATACATATATAAAAAAAAATACTTTTTAGAATACGTATTTATTTTTATAAAGTACCTCAAAACATCAAAATACAAATAAAAATAAGTTAAATAATTTCTGGAGGAAAATCATTGTTCCTTAAAATCTTTTAAAACAAGCACTTCTTCCCGTACCTCCTTCTCCATATAAATTCGCTATTTTTTTTCCGTCCTAAATCGAAAATAACAATTCGAAAACTCAATAAATGGCCTCAAAAAAGTTTTCCAAGTAATTATCGATGGATCTGTCATATTCAGAGAAATAAGTGCTTGTTTTGAAGTTGTTGGTTTCGTTTATTTGAAGGTTTTTTTGTGAGTTGTTATTGCTTTCCTCCCTCCAAAGGGAGAAAACCCGCTATTTAATTTTCCTTTGTAATGCATTCTCACAAGCGTCTGGCAAAATCAATACTCACTCACACATATAATATATGTATTTATATATATATATATATATATATATATATATATATATATATATATATATATATATATATAAGTAAAGATGGAATGGTTGGGATTCGGCTAAAGAAACCTCAATATGATTTTTGTTAAAAAAAAATCTATATTTTGGACGTTTCGGCTACTCATTGGTAGCCTTCGTCAGCTGAAAACTGAAATTAATAAAATAAAAAAAAAATAAAAAAAAGTTTATAATTGAGATAAGTAACAGAACTATAAATACAATTAATTAACTTATTATAAAAGAACAATTTGGTCTAAAATTCTTAGAATGAAAATCAGAAGAAACATAACAAAAAAAAAGAAGAAAAAAGGCAATTATATTGAAGTTTATGTAAGAATGTAGGTATATAAGTGCTAATAGTAACAAACAGATAAGATACTACATACCTATGGAAATGCCTGGAGGCAGAGGAAGATTATCTTATCTGTTTGTTACTATTAGCACCTAAATACTTTTTTTTGTTATGTTTCTTCTGATTTTCATTCTACTCATTCTAAGAATTTTAGACCAAATTGTTCTTTTATAATAAGTTAATTAATTGTATTTATAGTTCTGTTACTTATCTCAATTAAAAACTATTTTTTTTTGTATTGATTTCTGTTTTTCTTGTCATTTTAGCTGACGAAGGCTACCAATGAGTAGCCGAAACGTCCAAAATATAGATTTTTTTATTTAACAAAAATCGTATTGAGGTTTCTTTAGCCGAATCCCAACCATTCCATTTTTACTTATCACCTCGACGGCTAACTATCTAATCATCAATATATATATATATATATATATATATATATATATATATATATATATATAGGTATGTTATTATTTATTATTTTTCGGATCAATAAAAATCTATAAAAAAAATAATCGAACGATCCTATGCAATTCTATAAGGTTGATGGCTTGTGATGATATCTGAAACGAGTTGATGCACTTTTCAAAAGTTTCAACATCAATCACTAATCCGCGGGCATCGAGAATGGCAATATCAAAGTTTGGCCGAGCTGTCCCGAAAGATGAGTTAGGAGGCGGATAGAAAATTAAATTACAAAGTTTTGGGTTTCTTTTAATTAGAAATTATGAGAAAAGTTGGGACAGCTAGGACGACATTACTAAAATATATATATCACTCTGTTCAGTCGTAGTTGCAACGATTGAAAAAGTTTTTAAAATATGATTTAGTTATAAAATTATTTAACTAACTATTATATTTACGTATACATCTCTACCTTAAAACAAAAAGGCCCCTTGGAAATTTGAGTGAACTGCATGGGTGACATCAGGGTGGGATAAACATAATTGTTAAAAAGGCCAATGATAAAGAAAAATATAATTTTCCTCAATAACTGACAATGGGAAGACAAAAAAAACGACCTAAGAGTAACTTGAGATATTTTCGAGACATCTGGTTTTTAGTGTTTAGCTTTCGATATGGGGTTTTTGTAATTTAATTTATGATGCACCTTTCACACATCTATGAAACTTTTACGGATAATAGTTGAGAAATTACTGATTTTACGTGATTTTTTTGCTAGGTGTACTTGGAGGGGTAGTTAGGGAAAACCGCCCTTCAAATCTTTACAATTTTTTTTTCTTATCTTATAAGTGGTCCGAAAATTATGAAAAAAATACGCAAAGTACACCTAATCAATAGCTTCAATTCATATTAGTTTCATTTAAATATCTAGTATAGTTTCATAGAAAAACGAATTTGAAGTTACGGGTTTCAACCCTTATTCCCTCAAAACGAGTACAGTTAGAGGTTTGATAATTGACGAAAAATTATTTCTAGGAACTAGCAACAAAATAATGACATCAAAGTCAAGGAAGCGCCAGTGCAGATTTCATGTGGAAACACGGTGAGACCCTATCAGAGGTTTGGAGATTGGCTTTTTTTGTTCCAAGGTACAGATATATTATATATAACCGATAAAACGCTGGAAAGCCCGATGGGTAAACTAACTTTGTACGAAACCATACATCTAGTGACTTCTTCACGAAACAATTATTAACTGGACACAGAAAGATAAACACATACTAACAATAGTCAAATATAACTAACAGCTGGTCTTGCCCTTGTAAAAACAGTACACCGCCTTATATAACTAACAGCTGGTCTTGCCCTTGTAAAAACAGTACACCGCCTTATATAACTAACAGCTGGTCTTGCACCTTCTAAAAACAGTACACCGCCTTATATACAATTACATACAATTTACTTTTGCAAGAATGAATTAACAGTTCAAATGAATGTAAACAATTGGCGAATTACGGAAAGAGAACTTTTTGTTTGAACATTATTCACTTTTTAGATATTTTTGTAACAGAGTATACCTTGCACCTTATCTTAATGACAATTGATACTTTTAAAACAGTTACTTAATTTATATTTCTTTTATGTATTTTTTTCAATGTCATCATTATCTTTTCAATGTAATGTGAAATCAGTAATGCACTTTATAAAAAAAAAAATTATATGAGGAACAAAATAAATAACTTTTTTTTAGCGCGGTTCCTCCCTCCCTCATAGGGAGGAACCCCGCTTATAAGGTTGATACAATGAAACAATCCGGAAGTGCCGGCTAGAAAATTTCGCGTTTCAGAACCCCTAGAGACCGAAAATAACGGTGGTTCAAATAAGTATATATATATATATATATATATATATATATATATATATATATGTATGTATATATTTATATATATATATATATATATATATATATATATATATATATATTTGTCTGTTCGCTCATTTCTGGCTTCCCTAATGGTCCGATTGTGATGAAATTTGGTACAAAAATCCGCCTTCCAATTTTAAAGGTCAAGTTCGTTAACCAGCAGAATCCGCCCACTGAAAGATGACGTTTGGGGCGAAATTCGCGCAAAAAATCGTAACGCTTACGTTTTTGAGTTCATAAGCTTGTAAGTACTCGTTTTATAGGCTTCTTGGGCTAGGAAAACGAATGAAACCATTTTCAAGGCAATAGCTTTAACCGTTTCCGAGAAAATTGGAAAAATAGTTTTTGAATACTGTATTTGGTTTGGGTACTTAGAATCATGCGATTCAGTTGAAACATTTTCTGCTTTATTAAAACTAATATGTTGAAATTTTTGTTACGTTTGGAGTTAAGGAAGGGTTAGAATAAAATATTTTATTAACAGACATAACAAATTTTGGTAACTTTGTATACTTTCCTTAATATTTCGAAAAAGGTTGGGAATCTTGCGAAACCTAAAATTACCATTAGAAAGCTTACTAAATGCTCTACAAAAATGGTTCTAATAAAAGTTTTGATTAGGCGATGTCAATCGGAGAAATAAGTGCTTAAACCTTTAAAGTAATTGATTTCGCTTATTCGAACTGTTCTTTTTGTCTTTGATTTTGGTACTTAGAATTATAGGATTCAGTTGAAACATTTTCTGCATGTATAAATTTCATCAACACTAATATGTTGAAATTTTCGTTATGTTTGGAGTAAAGAAAGGGTTAGAATAAAATATTTTATTAACAGACAAGAAAAGTTTTGGTAACTTTGTATACTTTCGTTAGTATCTCGAAAACCGTTGACAATCTTGGGAAGCAGAAGGTTACCATTCGAAAGCTTACTAAATGCTCTACAAAAAAGGTCCTAAAGAAAGTTTTAATTAGGCGATGTCAATCGGAGAAATAAGTGCTTAAAACTTTAAAGTAATTGATTTCGTTTATTCGAACGGTTCTTTTTGTTTGTTTTATTCCTTGTTATTTTTAAATTGCTTATAGTCGGATAGTGTATTTGACAATAAAACAGATTAAGTAAAATAAGAAGATCATTTTTAAAAATGTAGCGTTCAAAGAGAGAGAACCGGAGAGGGATAGCTGACCCATACAGGTAAGATTGTAAATCAAGACCTTTCAAGACTGGTTTGTTTGAGATTTCATTTGGATAGGTGTTTCGCTATTGATCTAAACAAAGTAATAACTGTTTCTATTCTATGCCTTCATAAACACTAGAGATAAGAACGGAACCGCGCTAAGATGAGGCAGTTCGTGCGTATCGGACTTTTGTTTAGGGTTACTGCAGAGACGAACACACACACACACACACACACACACACACACATATATATATATATATATATATATATATATATATATCAGACATGTCTGTGTTACATAGTCGTCTGGGATTATTATTGTTTTACGGCGGTTTTAACTGCTTTGCTATGGACGTATATAAGAGGGGCTAAAGGGGCCGCGGCCATTCCGAAATTTTGTTTTGTGGAAAACATTTTTTGTAAAAAAAATCGTATGAAAACGACAATTGTCTTCAACCTTTACCCTGGTTTACTTGGTGTCCAGAGGTCTCCAAAATTCTGCATTCCACGCTAAAATATTTGAAATGTCCACTACCGTGCGCCTAGATCTGTAACAACAGTTTTTAAGAGACAAATGAATTTGTTGCTTTTACAATATTTTATAGTTTAGTGTAAGAGAGTTAAATTAAAATTACATTATATATTATTTTTTTTAATTGCCTAGCTTTAGAAATTAACTAAAATTTTATTATATTTATGAAAACGTGTCCACTCCTTTTCTTTGTGACTTTTCAAAATTCCTCATGTGGGTAGATAGCATAATATATACACATATATATATATATATATATATATATATATATATATATATATATATATATATATATATATATATATATATATGTCTTTATCTACTAGAAGTTTTTATTTTTATTTATTTATGTATGTAAACAAAACATCTTGGGCGAAATGCATATTTTTCTTTAGTCAATAATTTCGCTGAAGAAGCGATTGCAAGTCAAAAAATAATGTAAGTTTTAGAAATGATACATGTTGGAAAAAGTATTTCTTCTGAATGAAAAATCAGAATCAGTCCTGTAACAGGCCACGAGGGCCCTGATGGACAGATACTATAGAGGTATCTGATTCATGACCATACGGCACACTAGGGAGATAGTATGGTCAGTACTATGCTCCGGCCGCCTGATTTTCCCCTTGGCTGCTTCGACTGCTAGAGTCATTAGCACCCAAGGTACTCATTATTAAATTAATTAAAGGCTGGGTTGGCGTAGGGACGCTCAGGGAGGCCGAATTCAACCCATGAATGAAGACACTAGAAGAAAAAATCTTCAGTGCTTGCTCGGGATTTGAACTCAGGTCCTCCAGCTTATTAGTTCAGTGCTCTACCACTGAGCTAACCTCGCCCCTGAAAAATACTTCCTTTTATAATTGTTCATAATTATAATATTTAAAGAAATATTCGTAAATATAAAACGTTTCCCTAGCCGTTGAGCACGAATGTTTACTCCCGAAATTTATGTTGCAATAATCATCGTAGGCAGGAAATAAATTGCGGCTCAGAAGATTTTTCTTAGATCGCTGAAAGATTTTTGCGAGTAGAGATATTTTCATTAACCCTAGAACGACACACTGGGGTCTCACATACCCCAGGAATGTTTAAATATTGGTTAATTCCTCTGTGTGTAGCTCTATAGCCAAATCCTGCCATGTAAATAACCCTTATTCATAACACAATCGATTCTAATCATTATCTGCCACGTGACAGTATTTTTTTGCTACTTGTAGTAATCTGAATTAGTCTTGGGGTATCTCACACCCCAGTGTATCGTTAGTGTATGTGTTCATGGTATCTCAAACCCCAGTGTGTCGTTAGTGTAAGTGTTCAGGGTATCTCACACCCCAGTGTGTCGTTAGTGTAAGTGTTCAGGGTATCTCACACCTGATAATAAATATAGTAAGACATATTATATATTTATTTTGGTTTCCTAGACTACTTAGATATTTTAAAATGCATTATAAGCCTTGCAGGTCCTATCAGTTATATTTCATATAATTTTATATTTTGGGGTGTATCACACCCCAGAGTGTCAAATTACGTTTACTTTTAGAAGTGTCATTCTAGGGTTATAGGAATTTACATGTTTTTCGATTCATTGGAAGCTAAGATATTATCATAGGTTCTATAGGATTATATTCTAATGCTTTGAAATCCGATAAGAGGCGCTTTAACATAGATAACCAATATCATAACCTATCTTAGAAACCTGATAACCTGTCTTGATCTATCGTTTCATCCTAGCTATATAGAGATAATAATCCTTCGGTATTGTATAATAGGCAGCTCAGCTTGGAAATTCAATATCCTATCTTGAGCTACAATGGTCCAAAACACAGATTTATAATCATTCGAAAATCGGTAGGGAAGGTCTTAGCTAGCAAATAAATTATTGGGTTGCCCGGTCAATAATGCTGGATTTTGGAATAAAATAAAAAACTAAAAACTAGAAAAAATACATAAAAGTATTTTATAACTGTGTTCTTTAATCAAAATAGTGTCCCAGTCTTTTAATGCATTTCTCCCAACGTGTTGGTAACTTTTTAATACCGTGTGAATATAATTCAGTATTCTTAGAATTTATAAAGTCAATAAAGGGATTGTCTAATTCCGATCGATCCATAAATTTGTTTGTGTTATTAGTAGTGGTTGAGGCGTCTAAACGAATGGTAGTTAGTACGAAAGAGGTCCAGGGAGTAGGGCGAATGTTGCTAGAAAAGGGGAATTTTAGTTTCGGCAAAGAAGTGCAGCACAAACTTCATAGCGCAGATTTTTTGGCGGTCGTTTAATGCTTTTGGAACCCAACTTTCGAGATTTTTCACTTTTCCAGTCGCCTTGAGGTGGTCGCGGGCGGTCGATTTTCTAACTTTAAGTTTATTTGAAAGTCCTCGTACAGTTATTCTGGGGTTTTCTTCCACCGATGTTCGCAGAAGATCGTCATCAACAAAGGAAGTCCTTCCGCGAACTTCTTTATCTTCAAGGCTGAAGTCTTCCGCCCGAAATCTTTTTAAACCACCTTTGAACAATGCACTAATTAACACTATCCTCGCCCCAGACTTGGTTCATGTTTCTAGCCGTCTGGGCTCCACTTCGGTCGAGTTTAAACTCGTAAAATAAAATCGTACGAAAAACATGATGTGACATCCTGGGAAAGACTGAATTATTTCTAAGTAAGAAAATACTACAGAGGTAAACAAACATTACCATTTAGAAAAGGATTAGTAAGTGTTGTCAGTTATAAAAATGAATAATCCAGTAAACATAAACAGATCATTATAAAGAGGATTTTGTTTATAAGAAATCGTAAAATCCTGCAGTATTTTCCCGTCAACCCAATATCTTGACCGATTCTTTGATCCGTGAAATAGGAGAACAGAAACAATTAAGTAAATACATTATTTGAAAGTTGGAATACTTCGGAATCTTGGCTATGTTTTACATAGTAGGTCTTAATATTTCAATTGGGTTTATTTTTCGATTTTTGAAAGGATGCGAAGAACAATAGGGGTTTTCTCGGAATCTCAAAATTTAAATATGTGTTTGACGATCGTGTTTTTCTCTACCGACCAAAGTCGCTATGTATTCTCTAGTACTTATGAGATTGCATTCGAAAATCTATTCATAAGCGATCCTGTTTGACGGGCCAGTAGATTCAGCCTTCACCTTTTCCCACAAGTAGGTGTCACTTTCCGTTTCCTTTCTTTTACGGTGATTATCTGGGCATAGGTGAGGGTTGTAACCGTGATTACCCTATCTATCAGTAGTTCTCTAGGCAACAAACAAGAAAGGAAAGTCATTGATCTTTATTCTTCCTCGTAATTTTCGTATATCTTTGGGAAACTGAGTTTCAGTGTCGGATACGACACCGCCTTGTCGTATACGTGACAACTTTTTCATCTTGTTTGTAGAGCTCAATGAGTTATTCCATGACTATTTATCGTTGCTTTACCCGGTAATATGGTAAGTTATCGTCTGTCGGTTACCGATGATGAAATTCTACAAGAACTGGCCCGGTAAGAGGCTGAAGGAACTGACGTAGAATTTCAAATTGACGAAAAGTTTAGTGAAACGGAAGTCATCCACGTAATGAATTAAAGGTTACAAAATTACTCACACTAAACGCACACCAATTCCTTCAAGTTCAGAAAGACTTGGAATATGTTCCTTCTATGGACGGGGAAAGAACAGGAAGTGAAACCAAACATGTCATCAATGCTACAAAAGTATTTGTGGCGAACATACTATGTCCGTCCTGCCACGCAAAAGATTAAAAAAAAAATATTGTATATTATATTGTGGAAATATTTCATTTTTATTTTTGTAATTAGTTATAAATATATATACTGTTTCTTTTGGGTTGTATTAATTTCAACCCAATTAACATAGTTATTTGGATTTTTTTTCTAAATTCATGTTTATTTAAAATCTGTACAATTTAAAGTACAATAATTAATTGTGCAGGCCTGTGCATAAATATCAGTGTAAAACAGTATATGGAAGGAGCCAAACATTATCGACACTTCCTAATAAATCTTAACATTTTATTTTTGGTGTTTTTAACCGCTGTTATGTAGCTGGTCAGGGAGCCAAAGACTCTTTAGCCCCATGGGAAGGTTTTTAGGATCAGTCTGTGTGGAATCGGGATTTGGCGAGATCGTTTACGAAGGGAATATTAAGGTCGTTATGTAGGGTTTTGTTGGAGACTTTGGAGAAGAACTTTGGATTGAAGTGCTTGTATTCGTTGTATGTTTGAGTGTTTTGCTTCTGGAAAATGAAGTAATTTTTTATACTAGGTGTTGTATCCGACACCGCCTTTTGGTATGAGCACTGAAAAATACCTTGTGGGAGGAGGGTTAAATGTTTTTAGTACTACTTCAATTTTATATATACCTATATATTTTTTTTAATGTTTTTTTCCTCTGCTACTTAAAAACCAAGCAAGATGTCCAGTATGTTCAAAGCAAATCATTTTGTGTACTTCATGATTTCTTGGGTAGCATTATGTTGAGTATATTGTATGTCAATGGTGATGTTAGCTAAAAATTAGATTTTAAATGGTTAGGTTACATGAAATAACTAATGATACCTGAACTACTCAAAAAACACCCCATGAAGACGGTGTAATACGGATCCTGCAAGGAAGATGGTTAGGCATTCCATGCATAATGTATGACCAAACACCGTTCTATCCAATATCTGTCCAACTAGGAATTTAACATGTCGGGGTCTTTCTTTGGCACCATCGATCCGTAGATATCTCATTGGCTGATATTGCATAGCCTTACGAAGGCTGCTTTCGCATAGGCTGTTATCTCATTGGCTGATATTACATAGCCTTACGAAGGCTGCTTTCGCATAGGCTGTTATCTCATTGGCTGATAATGCATAGCCTTACTGAGGCTGCTTTCGCATAGGCTGTTATCTCATTGGCTAATATTGCATAGCCTTATAAAGGCTGCTTTCGTATAGGCTGTTATCACATAGGCTGCCATCACGTATGCTACTATCCCATAAGCCGTAATCATAATGACTGCTCTTCCAGAGTGTCCTATTGTGCCTATTGTGAAGGCTTCTGTCGCATAAACTGTTATCTCATCTGCTGTAATCACGCTGCCTACTATTAAATTAGCTACGATCACATATGCTGCTATCACATTGGTTGTTATCACATTGACTGCTATTGCATACGCTTCTATTGTAAAGGCTGCGGTCACTTTAGTGACTATCACATTTGCTATTACGATATACGCTGTAATCACCCTTGCTAGGAGCACATAACCAGTTATCATATTGGCTGCTCTTCCAAAAGCTTCTATTGTAAAGCCTGCTTTCGCATAAACTGTTATCTCATTGGCTGCTATCACGTTACCTGATATTAAATTAGCTACTATCAGATATGTTGATATAATATCATCATAATGGCTGTTATTGTATAGGTTTTTAGTGTAAAGGGTATCATGTTGTCGCCTATCACATTAGCTGCGATCTCATATGCTGATGCCACAAATGCTATTATCACATTAGCTGCTATTGCGTATGCTTCTATTGCCTAGGGTGCCATCACCTAGGCTGTTATCTCATTTGGTGAGATTACGTTGGCGGCTATTGCAAAGGTTTTTAGTGTTTTGTTTGCTGTCGCATAAACGATAATGGTTTAGGATGGTAGCACGTTGGCTACTATTACATTAGCTGCTATTGTGTATGCTTCTATTGCCTAGGCAGCCATCACCTAGGCTGTTATCTCATTGGGTGAGATTACGTTGGCGGCTATTGCAAAGGTTTTTAGTGTTTTGTTTGCTGTCGCATAAACGTTAATGGTTTAGGATGGTATCACGTTGGCTACTATTACAGTAGCTGCTATTGCGTATGCTTCTATTGCCTAGGCAGCCATCACCTAGGCTGTTATCTCATTGGGTGAGATTACGTTGTCGGCTATTGCAAAGGGTTTTAGTGTTTAGTTTGCTGTCGCATAAACGTTAATGGTTTAGGACGGTATCACATTGGCTACTATTACATTAGCTGCTATTGCGTATGCTTCTATTGCCTAGGCTGCCATCACATAGGCTGTTATCTCATTGGCTGAGATCACGTTGGCTGGTATTGCAATGGTTATTAGTGTAAAGATGCTGTCGCATAAACTGTCATGGTTTAGGCTGGTATCAGGTTGGCTACTATTGCATTAGCTGCTACCTAATATGCGCCAATCATTGATGCTGTAATCACATTGGCTTCTATTATAGAGCCTGATATCTCATTGGCTGGTATCACGTTGGCTACTATCACATTAGCTGCTATCATAAATACTGCTGTAACATATGATATAATCACAATGACTGCGGCTTCAATTTTAAAATCTGCTATCGCATAGACTGTGATCTTGTAGATATTTATCACATTAGCTACTACCGCATTAACCATTACCCCACATGATGCTTTCACATAAGATATTATAAACTATCTGCTATAACGTACGCTCTTATCACATAGCTTGTAGTCGCATATGCGGCCTCAACAAAGGGTTCTGTTCTATAGGCTGCGACCACATCTAATAATACTTTTTAACCGATAGGATTCAAGTGAATTTACAATCAAAATGCTCATTCCATTGGTTATTTTTGAACACAACCAATTCCCAGATTTTCTCCGCCCTTCATTTTTTTCAAGTTATAATTACATATGACATTCATTATATTTAATTAGGGTGAAAACATTTAAACGCCACTACTTCTACTGCTTCTTGAGTATAATATTTTCATTATTTCCGAACGTTTTGTAGCTGGTTTCGTTGAAATGTTGCCTCTAGGGACACATATTTTTATGTTCTATGTGAGATCCACCATAGTTAAGGGACTGATTTATTTATTTTTGCAATACATCTCTCTGGGGACTAGTCAACGATGTTAATCAAGTTTCATTGCAAGAACATATTTTTTTAATTATTCTTAAAATCCTAAAACGCGTTTTACAACATCAGACCAAGAATATATTAGAAAGCTCTGGTCATAATAATTTTCCCCCATACAAGAGGCAGGGACATCCTGACATCTCTTGCAAACATAATGCAATTTTCAAGCTGCATAATGTCATTAAAGTCAACTCCCCCCACATTAGGTTATATATCATGCTTAGGCTGTTCCAGGGTTTGAAACAATGATATTACACATAATAACATTATATCGTTATACAACGTTGAGTTAAAGTACGTTGTAGTGATGGGGGGAGAGAGTGGTAGGGAGAGAGTGGGACATATGAAGAGGGAGAGGGAGAGTGTGTATGTGTGTGTGTGTGTGTGTGTGTGTGAGAGAGAGAGAGAGAGAGAGAGAGAGAAAGAGAGTGAGAGAGAGAGAGAGAGAGAGATTCTGTAAATCATGGAAAATTCTCATTTTTGTAATCATTAATATGAGAGAACCTGGACTCGCAAGCATAAATGTACATATATTAAAGAATCTTTTAGCTGGAACTGCGTCACTTGAGCCAATTTCTAAATTTTTCTGATCTTCGATTTTGTAAGCATATATTTGAAGCTCGACGTCATATTTTCGATCTACGGGAATTAACTTCATTATATTATTCCAGGAATGTTATGCGATCAATTAAAAACAGGAAAACGAACCTCAATTTACCTAAACGTAAATATTGCAGAAGAAGGAAACTTTTTTGGAGAGTTGCTAATTGTAAGCGGAACTATCTGACTTACTCTTAAATTTAACTTCCGCCCTTACATTAGGCAAGGGATAGAAAAAAAAAAAAAAAAAAAAAAAAAAAAAAAAGCATATACTTACTTTTGTAATTAAAATTGCTATGTGTATATATATATAAATCACGTGTCTGTCTGTTTATTTATTCGTTTGTTTGTTCCTTATACACATCTACACCATTTGACCGATATTCAGCAAACTTGGCACACAGGTAGCTCATGATACGAGAAATCTCCTAGGCTAGGTCAAAATAGTCAAATTTCAAAATTTTGTCAAAAGGTCAAAAGTTTTGTCCAAGAAAAAATTGGCTACACTGAACCATTCAGATTGTGACGGCCATTTTGATCGACTACTACTGGCCTCTGTCGGCTGTTAGATGAAGTGCTGTTGTGCTGGCCTCTGCCGGTATCAGTATGAACTAAAACAAATTGACGTCGTTTGACCGATTTTCGTAACTGGGTATAGACAGCTAGGTATCAAGTAGATCTTGATACGGGGAGAGTCATAGACAGAAAGTAGGTGTAGCTGTTACCCAGTGTAACTAGCTGTTACCCAGTGTATGGCAAACTGGGTAACAGCTAGTTCTTCATATAATTTAGAAAGATGTTGTACCTTTCGACACTTAATTTTACATAACTGATGTAAGTATTAGTCAGACTGTTACCTATTTTCGTAAGCATCAGACTTTTAAAAATTCAGTATTAGATTATTGGGCAATTAAATACTGTCTGTGTAAATAATAAATAATGGAATAAAATCCGGGGCCAGAAAAACCCCTGCAATTTTTGTTTAAGCCCCACCCCCAAATATTAGTTTTCTAGAAAAATGGTAAGCAAACTCACTTTTTTATTTAGTAATGATAGATATGCCCTGCATCTGTCTTCCATGTTAAAAAGTGGATCTTTGAGGCTCAACATATCGAAAACGAGTACCACTTGGAGAGTCCTATATTTTTACAAAACCGATTAACATGTACGCAAAAAATATAGGTCGAAAATGGAAGTTTAATTAATTTATTTTAGGTCGTTTATTTAATTTACTTGAATTAAATCTTTTTATTGCTCGAATAAAATACGGGGAGATTTTTTAAGGGTTGTATTTTGGGGGTTTAAGGATTGCATCAGTTCAAAAACTACCTCCGAAGGCCTTGGGTCAATTTTTGTGTAAAAACTCAAAGATTGTATGTATTAGAGAACATATTAAATACAAAAATATAAGCAAAAACGCGACTTTTTTTAGACGTCATATACTTAAAGGGCTGCAACTTCCCCATAAATGGACCAATCGAGCTCTCAAAAAAAATAGTATTTTTAAGCACTAAAAGGCCGTAGACGTCGTTTATTAAGTAAAATGAAGGAAATCGTCGTTTATTTTGGTTAACAACTTGAATAAAAATATTATAATGTAAAACATCCTAAATTATGAGTTTTTTGGGGTGGGGCTTAAACAAAAAGTGCAGGGGAATTTCTAATCCCGCATTCGGATTAAGCGCCCCGATAAAATATAGCAAACATAGTCTGCTCTTTGTGTCTGAATGTTTTCTTTTCTTGAGTGTGTGCCTTTGTAATTAACCAGTTAATTCTAATTTGGTTTAATTGACCAAATTAGAATTCGCTTCATTTGTCGATTCAAAAATATTTGATACTTTAAATCTCTTTAAATATTAATAAATACTTCATTTTTCAACGAAAGTACATTTAAAAAAAAAAAATACGATTTTTTTGGTTAGGAAAACGGAAACGTCTTTGATGAGAGAAACGGATTGGAGAATCAGAAAATTCCTAAGAATCAATTAACCTCTTGTCAGCGAAGAGAAAGAAAAAGCGCGGAAAAAATACTTTTCCCGCCAGAACTAGGTATTCTCTAGAGTGTCACATCCAGCCCTTTAGTTTATTAGAACTCCCTACCTGACACAATAAAGAGAGACTCAATATAGCCCCTAGAGCAAGGTGTCTTATTGAATCTTCCAGCAGAGGCAGCCTCTTCTCAATATCGGTCGTTAATAGTGTGTATCTTGCATTTTAAAACGGTTACTACCTCGTCGTTGGGATAGTATTTTTGGATGGAACGGCATTTTTCTCCAGCGGTGGTACTCCTCCTCACTTCTTCCTGGAATATTTCGATTGATTCATCTCCATCTCCTTCAGCCAGGTACTTGTTTCTTCAGCGACGAAAAATAACATCAAACATATAAAACATTACAGCGAGGAAAATAGAAGCAGGGAAAAAAACGCAAAACCATCAGCGCTACTAACGGACAGAATCCCAACTACACCAGGGAGCTTCAACACCATTCGTCCGCCGATACTGTGGCTAGAGGGGAGAAAAGGAGCCCAGATCGAGAAAAATGTCATTCCCTTGGCTACCACCGAGGAAGAAACAAGTACCTGGCTGAAGAAGATGGAGATGAATCCATCGAAATATTCCAGGAAGAAGTGAGGAGGAGTACCACCGCTGGAGAAAAATGCCGTTCCATCCAAATATATATATATATATATATATATATATATATATATATATATATATATATATATATATATATATATATATGGTGGCTCAGATAAGCGGGCCAGAAGAGAAATAACTACTAAACGGTTTGAGATATCAAAATTTGTCAAAGTGGCAAAGTTGTAGTTCTCGTAAAATGGTGTCCTTGGAAATGAGAAAATAACACTTCTAAAGGCTCAAATAGGCCTTTGAAGGGAAGGGTTTCCTCTTGACCCATATTTTGCATTATATTTTTAAAATGAACTAACAACACAAGGAAGAACCGCGCAAACGGGGTTTCGATGCGTCAAGTAATTCACTTTAAAAATACGTTTACATTTGCATGTATTCCTCATCTGAAATTCAAAAAAAAAAAGGCACTTGAATTTATTTAAATCGTGTTTTTGTTAAGGAAGGGCTAATTCAGCTTAGGAGAATAAATTCAAGTGTCTTTTATGGAATTTCAGATGATTAATACATGAACATGAAAACGTATCTTTACAGAGAACTACTCGACGCATCGGAACTCCGCTTGCACGGTTCTTCCTTGTTTTGTTAGTACATTTTAAAAATATAATGAAAAATATGGGTAAAGAGGTAACCTTTCCCTTCATATGCCTATATGAGCCCTTAGAAGTGTTATTTCCTAGTTCCAAGGGCATTATTTTATAGACCTCGACGAGAACTACAACTTTACACCTTTGACAAATTTTGATATCTTAATCCGTTTAGTAGTTATGTATATATATATATATATATATATATATATATATATATATATATATATATACAGGGTGTCCCGTAAATGTCTAGTCATATTGTGAGGGGTGATAGAGGACCCTTAGGGAAACAAAAAATGTTCTATGACGATTTCCCGAATTCTCGCCCATAAGGGAGAAAACGTCGTTTTATTGTTTTTTCGAGACAAACGTAGTTTTTAGAAGAATAATCGTTGTAGCTCCGTCCCAGGTGGTACTACTAAAAAGGGTGTGAAACCAATCGAAAGCTATGTAAATTTACTATAAGACTAGTTGAGAGTAAACGTAAAAATGAATGAATGTAAGTATGTATATCTTACCAAAAGAAGGCAATTCTAAATTTCGTGACATTTTATTGATATTTCTTTCCAGCGTTACTCCTCAATAAGCAGGATCTGAGATTTCCGGGTTTCAGAAAAACTTCCTCATTTAACCAGCTTTCCATTCATGTATCACAACCCTGTGTTATTGAAGTATTTGAACGATTTAAGAACAAAAGTTTTATAAAAAACATGGATCTGTGAAAAGAAAATTATATTTTTTTCTTCAATTTATTCAAAAAGCTGAAGGGAAATATTTTTTTTATAAATGTTTACATAAATATTAAGTAAATATTTACTTAAAAGAATAAAAAAAATTACTTCCACGGATAAAAAAAAAATCTTAAAACAGTAAATAAATAAAATACACATTTATTTTGAATTTATTAATTCAGGTAACTAATACTGGGTCCAGGAGGCGGCCATTAAGGAACCCCAACCATACATTAACCTCAAAAATTACTATTTTTACCTATATCACGCATTTGAACACATTTTTAAAGGACTATGTACTTATTATTTATGAGGGATAGAATTTTTAATTACCACAACAAAAACGCATGGGCTCAGAATCCCAGTGAGTTTCACAAGCGTAGCCATCAGTATTAATATAAGGTAAAGCATTTGTTTTCTAAATATAAGTGCCTGTAAAAATGTGTTCAAATGCGTGATCTACGTAAAAATAATAATTTTTGAGGTTAATGTATGGTTGGGGTTCCTTAATGGCCGCCTCCTGGACCCAGTATTAGTTACCTGAATTAACAAATTCAAAATAAATGTGTATTTTATTTATTTACTGTTTTAGGATTTTTTTTTTATATTCGTGGAAGTAATTTTTTTTTATTGTTTTAAGTAAATATTTATGTAAACATTTATAAAAATAAATATTTCCCTTCAGCTTTTTGAATAAAATGAAGAAAAAATATAATTTTCTTTTCAGAGATCCATGTTTTTTTTTAAACTTTTGTACTTAAACCGTTCAAATACTTCAATAACACAGGGTTGTGATACATGAATGGAAAGCTGGTTAAATGAGGAAGTTTTTCTGAAACCCGGAAATCTCAGATCCTGCCCATTGAGGAGTAACGCTGGAAAGAAATATCAATAAAATGTCAGGAAATTTAGAATTGCCTTCTTTTTGTAAGATATACATACTTACATTCATTCATTTTTACGTTTACTCCCAACTAGTCTTATAGTAAATTTACTCAGCTTTCGATTGGTTTCACTCCCTTTCTAGTAGTACCACCTGGGACGGAGCTACAACGATTATGTTTCTAAAAACCACGTTTGTCTAGATAAAACAATAAAACGACGTTTTCTCCCTTATGGGCGAGAATTCGGGAGATCGTCATAGAACATTTATTGTTCCCCTAAGGGTCCTCTATCACTCCTCTCAATATGACTAGACATTTACGGGACACCCTGTATATATATATATATATATATATATATATATATATATATATATATATATATATATATATATATGTATAAAGATGTACATAATTAAAAAAAATCAGACCCGCAACAAGCCATAAGAGCCCATTGAGGCCGATACTGTAGAGATTCTTGACCATAGGGCACGCTAGCGAGATAAAGTGTTCAGTACTATGCCCTAACCACCCGATTTTCCCCTTTGCAGGTACATACTAATACATTAATCAAAGGCTGGCTGGGAATACGGGAGACAGTCCGGATTCCAAAACCAACCCTTGAACACACTCCGACACTTGAAGATAACATCTTTAGTGCGCGGCTGAGTTATGAACTCAGATGCACTAGCAGTGGTGTGCTGTTTAACAGACAATGAGGTATATACAGGGTGTCCCAGCATATGTGTCCACCCCCTTTTCCTCCTAGAGTTGTTGGAATTTTGATATGAAACTTGGTAGGTCTTAGTTATGTTGCATGAGGTTTCTTTTGAAGGTTTAGTTGACTTTGTAACATTCTCCAGTTTTTCTCCAGCGCATCTAACTCTTGATTTTCCAATTCTGAAAGAAAATTTAATTTTAAGACTAATTTATTCCGAGACATCCTTTGATCTGACGCACCGTTTGCGCGTAAAACGCAAAAAACTCAAAAATATCGCCCTTTTGTAGACAAATTCCTATTTATCACTGAAACCAAGCCTTGTACGTAAAAACACCTCAATGTAAACGTTGTAACGTATTAATTTTCCTTTCAGATGATACCAAGATCAAAGTTGTAATATAATAATAATAAAGCTTTATTTACAATATTTACATAGTATCATACATAAGTGTTTATAACATGTACAATAAACATGTTCTTGCTAATTTATATCAAATTATTTGGTTTTTATAGTTTTGTAATTTTTTGGGAAAAATTTCAAAAAAACCCAGAACATTTTAATTACTAAGTTGAGTTACATTACATTGTGCCTGTCAAGTAAAATGTGTTTAGTTCGTCTGTGTACGTATCTAGTTAGTGATTTTTTGTCGTAGTCACCCATGTTTGCTATGTGTGGATTAATGGAATGTGTTACTTGTCCAAAAAACTTGTCAGTAAGTTTGTATATGTAGTCTGTTATTGTAGCTATTTCTAGTTCTTCGTGCATGTGTGTGATCTTTGTGTATCTTGGATAATTGTTGATTATTCGGAGGCAGCAGTTTTGTATAATTTGTAGTTTTGTGTAATTTGTAGTTGATGTGCAGCTCCATACTGGGCAGGCATAACAAAGGACTGGGCGGATCACACTCTTGTAGATAATCATTTTATTTTGCGGATTTAGTTTTGAATTTCTATTAAAATAAGGATACATTTTATATAGTAGATTTTTAGCAGCTTCGGTTTTATTGTTTATGTGTTTTGTGAATGTTAGGCCTCTATCTAAAGTCACTCCTAAATACTTAATGTGCTCTGTCCATGAAATACTGTGGTTTACAAGATAGAGTTTGCTTGGGATATTTGGGCGTCTTTTTGTGAAGATAATGGCGTCTGTTTTAGCGAGATTAATTTTAATTTTCCATTTTTTGCAGAATTTGTTGATTTTCTTGTAGGTATTTTGTAGTCTGTTTGTTAAGGTGTCTATCCTGAATGAGCTAGTGTATATGGCTGTGTCGTCGGCAAACAGAGAGAGATTTGTGTCTTTAGATTGAGGTATGTCGTTGATGTATATATTGAAGAGGGTGGGGCTAAGACAGGAACCTTGAGGAACGCCTGCAGGAATTGGTTGTTTATTAGAGGTATATGACTTTATTGAAACAAAGAAGGATCTATTGGAGATAAATGAGTGTATTGTGTGGATGAGATAGGATGGTGTGCCAATGTTTATGAGTTTGTAAATTAGCCCTAAGTGCCAAACTGTGTCAAATGCTTTCTCGATGTCTAGTAGTATTAAGCCTGTGTGTTTCTTTTCGTTGAAGTGTTTTGTAATGTGGTCAGTTAGTCTGGCTAGTTGTGCTACTGTGGAGTGTTTTTCTCGGAATCCAAATTGTTCGTCAATCAAGTATCTTCGTTCATTGAGGTGTTTGTGCAGTCTTGTTAATATTATTTTTTCGAATATTTTTGATATAATGTTTAATAAACTAATAGGTCTGTAGTTGGTAGGGAGAGAGGGATCTTTTTTAGGTTTAGGTAGGGCGATGAGTTTAGCTGTTTTCCATGTTTCCGGAAAGTGTTTAAGCCTGAAAATACAGTTGAATATTTTTGTTAAACAAATAATTGCTTTCCTGGGAAGGTTTTTGATACTGATTGGGGAAATATTGTCTGGTCCAGGGGATTTCCTTGTGTTCAATTTCTTGATAAGAGACGCAACTTCCCTGGGTGAAACAGAGGGAAAGTTTTCATTAGTTGGACATTTCAGATATTTATTTACTTTTCTCCGTACTGTGTTTTCGTGGTATCGAGATCCTGAATTTTGTGTGAGAAGATGTATTTCATGGAAGTGTTTCGCAAGTACAGCTGCTTTGTCTTTATTATCATAAACAAATCTATTGTTACTCTTTAGGGGAGGGATAGAAATAGAGGAGGAGGTAAATCGTTTATGAACTTTCCAAAGAGAATTGTCTCTAGGATTAAGCGTGGATAGGAATTTCTGCCAGTTTTGGTTTCTCCAGACGTTCAATCGCTTACGAGTGAAGTCTTCTAACCAATTTATGATGCGCCGGAATGCAGGGTTGTAGGGAAGACGGAATTTCTTTTTAACTTTGTTTTTAATGTGGATGAGTATTTTGAGATGGTAGGGCAATTCTTGTACCCCTTCGGAAGGGGATGTGATTATTGGAGTGGATTTTCGGAGAGCAAGTTTAATATTATCGATAAAAGCATTTATGTGGAAGTTTAGATCGGTGGGATTATTTATTATTGGATTAACGGGTATGTTGCAATTTAAAATTTCTCTATACATTTGCCAGTTAGTCTGCTTAAAGTTGAGGGTTTCCCTGGTTGATTTTACTTTCAATGTATTATATAAACAGAATAAAACTGAATCGTGATCAGAGCTGAGGCAGCTTATGGGAATCAACTGTGATATCTGGTCAATGTTTTTGGTAAGGGCGAGGTATTATACTGGGATTAAATTTAAAAGTTGTAGATTAAATATTTAACGGGGTATTATGAATGACAACAAAGGCTTTTTTTTTTTTTTTTTTTTTTTTTTTTTTTTTTTTTTTTTTTTTTTTTTTTTTTTTTTTTTTATGATATAATAATTTTATATGGAAAAATAAATTTATTCTGTTCTGTTTTATAATAATTTTTATATACGTTTTTTCATAAAGTAAATAAGTACTTTTTTTTATTGTTTATGTCAGCTACTTTTTTTTCTATTCATATCGATTTTCTGAATTGTTACTTTTTAAAACTTTTAAGGTATATTTTTCATTCATAATATCCCGTTAAATATTAAACCTACAACTGATCTTGGTATCACCTGAAAGGAAAATTAATAGGCTATAACGTTTGTATCGAAGTGTTTTTACGTACAAGGCTTGATTTCAGTGATAAATAGGAATTTGTCTACAAAAGGGCGATATGTTTCAGTTTTTTGCGTTTTACGCGCAAACGGTGCGTCGGATCAAAAGATGTCTCAGAATAAATTAGTCTTAAAATTAAATTTTCTATCAGAATTCGTCATAAAAAATACCTGCTGCCATTGGAAAATCAAGAGTTAGATGCTCTGGAGAAAAAATGGAGAATGTTACAAAGTCAACTAAACCTTCAAAAGAAACCTCATGTAACATAACTATGACCTACCAAGTTTCATATCAAAATTCCAACAACTCTAGGAGGAAAAGGGGGTGGACACATATACTGGGACATCCTGTATATTCGGGTCTGCGAAGATCACATCCAGTTACTTTGAAGTATCTGTCGCGATTTTAAACAGTGATTGTGGTACTAACTGATTAGCTTACAGGTACTTTTCAGGTTATCTATTCCTTCGTTACATGTTATCTAAGGTTAGAAACTATACTATAAATATAGTAATCAAAAGTTATTATAGTAATGACAATTATTTAAAATCACTGCAATCACTACTAAAAGTAACCTTTTTTTACTAGGGTAAACACACCAGTAGCTGACATGCTTAAGGAAATTTCAATCCATTTTAAGCTGTAAAAATCCTAATGGTGATGTCGGTGTATTTTTTTCACTTTTATCTTGTTCAAAATCTATTCCCCTTGCTTACTACACCTTCAAATTCGAAAAACCTTCACTCAATGATAGGATAAATGCCAATTTTGAGAAAAGTTACTTTGCTCCAGTTGCTGTCAGGCAATTCTCCAATAGCTGACAGGGATTGCTCCAGTAGTTGACAGGGACAACAAAGTCATCAAAAAAAAATAGCTTAAATTTTATTATTCCATAATTTTAAAACAGGTATTATAAATTTATCATGTATTACAATAGTAGGAACTTGAGTTTTCTATTTTTGACTTTGCACCTTAAATTCAAGACAGGTAACTCATAAGCAGTTACGTACACAAATAATCTGGAAGTTTTTAGACTCTTATCAATTCAAATTAGTTATAATATTGGTGAGTAAAATACCTATCTACCAATTACACTAAACAAGATTTTTCTATTAAAGGCAAAATAAACTTAGTACTTAGGTAACTTCGGTTTTCGTCAGCAGAGATCAAACATTCGAACACAATGAACATTTTTAAATAATAATATTTATACAATTTTTAACAAGTCTTTAAATTAAAAAGTTACATTAGGTAACTGATTTAGGAAACTGGTATCTCATATTCAATGGAGGAGGCTCTATTTTGATCAAATTTTCGTTTAGAACTCTAGGCTTATTTTCACTTTTCATGAAGACATCCCGCAAGCGATTCAATGGTTTCAGTGCAAAAGCAGGGATTTTTCCATCTTGTTTACCAACAACTTCATAAGCTCTTCTTGTGTTTCTTAGTGCAATAATGACAAAACTTCTTTCATCACAAATAGCAGACAAAACATGATTTTTATGGGGCAACCAGCTGTTCACGGTGAGATACATCTAATCATCGTGCAGCCCAAATTCTTCACCATATCTGTTAGCTCGTTGGGAAGTCTTAAATTTGAAACATCGGTTGGGGCTTGCTTGTTCTTCTCTTTGAATGCTGGGATCTCTTCAAGAGCTGTATTGAGTGTCTGAGGCTCTTCCAATTTTTTCCCTTCAAGATCAACATTGTTGTTAGAACTAGAACTCTGACTGTTGTTATTGTCTGGAAACATCCTGAAGTGAGATATTTGGTTCTATTGGTTCGGCGATGTATGGCTGAGGAACTTCATGATTGTTTCTTACCACATCGGGCTTAACCTGATGTTCAATGGGCACAATGCTAGGAAATTGTGAATCCTCTTTAAATCTGACTCCAGTACCATCACCTTCAATTTCAGAGACTCCTGACTCTGCATGATCTTCTTCACTATCCTCAGATGGAAACCACTCTTCTTCACTAGAAGATGACTTCATCTCCAGTTTCTTTCTATTCTTGATCCCAAATTTACCATTTTTTTTTTCTTTTAAAATTTTTTTTTTTTAGCTCTTCTTTTTCTTGTTTTTTCTCAACCTGTCTGCAGCTCTCATTTTTTTCTTTTCTTCCTCTTCGTGTTTTTAGATCTTTTTGTTTGTTATAATCTCTCCAACACTCAGAAATTACAAAGCCGAGGTAACTTTTCCTCTTCGATATTTTCTTGGGAGGTTCAGGCCACGCCAGTGCCTTTTTGAAAGGGCTTGGGAAGGTATTTAGTGGTGTTTCTGATGTCCTGATTTGGTTAGAAATTGTCTCAAGGTATGAGGAGCAGGTTGCTCCAGCTATCAGGGAATTCTATTTTCGCCTTGTGTTCAATCCATGTCGCAAGCAAATTTTCTTCATCGTGAGACATGATAGGGGAGGGCGCCATTTTACGCTCTATTGGGTATTTTCCTGACACTTTACACAAAAGTATTGTTCTAGGAACATTATTTTTACGAGCGGCACCAGCTATAGACATACCCGTACAAACGTCGTCGAGAGCTTTGTTCATATCCTCAGGATCATATCTTAAAATCGTTTTAGTGGGAGCCGCCCAGGATTCTAGGAAACCCGCCTGGATATTTAAAAAAAAACGGTGATAGAAGCTGTTCCACTAGCTGACATGTTTTGCTCCAGTACCTGACACCCCCTGCCAGCTACTGGAATATATATACTACGTTCAAAAAAGAATTAAACGGTATATGATAGATAACGAAATAGAAAGTTTAAATAAGGAAAGAATGGATGGAAGAAAATTATGTGAGGGACCAGTAGCTGACAGGGACTGTCAGCTATTGGTGATATGCCCAATATTAGGGTCCAATACCTGACACCCATATAATTTCCTAATTCTCAGTAAAATAAGGTTCAAAGGCAGATAAAACATAATCTATAAACACTCATTAGAAGAAACAACACACTAATTTGAGAATATAACAGAATAAGTAAAGAGGAGAAGACGAACCGTAACTTGGTGTCTTAGCCGGGTGTTCTCTACTTGGAAGGCGCTGAGCTAGTGACGGAGAACATGCAGATGATTTGATTACCTGATATTACAATTCCTGCCAAAATAAAGCAGGATAGGCAACCTAACAACGAATAAATACCTACAGAAGCCATGGCTTTGTGAGAGGAGGGTCTGAAAGGCTTTGAACCTTTATTATTTATATTTTTCGATGATGTTGTCAGATACTGGTGCACCTGTCAGCGACTGGTGCGTTTACCCTACTATATTTATAAAATATGGTTTCTAGCTAACCGTTATATAAGATTTATTGGTAAGTAATATTTTTAGTCTTGTAAAGTATAAATGAAAGTAAGCAAAATATATTTCAGCAAGCAATATTTATTAATAAAAAGGTGAATATTATAAGAATAAATGGTAATTGTGAGTTTAGGGGCCTCCTCGCCGATTTTCGTCCCTTGGTTCTATAACATATTTATATTTTATATTTATTTCGCATTATAGGCATAAGTGCTATGCGTTTCCGCGCGCTACGCTCGCTCAAGAAGATATCAAAACTCTAGTCAATCCAACTCACTAAAATTAATATTATTCTATTAATTTTTTCGAGATGGATTGACTTGAGTGTTAAAGGTTACTTTACTTCCAGCAACAACCAATAGAATTTCCCATAGGAATTGCCAATAGAAAAGGTAAATGAGTTATGCGCGTGCGCTGAATCACTGTTATAATCACAACAGATACTTCACAAGTAACTGGATGTGGTCTTCGCAAAAAGACCTATGTATATTCTTATACATACATCTCAGCCTGAGGTCAATAAAATAAAAAATCGTCATAAATTTATTTATTTAACTATTTTACTAATTTATTCGCTCGGTATGTTTCGAGGTCTAAACAAATACAGTTGTCGGGCTAAAACCACCTCTTTAGGTGCCATTTCCCCCTGCACAATTACAGCAGAAAATACCTATAAAATTAGGCAATAAATGATGACCTCCAACTCAAAAAAAAAAAATAAAAAAAAAAAATAATAATAAAAAATCAGCGGATGAATATTTCAATTAATGAACAAATGAATGATTATTGAATATGAATTTTATTCAATAATCTCAAACACTACTCTTATTCGGCGCTAATTGCCAAGATTTGTCGATGCGCCGTAAAAAAAAATAAATAAAAAAAAATACTCTTATTTCAGATGGGATAGAAATCGTGAAGCTCGATTCCTGGTTTCATAATTTGTGTCAAAATTATATTATTTGCCGTCAAGATAAATAAAATAACGGCAGTTAGAGAAAATATTATAATTTGAGACCGTTGTAAACCTGCAGATGGAATGATTTTTCATTTTGAGAACCCTTTCAAACATTTGCCATAGGAAAACCGTTTCGTGGCCAAACGGTGTTGGCCTAAATGCAAATGTTAATGGAGGTAATTTTAGATATATATTTGGTACATCAATGAATATTTGAATACATTTTTTTAAAAATCCTTTGTAAAAGTAGAAAAAGGACACATAACCCTCCTTTTTTTTTTAATTATTATATTGGCGTGTCAACCCTTAAGGTCACTAACGCCATTCCTGTGTGTAGTAATTTTCATTATAATTCGGTAATAAGTATCAACATGTATACATTATGATTAAATTGCTATCAATAATATTTCTATTTGCAGATTTTATTAATTCAAACGATAAACGAGAAATGCTCAATTGCTTGTAAAAAAAAAATAATAAATAAATAAATAAATAATAATAATAATAAATAAATAAAAAAAAGGAAAATAATAAAACATAATAATAAATGTAATAAAAAAATAATAATAAAAATCAAATAAAAAAAGAATAATGTTAATAAAATAATATATAAAAATTATATATAAATGAAATAAACAAACGAGCATTTCGGTCTTTATGTTCTGTCTAGATTTTGTCCATTAATTGAGCGGCCCTTAAAAAGTCAAAGAGTCGCTCGACTTGGTTGGTATGATCACCTAGAATTTGATCTAAGGAGTCAGACAGTTGGTGCTGCTATTTCAGTTGCTCATAGGCCCGGCAATTAGTCAAGATGTGCTTCACAGTTAGCAGCACATTGCATGAGCTGCAAATTGGTGGGGGGTCCTTAGACATTAGGAAGGAATGCGTGAGGTTTTTATGGCCGATTCTCATTCGGGTCAAGACTACTTCCTTTCTCCTTGTATCATTTGCAGATGTTTTCCATGGCTTCACGTTTCTTTTTATCTCTCTGAGCTTGTTATCTGACCCTCCTTAGATAGTGATAATAGAGACCAGTGAGAAATCATCCAAGGATGGCAAATCTGTCAAATACTATATCTTTCTGCATGAATGGGATCTGTTCATGATTGATTACCGAGTAGTGAATTGAGAATTGCTTATGAATGGGATATTTTCAAGGAGACGATCAGGACGAATAATATACCTTTCAAATTTTGATGGATTGCCGCCATGTCAAAAATGAACAGCATCTATTGGAAAATGTCCTGCTGCCTGGGTACAAATAGTGATAATGTAAGAAGCAATTTGGGATAGAATAATTGCAATTTAAGTAAAGATGGAATGGTTGGGATTCGGCTAAATAAACCTCAATATGATTTTTGTTTTAAAAAAATCTATATTTCGGACGTTTCGGCTACTCATATGTAGCCTTCGTCAGCTAAAATGACAAAAAAGAAATTAATACAGAAACAAACAAGAAAAATTTATAATTGTGATAGGTAACAGAACTATAGATACAATTTAACTTATAACAGAACATATCGTCTTAAATTATTAGAATGAGTAGAATGAAAAAAGAAAATAGGTACAGTAATTGATTTTAATAGTAATTAGTAACATTAATTGATTTTACAAAGAAATAAGAAAACTATATACCAATGACAAATATAGTAGCTAATAGTAACATTAATTAATTTTACAAAGAAATAAGATACTACATACCAATGGAAATGCCGAACGGCAGAGGAAGACCAAGGTTGGCAATTAAGTAACCATTGTGAAAGTGTCTAAGGAAAAAAGGAATCTGCAAGGGGTATATGTAACTGGAAACAGCAAGAGGTGGGGGAAACGGGCGGTAAGGATCAAACAGATGTTTATGACAGGAAAGGAGAAAAAGGTGTTAATGGAAGGATACCCAAGGGGCAAGGTAAAAATCTAGGTAGGTGGTCGGGAGAGTATTTCGAAAATATTAGCGTACATAGGAGAAATGCCTTGTTGGTCAGTTTTGTAATTTATATTGTTTTTGTTTAAGTTTATGTGTACACATTCCGAGATCTGTAGTCTTTTTTTGTTTCGTTGTGTAGAAAGAATTTTCGTGTCGTCGAAGTTAAAAGTGTGTTTTTGTGTAATGGCGTGTTTTGCAAGTGCAGATTTATCTATTTCTTTATTAGTGATGGTTCGTTTATGTTGTGTAAGACGTGAGTGAATGTCATTTATGGTTTCTCCTATGTATACACCATTACAGGAAGGGGTTTGGCAAGGGACTTGGTAAACACATCGGGTGGTATGTTCAAAAGGGATGGGATCTTTGAGTTTGGTGTAGAGGGTTTTCAGTTTGTTGGTAGTTTTCAATCCAAAATTTAGGGAAGGGTAGGATTTTTTTTTAATTGTCTTTGTAAGTTTATCAGTCAGTCCAGGTGTAAATGGTAGAGATCGGAACATTTGGGAACTGGGAGTTAGGGAAGAATTGGGAGAGACAGTGTTGGAAGGTTGGGATTTTACTTTTTTAACAAGGGATTTTATGAGGTTGGGGGGAAATTGGTTGCGTGCCAATATATCTGAGGCGATATTAATATTTTTATTGTGGAAGGAAGCATGGGATAGGGAGAGGACTCGGCGAAGGAGATTTCTGGCTACATTAATCTTGAGGTGGTAAGGATGGGATGAATGAAAATTAAGTAACCGTCCCGAGTATGTGGGTTTTGTGTACCAGTCAGTAATAATAGTACCGTCAGTCTGTCTAATTAGTAAGATGTCCAAGTATGGGAGCTGTCTGTCCTGTTCTATTTCGACAGTGAATTAAAGCCTAGGGTAAAAGGAATTGAAACAGGTAAGTATGTCTGTTAGTGTGTTAGGGTTTATCATCAGCAAAAGATCATCTACGTATTTGCAGATGAATGAGATGTCATGGGGAAACTGTGGGACGAGGGAGTTGAGAAGATCGTTGAGAAGGATTGAGGATAAATCGGGTGCAAGACAATTGCCCATGGCTATTGCCCATGGCTATTTCTCCTATGTACGCTAATATTTTCCAAATACTCTCCCGACCACCTACCTAGATTTTTACCTTGCCCCTTGGGTATCCTTCCATTAACACCTTTTTCTCCTTTCCTGTCATAAAATGTCATAAACATCTGTTTGATCCTTACCGCCCGTTTCCCCCACCTCTTGCTGTTTCCAGTTACATATACCCCTTGCAGATTCCTTTTTTCCTTAGACACTTTCACAATGGTTACTTAATTGCCAACCTTGGTCTTCCTCTGCCGCTCGGCATTTCCATTGGTATGTAGTATCTTATTTCTTTGTAAAATTAATTAATGTTACTATTAGCTACTATATTTGTCATTGGTATATAGTTTTCTTATTTCTTTGTAAAATCAATTAATGTTACTAATTACTATTAAAATCAATTACTGTACCTATTTTCTTTTTCATTCTACTCATTCTAAGAATTTAAGATGATATGTTCTGTTATAAGTTAAATTGTATCTATAGTTCTGTTACCTATCACAATTATAAATTTTTCTTGTTTGTTTCTGTATTAATTTCTTTTTTGTCATTTTAGCTGACGAAGGCTACCAATGAGTAGCCGAAACGTCCGAAATATAGATTTTTTTAAAACAAAAATCATATTGAGGTTTATTTAGCCGAATCCCAACCATTCCATCTTTACTTATCACCTCGACGGCTAACTATCTAATCATCATAATTGCAATTTAATAAAAAATGTTACCTACATTAAATGTATTTGGACTACAACTATTAAAAGAATAATATATATCCTAAAACAATACAATGTATAATTTTATATTTATACAACATAGCTGTAACCCACCGTACAACATGCTACACCTACTTTCTGCATCTAGAAAAGCAAAAATTAATTAGAAACCAAATAAGTAATATTAAAATCTAATGCAAATCTAACGCAAATATGTAACTATTTGGGTTCATAGTTTCGAGCCCGTTCCCACCGAACTGTGAGTCCTAGACGATTTTAACCTAGCCTATCACTCACCCCGAATCAAGTCCTACATGTGTACGAAGTTTGCTCCAAATCGGTCGAACTGTGTGGATTTGTTTAAGGAACAAATATACAGATAGACAGCTCGTAGACGTTTTTGACCAAGCCTATGACACTCCCCGTATCAAGACCTACCTGTGTGCCAAGTTTGGTCAAAATCGGTCGAACGGTATGGCTTTGTATAAGGAACAAACAGAGAGAAAAACAGACAAACAGAGATATACATAAATATTCTATTATATCCATTATATTATTATAGATATACACAAATGTCGACATCCTATTTAAGAACTAAATAGCCCTACAATATAGGCCTGTTCATTTCTTTAATGGGTATTCGAAGACCACCAAAAACATAAATAATAAATAAATAATACAGCTTGTATATAAATTAGACATTGGGAAAATCTTGCAGGAATTAAAAGTGGTGGAAGAGTCGGGATTTAAAGGTTTCCTGGTTGGTACAATGGCAGACAGAGGTAAGGAATTCCATTACGAGGTGGCACGGGTGACAAATGATTTTTCGAATAATGCAGCAGGGTGGGAAGGAATATAAAGATCGGATGGACGAGACCAGGTGTTACGGGTGTGAACAAAGAATTTAAATTTAAGGGGTTGAAAAATATAAGATGGTCTTCGGGATTGAATTACTTGGTAAAGGACTGAGCCGAGGAAGTACTGTCGACGATAAAGAGGGCAATTTAGCTCCTGGTAAAAAATTGTGCTTCTGTTTATGCGTATAAGTGATTCCTTGTACTCTTCTGCTAGTGTGGATCTGAGTATTTTTGGGTGAGTGAGAGAGAGTGAGAGAGAGAGAAAGAGAGAGAGTGAGAGAGAGAGAGAGAGAGAGAGAGAGAGAGAGAGAGAGAGAGAGAGAGAGAGAGAGAGAGAGAGAGAGAGAGAGAGAGAGAGAGAGAGAAATTCTGTAAAACATGAAAAATAAATATTTATTTAATCATTTATACTTGCACACGCATAGATGTGTGTGTGTGTGTGTGTGTGTTTATATATATATATATATATATATATATATATATATATTCAATTCCATGATTTGTGACCTTTATTTATGTACATTTATTTATTTTCATAAATATGGCAAAGGTCCAAATAATAGTACTCCAGATTCTTGCACTATTTTATTTTTGATACGCCCTACATGTTTCGTGGCCTTATGCCACCTCCTCAGGGGCCATTAACTCCTAAAAACATTTTTTACAAATTTTTAATATCTTATTTTAGTAAATTTAATAATAATTATACACCGAGTAACATTAAAATTCCTATACTAACCCCTAAACTTTATATGTAAAATATAATAATAAAAATAATATTGTTATATTGTACATACCCTATGTGTGGTCAGCTCGCCACCAATACTATGACTGAGGCTAGCTAAATACCTGTGTGGAGAGGCTTAGTAATCAGCTTATTAAGATAAGTTGTATAAAGGTTTGTACTATTGCTTTTTCCTTTGGATTGTTCGCTATTTTCTAATGTTATTGTAAAATATTTTATCTAAAAATTTAATTTCTGTTTGTCTATTTACCGAGTTCCTGCTCTAACGGACCACGCATTTAAGAACGGACATACATTTGACTTGGACGACTTAGCAATAGTTGACAAGGACAGAAACAACATTAAACGAAAAATAAAAGAAAATATCCACACAATAAAAAACAGGAACTCGGTAAATAAACAAACAGAAATTAAATTTTTAGATAAAATATTTTACAATAACATTAGAAAATAGCGAACAATCCAAAGGAAAAAGCAATAGTACAAACCTTTATACAACTTATCTTAATAAGCTGATTACTAAGCCTCTCCACACAGGTATTTAGCTAGCCTCAGTCATAGTATTGGTGGCGAGCTCACCACACATAGGGTATGTACAATATAACAATATTATTTTTATTATTATATTTTACATATAAAGTTTAGGGGTTAGTATAGGAATTTTAATGTTACTCGGTGTATAATTATTATTAAATTTACTAAAATAAGATATTAAAAATTTGTAAAAAATGTTTTTAGGAGTTAATGGCCCCTGAGGTGGTGGCATAAGGCCACGAAACATGTAGGGCGTATCAAAAATAAAATAGTGCAAGAATCTGGAGTACTATTATTTGGACCTTTGCCATGTTTATGAAAATAAATAAATATATATATATATATATATATATATATATATATATATATATATATAAAAGACTCTTTTAGCTGGAAATGCGTCATTTGAGCACATTTCGAAATTATACTGATCTTGGATTTTGTAAACATATATTTGAAGTTCTACGAAAGTTTGCTATCTACGGGAATAAACTTCCTTATATTATTCCAGGAATGGTATTTTGATAAATTAAAAACAGCAAAACGAACCTAAATTATTCATGGAGTAAATATTCAAGGAAAAGCAAACTTTTTCGAGTGTTGCTAAATTGTAAGCGGAAATATCTGACTTACTCTTTAATTTAACTTCCGAACTTACATTAGGCACGGGAAAAAAAAAAACTTTTTCTCGCTTTTTTGTAGGCCAGTAATGGCTTTTTTTATTGCTGCTAAACAAATTTTAGAAGCCCAAGGAACAAAAAGTGGTAATTACATTCAATGGAACAAAATCAGCTCTTCTAAAAGTTTAAGCACTGATTTTACCGCCTGTTTTCTCTCACATTTCATGAATTCTCAACTTTTTTATAATATCTAACAAAATTCAAGAAAAACAATACTGCTCAAAAGTTTAAATTACAGTTGGATTGCCTTTAAAAGAAAAAGAAAGAAAAATATATTAAATATTTGAGAGCAAATAACCATTTCAGTGGAGCTCTTATAATTAATAAATAAAAACATGAATAACTAAAAGAATTGAACATTACACTCATTATGGTGAAATATATAAAAACGTTTTACTAAGCCCATTAAGCATAATCCAATGAAATTTAGCTTCTAGTTTAGAAGTTAGTAATAAAAAATATTTTTGAGTAATTTCTTCAAATGTAAAATTCAAAACTAAAATATAATGGTAAATTCATAAAATAAAAAGAGCCCAATCTGATTTATACATCAGACAACGCTTCAATCAAACCCTGAACATGACACTTAAATAACAGACGACATTAATGGTAAGAATACAGCAAGAAAAGGACGAATGAAAAGTAAAATTGCTGATTTCTTCAACTGTATGTCATCCTTATCTGAAACGAAAATCTGTTGGTGATTTATGAATTCATAAAGAATAAACGTATTTACGAAAAAAATATTAGATTCATATTTAAATAATCTGGAATTTGTTAGTTATATAACATTTGGTTGTAATTCCATTTAAGCTAATATTATAAGACAAACTTTGAAGATACTTAAATAGTATTTCTTGGATGTACCTAAATAAAATTTAGCTTAAAGAAAAAGAAACCAAAGAAAACATATAGCAAGCATGGGCGTATATAAGGGGGGGGGCTGCAGCCCCCCCCCCCTCGAAATTTCCATTTGATGGTAAAAACTTGTCGTAAAACCTTAAAAAATAATTAAATAAGATCACTTAGTTCATAAAAAATATTTTATTTTCCGTGTAATAGCGTTTTAGTTGCCTAAAACTATTCCAGGCTCTATGCCCCAGAAATGGTCTCAGCCCCCCTCCGAAATATTCCCAGCCCTCCCGAAATTATTTTGTATATACGCCCATGGCGAGTAGATTTTGCCAATGTTTGATTATATGTATAAAATCAGGTCAACTTTCAACTTTTAAAAATAAGGAGTCAAAAAACACTAAAAACCTCCACGAGCCTGACATTAAAACTGCTCTGTTGAATCATGCCAAAGAAAAACAGCCGCACTTATAATTTCCGCACGTTTAAAATATTAGGTATTGAGAGACACCCCCTAAAATGTATATATTATATAAATATAATTAGTGACAGGAAAAAGACCGTTATTAAAAAAAAAAGAAATTAAATATCTGGATGAAATATTTGAATGAAAGGAGAGAGCGAAACATATTATAACTACCATCCTTGTTCATTTTGATGCCTAGGGCGGAATAACCACAAATGTTGGATTAATAAACGAGCTTCAGAAGTTATCGATCCTTCATCTTCTGAATAATTATTAAATTCTCTGATAAGTTTGTTGATAATACACAGGTGAGTAATGTGTTATCAAGTTCGCTTCAAGTTCCCCCACTCGTAGACGTTGACGCACTAATGAAATTCCCAAAAGTTCACCACTTAGGTCGAAGTTCCAAGTGCTTCGCATGTCGAACTGGTTTCATAGCGCAGAGTGACTAGTGTTTCGGCTCAATTAGAAACATCATCAGTTGTAGATGAAGTTTCAGAAATCAAAACAATGCGAAACTGTCTTGTCGCTCCCTGTCACTGAATGCGGCTGGGAACTTCACCCCTAAGTTAAGGGAGCACTCAACGTTTTCACTTAACTGGTCTGTATATAATTCCAAGATACATTTAGTAAACAATAAACATGTGTTTTAGCATATTCCAAAGGAATCCCCTATTACCAAACCTTACCATATATCAAATATATGACGCAGGGAAGGTCAATTTAGCAAATGATAATTTGAATTTTTGTCAAACAGTGAAAACTTTAACATATTTAAATATATTGCCTAGAAAATACATTATTAACAACATTAAATGTTTTATATTTTATCCTTAAATCTATCAAATTGTCAATTTTGTTGAGTTAAAGAAGTGCCAAGCCACAACATTTTGGTAACTTTTGGTTCTTAAAAATTTATTTCAGAGCACAAATTATATATATATATATATATATATATATATATATATATATATATATATATATATATATATAAATGTAAAATACAGAAGTAAATAATTCCTAATTAACTGGAGTAACAATTAATGTCGTGACCATCCATATTTACTCTGGTCTTGTGGCCATCCATTAGAACACTGATACCGTGGCCATCTATAAGAAGGCAGGTCTTGTGGCCATCCATAAGAACTCTGGTATCGTGATTATCCATATGTAATTTGGTCCTGTGGCCATCCATTAGAACACTGATCCCGTGGCCATCTATAAGAAGTCAGGTCTTGTGGCCATCCATAAGAACTCTGGTACCGTGATTATCCATATGTGATTTGGCCCTGTGGCCACCCATTAGAACACTGATCCCATGGCAATCTATAAGAAGTCAGGTCTTGTGGCCATCCATAAGAGCTGTGGTACCGTGATTATTCATATGTAATTTGGTCCTGTGGCCATCCATTAGAACACTGATCCCGTGGCCATCTATAAGAAGTCAGGTCTTGTGGCCATCCATAAGAACTCTGGTACCGTGATTATCCATATGTAATTTGGTCCTGTGGCCATCCATTAGAACACTGATCCCGTGGCCATCTATAAGAAGTCAGGTCTTGTGGCCAACCATAAGAGCTCTGGTACCGTGATTATCCATATGTAATTTGGTCCTGTGGCCATCCATTAGAACACTGATCCCGTGGCCATCTATAAGAAGTCAGGTCTTGTGGCCATCCATAAGAACTCTGGTACCGTGATTATCCATATGTGATTTGGCCCTGTGGCCACCCATTAGAACACTGATCCCGTGGCCATCTATAAGAATTCAGGTCTTGTGGCCATCCAAAAGAACTCTGGTACCGTGATTATCCATATGTAATTTGGTCCTGTGGCCATCCATTAGAACACTGATCCCGTGGCCGTCTGTAAGAAGTCAGGTCTTGTGGCCATCCATAAGAACTCTGGTACCGTGATTATCCGTATGTAATTTGGTCCTGTGGCCATCCATAAGAACTCTGGTACCGTGATTATCCATATGTAATTTGTCCTGTGGCCATCCATAAGAACTCTGGTCCCGCGGCCATCCATAAGGACTGTGGTCCTGTGGTCATCAATAAGAACACTGGTATCATGGTCATCCATAAGGACCCTGATCACATGTTCATCCATAACGACTCAGGTTCTGTGACCATCCATAAGGATTTTTGCCTCGTGATCATTCCTTAAGACTTTGGTCTCGTGACTTATAATATGGACCCTTGTCCCGTGATCGTCCAAAATAACTTTGATACTGTGGCCATAGATACTGTGATCCCGTAAACATCCTTAAGAACTCTGTTCTATTTGCCATTCATAAGTACATTGGTCTATTTGCTATAAATAATGGTCTATTTGACTAAAGCATAGCAACAAATCGAAATGTTGAAGGCTCCATATTACAGGAAAAAAATAAATGTGCTTCAATTTATATTCTAATACTTATATGGGCTCTCCCCGAGGTAGGATGATATAAAACCTGAGGAGCAGATTTCGTTTTTTTTTTCATCTATGGTCTCTTTGATAAATGTCCGTGATATTGGATGTTTAGTAGTAACGGTAAGATAAAAATAAAAAAAAAAAAAAAATGCTAATAATAATAAATTGAGGCGAACGATCCTAGCAGTCGATGCACAAAAAAAAATTATTTGTATGGGAATGCCATCTGAGATTTTGTAACTTACTCCATCAACCAATAATAAAATGGCTCAGATTATCAAAGTATCAAATATATAAAACGTCTCAGAGTATCAAACATATTAATAAAAACTCGACTTGATGATAAATTATCTCTGCTTATAAATTCGATAGAAACCATCAATGCTGCTTGGAACTTTCATCTTGGATCTGTTATTAATTCACTTTCATAAGTTACAGGAATTCTTTAAGCTCTGGGAAATCCATCGTAAATTTTAAATTGGCTTCTTCTCTAAGTTTAGCTTAGGGATTAGCTTTTCATAAACATAATTACTGAGATTGACTCAAATTATATAATTCTTAATAAGATTGTACTCATGAAGTAATATTTTAAAAGAGATTTTCAAAACGTCATCTAATCTAACTATTTTTATTTTCTTTTTTAATTAATAGGTTTATTTAACATCTGTTAATTTTAAAGTGCACTGGCTAAGTTTGTTCAAAAATTTGAAGTTGATTAATAAAACTGACAAAATAAATAAATAAATGCAGAATAATTGATATTAAAAAAAACTAAATAAATAAGAAGTAAAAAATAAATTAAGATAATAACTCGTTTGGAAGGAGCCAATCAATATTGGCACTTCCTACAATCTACCTATTAGATACCGAACGTGATCTGTGTTAAAGTATATATATATATATATATATATATATATATATATATATATATATAGATATATATATACAAATTGAATATTCAGAACAGAAATATCTCAACTCCTCCTTTCCTCCTTCCTACCGCCAACAAGGCAATCGAAGGTTTCTATGCTTATTGGGTGGTATTTCTTAAATTAATCACTCATTTTCACTTCACTACGAGTCCATTACTGACGATCTGTGACTAGATCGGATCGGATCGGGCCGGGACCAATGTAAGCACTCACGTCGGCCGCTATCGGCCGTTGTCGGTAAAAGGATATCGGATCAGGAGAAATACGGGTCCAAAGTAGATGCAGCCTAAGGGAGTGGAGGGAGAGAAATAGGTTGAACCAAAAAAACGGCCATTTTAGTGTGACCAGTGACGCACGAAAATTTAAATTTTTGAATATGATTGTAAACAAACAATGAACTTAAACGAATATATACATATTATTTTTTTAATTATTTATTTCCATCCCTAAGTAACCCTTAAGGAAGGGATGTGTACATACATATATATATATATATATATATATATATATATATATATATATATATATATATATCTGAATCACAGTATAATATTAAATTACAATACCATACAATATTAAACATTAAATTTTAAACGAAAACCTGATTATGTGCACGATCAGAAATCACAGAAACATAATCATAAACATAAATATATATATATATATATATATATATATATATATATATATATATATATATATATATATATACATACATATATATATTTAGTCATGCACATCTAGTCCTCCTTTACAGAAGCAGACTCAAATATATAAAATAATATGTAATAATTGAGGTAATAATAATATCATCCATGTAATAATAGAGACACGAACCATACAATTTAAAAAAAATTAAATTTCCTCCTCAAACTGAATAACATCAAATTTACAAGCACATAATCATAAGATTATAATTTACAAAAAATAATGCAAAATCATACATATAATTGGATTGAAAATGGCTTATAGCCGAAACGTTTCTACAACAAAAATGTAATATATAATAAATGAAGACTGAATAAGCTGTTACCAACTACCTATATATATATATATATATATATATACAAATTGAATGCGCAGAACAGAAATATTAGTTAGTTTACTTGTAACCTAATAAGAATTACGTATTCTCTAAATGCAAGTTTCTATTTATTATGATTTTTTTTTGCATTGTTTGAGCCAACTATTTATTAAATTTATAAAATCTTACATTTTACGTTTAATTTTTTACTGCGTTGCTGAGGAATCTGCTGTGTATTTGCAACTCCTGCCGGACGGAATTTTACGATAATGTTTTATCCTTAAAAAGTATATAATTAATAAATTAGGTTTTGCTAGATGAATCAGACTTCTTCCAATTAAGTTCTTCGATTTAAGTGGATCTTTGTCAATGTCGGGACTCGAGGAACTTTGTACTCCCAAGTTCCCATTAAGTTCCTTCCAACTCTTGATTCCTTTTCCTTCGGATTGATGAGAGAAAGGCCTTTGTACACTAGAGCCACATTATCCTTTGTCGTGGGGGACTTATCAGATGGCGCTTCAGATGCAGTCTCCACTTGTTCAACATTCGTCTGATAAACTTACTTGGACATTTAATATCACTAGCACAAATATTATCAAATTATTTACTAAAAATAATTAGTTAAATGGTTTATTGGTTTGTTAATTTATTTTATGAGCTCCGCAAATTTGCTCCATGAAATGTCTTACACACAAGTTCTACTTAAAACCATAATAATAAATTATTGATTATTATAAACTAGCTGAACGCTTCGTCACGGCAGATAAGTAGTTATTAAACCACGTTAACTAATGTAACATCCTACTATGTATCTCATTTTCACTTCACTACGAGTCCATTACTGACGATCTGTGACTAGATCGGATCGGATCGGGCCGGGACCAATGTAAGCACTCACGTCGGCCGCTATCGGCCGTTGTCGGTAAAAGGATATCGGATCAGGAGAAATACGGGTCCAAAGTAGATGCAGCCTAAGGGAGTGGAGGGAGAGAAATAGGTTGAACCAAAAAAACGGCCATTTTAGTGTGACCAGTGACGCACGAAAATTTAAATTTTTGAATATGATTGTAAACAAACAATGAACTTAAACGAATATATACATATTATTTTTTTAATTATTTATTTCCATCCCTAAGTAACCCTTAAGGAAGGGATGTGTACATACATATATATATATATATATATATATATATATATATATATATATATATATATATCTGAATCACAGTATAATATTAAATTACAATACCATACAATATTAAACATTAAATTTTAAACGAAAACCTGATTATGTGCACGATCAGAAATCACAGAAACATAATCATAAACATAAATATATATATATATATATATATATATATATATATATATATATATATACATACATATATATATTTAGTCATGCACATCTAGTCCTCCTTTACAGAAGCAGACTCAAATATATAAAATAATATGTAATAATTGAGGTAATAATAATATCATCCATGTAATAATAGAGACACGAACCATACAATTTAAAAAAAATTAAATTTCCTCCTCAAACTGAATAACATCAAATTTACAAGCACATAATCATAAGATTATAATTTACAAAAAATAATGCAAAATCATACATATAATTGGATTGAAAATGGCTTATAGCCGAAACGTTTCTACAACAAAAATGTAATATATAATAAATGAAGACTGAATAAGCTGTTACCAACTACCTATATATATATATATATATATACAAATTGAATGCGCAGAACAGAAATATTAGTTAGTTTACTTGTAACCTAATAAGAATTACGTATTCTCTAAATGCAAGTTTCTATTTATTATGATTTTTTTTTGCATTGTTTGAGCCAACTATTTATTAAATTTATAAAATCTTACATTTTACGTTTAATTTTTTACTGCGTTGCTGAGGAATCTGCTGTGTATTTGCAACTCCTGCCGGACGGAATTTTACGATAATGTTTTATCCTTAAAAAGTATATAATTAATAAATTAGGTTTTGCTAGATGAATCAGACTTCTTCCAATTAAGTTCTTCGATTTAAGTGGATCTTTGTCAATGTCGGGACTCGAGGAACTTTGTACTCCCAAGTTCCCATTAAGTTCCTTCCAACTCTTGATTCCTTTTCCTTCGGATTGATGAGAGAAAGGCCTTTGTACACTAGAGCCACATTATCCTTTGTCGTGGGGGACTTATCAGATGGCGCTTCAGATGCAGTCTCCACTTGTTCAACATTCGTCTGATAAACTTACTTGGACATTTAATATCACTAGCACAAATATTATCAAATTATTTACTAAAAATAATTAGTTAAATGGTTTATTGGTTTGTTAATTTATTTTATGAGCTCCGCAAATTTGCTCCATGAAATGTCTTACACACAAGTTCTACTTAAAACCATAATAATAAATTATTGATTATTATAAACTAGCTGAACGCTTCGTCACGGCAGATAAGTAGTTATTAAACCACGTTAACTAATGTAACATCCTACTATGTATTTCATTTTGTGCAGTTTATTATAGCACGGGTCCCGTCATGCTACAAGTTATTCATCAATTGATAACTAATCAAAGTATAATGTTTTTGGACATTGGGGCGCTCCGGACCAGTGTCAAGAAACAGATAACCAAGAGATAACCCGTTATCTATAGGTTGCCAGTAACAGGAATTTAAGGGTTCGGGATATTATTACCTCGGATAGACCATCACCAAAGTTCCAAAGACAGTTCTCCTGCATCAACGCATAAACTGTTTGCAGGGCTGGATCGGAAAGCTCTGGTTGCTAGTCTGATGCCAGCATGATGAATGCTATCAAGCATTTTGAGAGTTGTGGGGGAAGCTGAACCATAGGCCGTGCAGCCATAATCCATCTTGGCTCTCACCAGGCTGCGATATAACATCAACATGCTGACCTTGTCTCCTCCCCATTTAGTGCAAGACAACATTTTGAGGATATTTAGTGCCTTGAAGCAATTTGTCCGCAGAGTTTTTATATGCTTTTTCCAATTAAGATTTTGATCAAAAATAAGTCCCAGAAATTTAGTATTATCTACAAACTTTATACGAGCTCCATTTACAAATAACGGGATTGGGTTTTCTACTTTCTTTTTAGCAAAATATATACATTCAGTTTTAATATTAGAAATGGTGAAGCCTTGATTTTTTAACCAGTCATTAATTCTGTCTAGAGATAGTTGTATGTTGTGGTGCACATTTTGGATTACTTTTCCGTTACAATAAATGACTATATCATCAGCGTACAGCATTGCCTTGACAGGTTCTTCTATGTGATTAAGTAAATCATTTATTGCTTGACTTCTACATTACAATCATATCCTCCAAAAATCACCCCTTTAACGAATATATCCAGGATCTTGTAACCATGCCTAGACGAAGAGTACCAAGAAAGCCTTTCCCCATCAGGGTATCAGAATTATTGACTAAATTCAACATTATCCTACCGCCCATTATTCATAATGCTGTACCCTCCAGAGAACCATGGTCTCTACCCTTTCCCAATATCAACCTTGCATTAACCAAATTCATGAAGAAAGATACTAACCAATATATTTATCAGCAAGAATTTCTTAAAATACGAAATGTATTACCACAAGCTAGTCATATTTTCACTGACGGTTCTAAGGATATCGATGGAGTTGGTGCTGCTACACTCTCCAATGCTACAAAGAATCTGTTCACCCTCAGGAATATGTGTAGCATTTTCACTGCCGAACTGTTGGCCATAACGAAAGCCTTAAATATAAATACTAACAATAATTATCTTGTAATTTTTACGGATTCGTTGTCTGCACTTCTTGCTTTAAGGAATCCATTCTCAGATCATCCATTAATCACACTTACTCATGAAACCATAGCAGAACTTCACAGTAAAACAGTTCTTTTCGTATGGGTCCCCGGCCACTCTGGAATTAAAGAGAACGAGGAGGTCGATACCTTAGCGAAAAGAGCTGTAAATGAAGGAATCCCCTATCACAATGTTCCAAAGAATGATATCATTAATTACCTCAAGCAAATAGTCTGGCAAAACTGGCAATTTACATGGCAGATAATAGAGGACAATAAATTAAGAGAAATAAAATCGACAGTTAAAGCTTGGAAGACCCCACCCAGCATCAATAGAAAACATGAAGTTGCCTTAAGTCGATTGCGGATTGGGCATACAAGATTAACGCATTCATTCCTTTTTTCTAAAGAACCGCCCCCAATCTGTGAATCATGCAACGTTCAAGTAACAGTAAAACACTTACTTACAGAATGCCGAATATATCAATCAATTAGAGAAGAGCTAATGTTATCAGACATTATGGATGAAATCCTTGGAGTTGATGCTGATAACGTTAGAAAGCTATTAAACTTTATAGACAAAACGGAACTAATTAATAAAATCTAAAGCATTCAATTGAACAGATAGCGAATGGTGAGTGTGTTTAATGTTTGTTTGTAAGGCTGAATGGAACTGGGTTTGTGTATGTGCGTAGGTGTGTCCATGTGTGTATGTGTACATTTTGAGTATGTTTGTATCTATATGTTTAATATTTGTGAGTAAGGTTGAATGGAACTGGGTTTGTGTATGTGCGTAGGTGTGTCCATGTGTGTCTGTATGTGTGTATGTGTACATTTTGAGTATGTTTGTATCTATATTTGCCAATGAAAATGACATTGCAAGTAATCTCAGTAAGCAAAATATACCAGAATCAATTATAAATAATTAAATAAAATTCAAAAGTTGATCTAACCATTTAATAAATTCAAAAGTAATAAGAAAATATTTCACCACAAAATATAATAAAACATTCACTCGATGGCGTTGATGACCCTAAGGCCTTAAAAAAAAAAAAAAAAAAAAAAAAAAAAAAGACCATCACCAGGTACAGCGTAAACTCTATGAAGGACAAAATCACAGTTTATTTCTAGTAATTCAAGGTCTGCCATCATAGTTGAAATTAACCGCAAATAGAAATAATATTATGAAATACATTATGAGAAACAGTGCGCTAACAGCTTGCTTGCTCTCTAACCAAATAAAAACTCAAACCCCTCTAAAAATACTTAAAAATTCGAATATCAAAAAAAAAAACCTTTCTTAGCGAGTATTTACGTTCTGAAGGGAGTGTCTATGCAAAATTTCAAATTTTTCTGTGAAGTGGTTTGGGCTGGGCGATGATAGGTCAGTGAGTGAGTGAGTGAGTGAGTGAGTGAGTGAGTGGTATTTGACAAATATATAGTAGAAGATTATTGTGCACTATTTATAAGAAATAATGCTCTATCATACAGGTCAGCTGTTATTGTACATTTTTAACATTTGTATATTCTTAATTTTATGTTTATTATTTTAAATTCAATGTCCTAACCAATATGATCCATTATATTTTACGGATGGACAGATTGAAAATGGCTTATAGCCGAAACGTTTCTGTAACAAAATTTAATAACCTGGTGTGTGACATGCCGCACCATATGTAACTTAATAACTTAAGTTGTTACCAACTATCTGAATAATAATTTTTTTTTTTTTTTTTTTTTTATGGCGCATCGACAAACATGGCCATTAGCGCCGACATCCAGGGTGCAGCCAGGAATTTTCTCAGCGAGCCCTGAGATGAGAAAATTCCTGCCGCCGGTGGGGATGTCCATCTCCATCTTATGAATCCAGCGCGCTAGCCACTAGACCACGGGAGACCCCTCTGCATAATAATAAACACAGAAATTGTTAAAACCAAAAGAAAAAAAGAAAACTAATTTCAAAACACAGAAAAAAAAGAAAATCAAGCGAAAAACTAAACGATCAGAAACATTTTTATCGAAAAACAGCTGTTTTAATTAAACTAGTTTGTTAATGTATATATTTTTTTCTTCCTCCCTTAACCATTTGTAAATAATACTATTTGTATTGGTTCAAATAAATATTGATTGATTGAATTAAACTAGTGCCTAAAAAAAAAAAAAAAAAAAAAAAAAAAAAAAAAAAAAAAAAAAAAAAAAAAAAAAGAAACAAGAACAAACTGCAATTAGTATAACAAATTGCCCCTCTGAAAATAGGTTTAGAAATTATAAACAATTTTACAAGACAAGCAAAATAAAAATAACTTCAATTTGACGTATTTGCGTCACCTGTAAATTTGGTTTATTTCTTCTATGAGATTAGTTTATAGATTTCTAATACACAATTAGAAAGTTGAACAATGATTCGTTTTTCTGCCGGAAGAGAAAGGTAAATAAGCATTCTTGTTAAACGATAGTTTATCCCGGTAAAAATGAAGTTTCACGTCCTCAAAACCGATTTCTTTCAAATTTTGTATAATATTTATATAACGTATTTTGATGCACTAAACACGAATACGTTAAAAAAAAAAACCTTCGCATTTAACTAGGAAAGAAGTTATTAAGCACTAAAGTTAATAGAATAATTAATAGAATTCTATTAATTTTAGCGACTTGGATTGACTGGGGTTTTGTTGTCTTCTTGACCGAGGGTAGCGAGCGGAAACACATAGCACGTATGCCCTTAAGCGACAGGTGACGACGTGTGAGGATGCCCTTAAAATTAACAATATTTTTGAGTAAATGGTTTCTGAACATTTCAAATGAGAGATCTCTGTTTCCCAATGTCACATATCTGCGCATGCGCGTGTTTACAAATACGCTGTTGACGCCTAGTTTTATAACCTCCCTAACAGTAAACTTTAGCGCTTAATATTATATTCTATTAGAATTCTATTAATTTTAGCGAGTTGGATTGACTGGGGTTTTGTTATCTTCTTGAGCGGGCGAGGCGAGCGGAAACGCATAGCATGTATGCCTTAAAGTCGTCATTTATGCCTTAAAGTCGTCACAAATTTATTTGTTAACATCAGCTCTAATAACCCGCATAACAGTGAACTTTAGTGCTTATTACTTCTTTCGTCGTTAAATGCGAAGGGTTTTTTTAATGTATTCGTGTTTAGTGCATCAAAATACGTTATTATACAAAATTTGAAAGAAATCGGTTTTGAGGGCGTGAAACTTCATTTTTACCTTTTTCCCTATCGTGGCGAATTTTTTAAGTACTATTATGTTGATCTCAAAACGGTTACAATTGCGTCACTATACTTCAGGAGCAGAGGTACAGAAACGGTGCAAGGGTTCAGAAAAGCGTATGCACAATTTATTCTTTTTAAGTAAATTTGAACGTGCATTATTATTAACTGAGAATTTTGGGACGGGTTATCTATAGGATACCACTCTTTTCTAGCCAGAGCAGGGCTGATACCTTTTCTTTCTTCTAAAGAAAAGTCACCACCCCATAGTGGGAATCGAACCCACGACCTTTGGTACGGAGTGTTAAGTGATCACGCCTTAACACCCACGGCCACCGGGTTTCCGTGTACAAAATTGAATTAGTTTATTCGACGAGGTTTGTTCACCACCATTTGTTCTAAAATTTCGTCCTAATATACTTTCGAAGTTCGTTCCTTTCCAAAATAGAGTCCCTGATATTTTACCTAGGATGCTTAAAGTAATTTTTCATCATTACGGGAAAAAATATATTTGTCTGAAATATAGTAACCAATAATAATAAGGCTATAAACAGTTTTTACAATTTTTCGTTTCCCTTCAAAAAAATATTTTGTTGCAAAGTAATTATGTAGCCCACTAAATGCACTTAAATTTAAATTTTAATGCTAATTTTTTCTAAAATGAGAAATTTATTGTACAATATACTAAGCTTTTTAGTTGAAAAGTTAAGGCGTCTGAGAAAATTAACAAGATATTCTGAAAAAAACAGTAGTTCTCAAAGTGATTAAGTTTTTTTTTTTTTTTTTTTTTTTTCCACCAACAGTCTCTTTTGATCTAAAATAAGCCCAAAAAACAACAATACATTATTAAATGAATCACGTTGGTGTAAATTACTCAAGAAGTTGCGGGCTCTAAATGCCACTCCCTGTAGAAAGTAAGTGACTGGAACCGCCTTGGGAATCCTAGGGTTGAGACGGGGTTTGATTTGATACCTTGGCAATACCCCGTATCTAGCTGTAGTGTTTAGCTATGTACCATGTACCATACCACGTAGTATACACTTATACATGTGCCTCATCTACAGTCTGAATGCATACAGGATGGTAATAACTCTGTGCCGACACGGGAGTACTAGCGTTAACTTGTTCAACGAATTATGCATGAGTTGGAGACTGTGTGTTTTATTCATGCCTGATTTTGCAAACTCTAGAGTTTGTACATTGCCCATACAGGCGTGGTTGTTCATTTACTATTTTTACAAACAATAATTTAATTTTTTGGCTTTTTTTAAACTATAACGGGCCTCAAAATTTATTAAATAGCCATATATAAATAATCCGAAAATTCTTTCATAAGAGTGACCTTAGTTGCTTCGGAGTGATAATAAATAAATCTAGACCGTAAAAATACAACAGAAAAGGACGCTCAATAAGACTAAAAGAATAGAAAACCAAATAACAGAATATTTCCCCACAAAAGAATAAAGGGGAGGAAAGAAGAAAAGGGACCATTCAGAATTCGGTGTTATTCTTGATTTATTCCGTTGCAGTATGGATGCTCCAATATTTTTCCGGATATCTCTATCATTTTTCTTTTTATGTCAAAGTTTTAAGAAAATAAATATTGATAAAGTTTTTTATTAAAATTATTTTTCGCGTTTGCTTAAATTAAGTTTTGTATCTAATACACCGAATTTATTATAACCCTTACTAAATAAATATATATATATATATATATATATATATATATATATATATATACCAGAATTTTCAATTTCCATTCTCTGTTTAAACATAGATAAAGAACATTTTTATAAAAAGTCCGACTCGCAGGAACTGCATCATCTTAGCGCGATTCCGTTTTCATCCCTAGGCTAATTTGGAAAGATTAAAATAGAAGCAGTTATTATTTTGGTTCCACCAGTCTTGAAAGGTCTTGATTTATGATCTTACCTGGAAGGGTCGGCCAACACTAGAAAGGGTCCTGCTAGTTATTACAAGGTCTTGGAATCTTGGCAATCTATATTTCTAACAATAAATTGTTTTTGTTATTTTACTTAACCTTTTGTTAAAGGGTTCCTCCCTATGAAGGGTGGGAGGAACCGCGCTAAAAGCAATAAAAGAGACAAAAATTACACAAAAAACGACAAAAAACCGTTTAGGGGACTCCCGTGGTCTAATGGCTAGCGCCTTGGATTCATAAGCGGGAGATGGTGGGTTCGATTCCCAAACCAAACCTCCGGCAGGAATTTTATCATACCACGGCTCGCTGGTAAAATTCCTCGCTGCACCCTGGATGTCGGCGCTAATGACCTAGATGTAGATGCGCCGTCTACAAAAAAAAACAAAAAAAAAAAACGTTTAATAGAACAAAACAAACGTATTTGAAGTTTTAAGCACTTATTTCTCCGATTTACATCACCTTATCAAAAATAGTTTCAGAATCTTGTTTATAGAAAATTTAGTAAGCTTTCAAATAGTTTTTATCCACTTAACACGATTTCCCAACGGTGTTTGAGATATTAAGGAAATATACGAAGCTCCCAAAACTTTTCATGTCTCTTAATAAAATATTTTATTCTAATCTTTCCTTAACTCCAAACGTAACCAAAATTTAAACATCTTTGTTTATATGCATTTTAAACATGCAGAAAATATTTTAACTGAATCCAATGATTCTAAGTACCCAAAACCAAAATAAACGAAATCAATTACTTCAAAGTGTTAAGCACTTATTGCTCCAATTGACATCGCCTGATCAAAACTTTGTTCAGAACCTTTTTTGTAGAGCATTTAGTAAGCTTTCGAATGGTAATCTTCCGTTTACCAAGATTCTTAACCGTTTTCGAGATGTTAAGGAAAGTACACAAAGATACCAAAACTTTTCATGTCTGTTAATAAAATATTTTATTCTCACCCTTCCTTCGCTCCAAACGTAACCACAATTTTAACATATTAGTTTTGATGAAAATACAAAAAATGTTTCAACTGAGTCCCACGATTATACGTACCCAACCAAAAACGGGTTTCAACGACTATTTTTCCAATTTTCTTGAAAACGTTTAAAGCTATCGCCTTAAAAATGGTATCATTCGTTTTCCTAGGCCAAGAACCCTATAAAACGAGTACTTTCAAGCATATGAAGTAAGCCGAACGATTTTTTCGCGCGACATTCGCTCCAAAAACCATGTTCCGGTGGGCGGATTCTGCTGGTTAACGAACTTGACCTTTCAAATTAGACGAAAGATTTTTGTACCAAATTTCATCAAAATCGGACCAGTATTGAGCCCGGAAAAGCGCGAACAGACATATATATATATATATATATTATTTATTCTTATAGATGACCCAAAATATCAAAATTATTTTTTATCCTAGGAGGCATGGGGTCATTAAAGCAGTCTTCCTTTATTACACCACTTTATTTATTGGGCCCGACATGTTTCGTGCATCTTTTCTTCGCACCTCTTCAGGGGCACTTCTACAACAAAAAATAATAATTTTTTGCACATCCACACAAACCTTTTTTCTACTATATTAAAACTATCAATACGATCTTTGAACTGTTCCAGAAAAGGCATTAAAACATTATCATGCTCATTAAATGTTACTTCTACCCTAAATATTGCAATAATTATAGCTAAATTACATATTTTTATAAAAGGTGTTGAGTCCTACCTTGCAAGGAAGTCCTCCCGTTACCAAGTACTCCCTCTGGAGTCCGGCTTAATACTAACCCTGTAAGTGGATTGCCAAAATGGCCCTGTCGTTATCTGTCCTTTGTTGTTGTCCTAGTAAAGTCTACTCGTCAAATATTTTTTTATAAATTTTTGGGTATTAATCTATTATTCCATAGAAAATTTGGTGAACATTTTTCAGATCAGTTCTTTTATTCACTGCTATTTTCGAATTTTTTAAAATATAAATATTTTCTTTTATTTTTCTTTTCAGGGTATTTCTTTCTTTATTTAATATTTTGAATTCTTTGAAATTAAAACTGTGTTTTTTTGTTATTGCATGATCCGTCAATGCTGTACCGTTTTCTTGTGTGTCAATGCTCTTTACGTGTTGTATAATTCTTTTACCTAATAATTGCGCAGATTCCCCAATATAACATTTGTTACAGTCGTTGCAGTTGATTTTATAAATATTATATTTTGAACTTGATGCTTTAACCCTGTCTTTAATATTACTAAATACATTGTTTATTGTATGTTTATATTTCCAGCCAATTTTACAAACATCTTTACATATTGTTTTTATTTTGTTTTCTATAAGAGGATGATAATCGAACGTAAAATATTGCTTAATTGGATTTACATCTTTGTCAATACTGTTATTTAAAACCAATTGTTTCCTTTTTTGTAAAAATAAGTGATTATTTAACGTGGTTTCTTCTAATCTGCCGTTATTTTTAATGAAAAAATGATTAATATTAGTTTGCACCAATAATCTTTGTTTTTTGTTCGATATATCGGAATTATCATTAAGATCTCTTTTACGCTTATTATTCTGCACTTCCTTGTTTATTACTTCTGTTTTAACTTTTTTAGATGGCCTTGATTCAATAAAAGTTTCAGAATATTTTCTTTTCTTTTTGTTCTGTAAATCGTTAAAAAATTCGTCCGGTAAATTAAAAAGTTGAGGTTCAAATTTACATTTATCACTATTTTCCGGAAGGTCAATTAATCGATTATTATATATTATGTGTTTTTCAGCTCTTTTTATTTGAATTTCAATTAAATCCCTAGGGTAATTATTTTCCGTGAATAAATTTCTCAATTTATTTTTTATTTCACTGTAAAATTTAGGAGATGTTCTCCGTAAAGCTGATAATGTTCTGTTATATAAAAGGTTCTTTTTGAAATTAAAAGGGTGGCTGGAGTAAAAATTAATCATCCTTGTTGAATGATATGTCTTAGGTTTCCATTTATACTCTAGGCAATTATTCTCATTTCTAATTATTTCCATATCCAAAAATCCCAAACTTTTATTCACTTCTAACTCTTTTGTAAACTGCAAATTATTGCATTTATTATTAAAAATGTTTAAAAGCTCGTCTATTTCATTTTCTTTTACGCATAAAATAAGGTCATCAACGTATCTGTATAAAAACTGTATTTTAATTTTGACCTCCGAAATAAGTTCTATAAGAATAAAATTCATAACTATTCCACTAATAGCTATTGAAAGCAAAGTTTAGTTGCCCAACTACAATAGAATAATATACCTAATTAAGTCTATGGAGTAGACACAAATGGACCAAAAACAAGTCTTGTGGAATATTGTTTTTTTTCTAATTAAATACTTTTTATCAATATTTAGTATATAACCTTTGTTGAAAACTATTGATTGCTAATTGATGAATCGGGTTACAACTAAGTAGTCTTTATGAATATTTAGTATATAACCTTATGTTTGGATCTGAGTTTTTGGGGTGCTCTCCGCCTAGGCTTTGTATTTGTGTCGGCAGATACCTGGGGTATATTTACAGCTCTTGAGGATTAACTCTTAGCAGGTAAATTTCCTGCGGCCCCCTTGTTTCTACGTGCATTGAACCGCCATATTCGCTCATAGTATCTAACCGTTGTGAAGTTTATTTTTTGGATTTAGGACTTAATATACATATGTAGACTAAATCATAGCAAGAAGTAATCCTCCGTCGTCGGTTCTTAACTATGTGGACTGGCTAATGTTATCCAATCTTAGATACATCGTATTTAAAATCCACAGCAAAAACACGACATTTCATCAGAATCCCCTGCTGAATAAAACTTATATAGAATAATATGCAAAATAAAGCCTATCTAGTGGATAAAAATAGAGGAAAAAAGCCGTTCGTGGTGGTAGAAAATCATAAAAGTATTTCGCTCAGAAATCTCCGAAATATTGTCACTAATTTTACGTATCCTGTTTTATAGCCAAATAGATTTATATTCTATAATCAATAAGAAAAACCTACTAACAATAAAAAACTATAGGTAACGGATGAAAATAGGGAATACCAAGAATAATTCTAAAGAACGAAATCAACACCAATACTGTAATCTAGATATTCATAAGGCATCTTCGAATTCTAACAAACAAAATATTGATTCTAATAATACGTATCCTGTTTTATTGACAAATACATTTGACTACTATAAGCAATTAAAAACACTAGGGAATATGCCAAAGAACTCGGAGTAGGAGCCTCGACAGTTTCAAGACATTTGAAGGAAATCGACAAATCCAAAACTGACATTTCATACGGTACAGCCTGATATATTTTTAACAATGAATTGTTTTACTTATTTTAATTAATCTGTTTTATTGTCAAATACATTATCCAACTTTAAGCAATTAAAAAATAATGAGGAATAAAAACAAACAAAAAGAACCTTTCGAATAAACGAAATCAATTACTTCAAAGTTTAAGCACTTATTTCTCCGATTGACGTCGCCTAATCAAAACTTTCATTAGAACCTTTTTTGTAGGGCATTTAGCAAGCTTTCTAATGGTATTCTTCCGTTTCCCAAATTCTCAACCTTTTTCGAGATATTAAGGAAAGTATACAAAGTTACCAAAACTTTTTTATGTCTGTTAATAAAATATTTTATTCTAACCCTTCCTTAACTCCAAACGCAACCAAAATTTCAACATATTAGTTTTAATGAAAGTAGAACACGCAGTAAATGTTTCAACTGAATCCCATGACCTTTCAAATTGGACGACAGATTTTTGTACCAAATTTCATCAAAATCGGACCATCAGGGAAGCCAGAAATGAGCGAACAGACAAATATATATATATATATATATATATATAAATATATACATATATATATATATATATATATATATATATATATATATGTATATATATATATATATATATATATATGTATATACATATATATATATATATATATATATATATATATATATATATATATATATATGTATATATATATATATATATATATATATATATATGTATATATATATATATATATATATATATATATATATATGTATATATATATATATATATATATATATATATAAATATATACATATATATATATATATATATACAAATTTGAACCACCGTTATTTTCGGTCTCTAGGGGTTCTGAAACACGAAATTTTCTTGTCGGCACTTCCGGATTGTTGCATTGTATCAACCTTATAAGCGGGGTTCCTCCCTATGGGGGAGGGAGGAACCGCGCTAAAAATATTACTGTCTATAGCCATCATTGTGCATTATTTATTTATTTATTAATTTCAAGTGCTCCACAGGAATGGTGATCTGCCCTAAAGTAATTTATAAAAAAAATAAATGTATAAATTTTAAACCCTGGATCAGTAAAAAAATTAGAAAATAAATAGAAAGACATGGAAAATGAATAATAAGAGAAATATTAAAAAAATAAAAATATATTAAAATAAATGAATAAAGTTATTAGAATTATTATGACAGTTTTGGATTAGAATAAATGAGAGGTCTTATCCTGAGATAAGAAACTTTGAATTGGTTAAAATGGTGAGTTTTGTGTGTTATTACTAAGTAAGTAAAGTACGTAAGTATGTTATCAATATCTATCTATCTCTTATCTAATAAAAGTTCACTTAAGCCACGAGACACCAGTATTTTGTCTCTTTTAAGACAGTCGTTAGTGAGTGTTAAAGTTACGTTGCTAGTCTCACATAGCGGTTGGTTTTGTTTTGTTAAAAGGTTAAAGGACGAATAATTGAGCCCTGTATTATATTAAAATCTAATCATAGACGATTCGTGATAAAAACCAAACAATGTTGCGATATCGAGCTCTTTAAACGAGAGAGTGATGAAGTACCTTGAACGTGTCTCAAGTTAATTTTGCACTGCGTAAGTAAACATACCACCAAAATAATATAACCAAAACCTCGCGATAGGTCTGGGTCGACTGTAACCCTGTATGTTGCTCTTGGTTCTAGGAGCAATAAATATCGGGACCATTTGAAGGGGCCGGGGCATAATAGAGCCAAGCACATTTTTAACAAAACTTAACTGTAGCTGCTATTATGTTGGATATTATGTGGGACTATCAGTTGAAATGGTTAGGGGCAACAATATTAAGTAGCACACAGAGCTTCTAGTCATATTTTAATAGAATTTGCATCATAGACTGATAGTCCCACATAATATCCAGCATACAGCAGCTACAGATATATTTTATTAAACATGTTGCTTAGAACTATTTTTCCCCGACCCCTTTATTTGATGTTGACCACGGATGAATCTGAGCAAGATCGAGTAGGATGTGCTATGTTATCACCAAAACCCATTTAGACGGGGAAAGTTCAATATTCTCCGTTAAGCTTTATCTAGGCGCACGGTAGTGCGCCAGGCCAAGTTCCGGCCTAAGCATATTGTGTGTATATTACAGGAGGTCATAGAGCCGATTGTTACCCTCTCATAACTTTCAACCAGGTAAAGATAAAGTTATGAAATTTTACACAGGTATTATACTACTAGATGTGAGTAAAACTGGAAATTTTCATAATTCTAAATCAAATAGTTCCTGAGATATAAGCGATCAAAAATCGGGATTTATAGGACTCAGTCACCGACTCATCAAAATTAATAGGCACTTCCCATGATGCTAGAGACTTGAAATTTTGCATGATGATAGATATGAAGGTGTTATTAAAGGAAAAAATCGAAAAATTCTGAAAAGTTGTGTTTGACTCGGCGGGGGCGTGCCAGTTTTGTACTTCCTTCGGAAACCCGTCATTCCGTCCGAAACCCATGATGTGGGGTATGAAGAACCTATATTTGATGTTTTAAGAAACAATTAGACGCATAAAGGCTCAGTCAAAATCTTATACCAGCTGTCTGTCTGTATGTTTGTTCCTTATACTAATCCGTACCGTTTGACCGATTTTGACCAAACTTGGGACACAGATGGGTCTTGATACGGGGAGAATCATAGGCTAGGTTAAATTGTCTATCAGCTGTCTGTCTGTCTGTTTGTTCCTTATACAAATACACACCGTTTGGCCGATTTTGACAAAATTAGACACACATGTCGGTCTTGTACCGGGGAGTGTCATAGGCTAGTTCAAAATCGTCTATCTGCTGTTTGCCTAACTGTTTATTCCTTACACAAATCCACACGATTTGACCGATTTTGACCAAACATGGTACATAGGTAGGTCTTTATCCGGGTAGTGTCATAGGCTAGGTCAAAATCGTCTATCAGTTGTCTGTCTGTATGTTTGTTCCTTATGCAAATTCACACCGTTTGGCCTATTTTGACCAAACTTGGCACGTAGGTAGGTCTTGATTCGGGAGTGTCATATTACCTATGACGTTTTGTACTTTTTGTTCCATCGGAAAGCCATCATTCCTTCTAAAACCCATCAGGTGGGGTATGAAATGAATCGTCTTGGTAAGGAGAACCTACATTTGATGTTTTAAGAAAAATTTCGACGCATCTTAACAACAACAGCTGTGATTTCTTTCTTAAATGTTTTAAATAAAGTCGTAGGGGTTAACTGCATAATATACTTGAAAGCAGATACTAAGTTTTTCAAAGTCGAGCCATCTAAATTACAAAGTTTAGGATCACAAACCCAAAATGTATCGTCTTTGTTCTTATATTTTTCTTGAACGCATTCTGCACTTTCCCTATTGTGATCTTTATCCTCGGGATAGGATTCCTGTGTTTTACAGTGTAATAGTTTAGTTAAGGAGAGCAATTAATTTGTCCTCTAGAGTAATATCATCTGGAAGAGCTTCTAACTGTTCTAGTCTAGTGGTTAGATGTATGTAGGTTGATTATTGGTATCAAATATCAAGCAGTAAGGAGAACCTTATGCAGAATCCAAAGACCCTGGTTTTATATGAAGTACAAAAGCCAGTAGGTATGCGGCTACTAAATTCTATTTAATACTTAGAAAAAAGTAATGAGATCCCCCAAAAAACATTAATGTGAAATAGAGGCCAAGTTCCTGCCCCCTACAAAGAAACACTACCTTCCTCAAAAATATCCCCTCCTAAAACCCCCCAAAAACGCCTTACCATTCTACACTCCAAAAAAGTAGTATGAGTTGGTGTATTAATTCAACCAAAAATATTTGCCAATACAAGAGATGATACAAGAAAGAAATGTCCAAGTTCATTACTTGGAAGACCTCATAGTTACTTACTAAGAACAGTAAAGACACTTCAACTGACCTTTACAAACAACAATAAAAATACTTATATCCAGTTACTAAAATATCACTTTCCTCAACCAGGTATATTCTTAAACTTGGCAATGTTTAGTTTTCTATCTAAAGATAATTTCGGCACAAAAAAAACATTGTCAAGTTTAAGAATATACCTGGTTGAGGAAAGTGATATTTTATTAACTGGATATAAGTATTTTTATTGTTGTTTTTAAAGGTCAGTTGAAGTGTCTTTACTGTTCCTAGTAAGTAACTATGAGGTCTTCCAAGTAATGAACTTGGACATTTCTTTTTTGTATCATCTCTTATATTGGCAAATATTTTTGGTTGAAAATACGGTGTACTTAATACACTAACTCATACTACTTTTTTGGAGTGTAGGATGGTAAGGCGTTTTGGGGGGGTTTTAGGAGGGGACATTTTTGGGGAAGGGAGTGTTTCTTTGTGGGGGAGGAACTTGGCCTATATTTCACATTTATGTTTTTATGGATGCCCTTTTACAGGCATTAAAGATGCACAAGAATATTCTCTGAACAAAGTTCTCAAAATAGAGGACTCTCTGAGTACAGTAATAGCTTTTAATAATCAAGAAGCCACTAATGGATTATTTCAGAGAATACGTACAATGTGTACGTACAATGAGTTGAGGCACAAAATATTCACGTTCATGTAGATACCATCGCACAGTGGCATCAAATGGAATGAAGCAACAGGCCTTCCAATATTCGTGCACACTGCTCGTAGCCGGAGAGGAATCTGGCGAAATATTGCGACGTTGGTCCAAACCCCTTACAGTTCATTGGCTTGCATAGTCTCCGACCAAGAAGGATAAGAAGGGCCCAAACCGCTGACGAGCTCATTCCCTTACCAACCAGCAAGGATGAGTGACTGATAGACGAAGCCGGAGAGGAATCCGGCGAAATATTGCGAAGTTGGTCCAGACCCCTTACAGTTCATTGGCTCGCATAGTCTCCGACCAAGAAGGATAAGAAGGGCCCAAACCGCTGACGAGCTCATTCCCTTACCAACCAGCAAGGACGAGTGACTGCCAGACGAAGCCGGAGAGGAATCTGGCGAGATATTGCGACGTTGGTCCAAACCCCTTACAGTTCATTGGCTCGCATAGTCTCCGACCAAGAAGGATAAGAAGGGCCCAAACCGCTGACGAGCTCATTCCCTTACCAACCAGCAAGGATGAGTGACTGCCAGACGAAGCCGGAGAGGAATCTGGCGAGATATTGCGACGTTGGTCCAAACCCCTTACAGTTCATTGGCTTGCATACTCTCCGACCAAGAAGGATAAAAAGGGCCCAAACCGCTGACGAGCTCATTCCCTTGCCAACCAGCAAGGATGAGTGACTGCCAGACGAAGCCGGAGAGAAATCTGGCGAAATATTGCGAAGAAAGGAGCCGAATTGCAGAAAACACATTTAATTCCCACAGAAGCAGTTTAAAAGTAAACACACACATATATTCCAGATTACTTCGTCGGGTCGGTGACATGAGCGGGTTTTCTCCCAACAGAGGAAGGGAGGGAGGAAACGCACTTAAACGGGAAGATGATAGAAGGAGGTTGGGTCTAACTTGAGAAATGCTTTCTTGGTTGAAAGCAAGAAAAGCATTTTCGTTCCCAAAATGCCTCTATGACCTGTAATCCAATTTATGCTTCCTCTACTGAGAACACCTTGGTGTCCGTTCAAACTTTCATCTACTAGTAATGACTTTGCATAACAATTTATCAGTGCATTACATCCCGCTTAAATATCTGTTCGGAAGCTCCTTTAATCTCTGTAATCCTTCGGAGATATAAATTTCTCCAGTTAAGTCTACTAAGCAGCATACAATAGATTAACATTAGCTGCTTACTCAATCAATTCAGACAAGCAGTTTATGAATAAATTTGTTGATGAACCTTTAAAGTTAACTTTATTTAGTTGGATTAACGTTAACAAACTATATAAAAAAACAAATAAATAAAATATGTCCAAATTTCACATTGGATACTTTCAAGTTTACATTCTACACGATTATTAATGTTATGATATCGCAGTAGTATTTCTAAAGTTACACAACTCAAAATAAAACTCAACTGAAAATGTGTCACTCTTGCCTATGTAGGGGAAATAGCATTAAGACAGGAAGGGGATGTGCCTTCTGGTGTACAAGCTCTGGAGCTAGGTACAAAAAATGTTGATGGTCGATAAAGAGATGTTTACCATGTCTTTCATACTCATAAATAAAAAACGCCGATTTTTGAGTTGTGACACTTCAGAAATACTAGTGCAATATATTGCTGTGACATTTTTACAACGGTTTGTGAGAACCTGTTTATTGTGCGATTGTCATAAGTTGACTAATCAAGTCCAAACGTGTATCTGGGAGCCTAGTAACGCTAAAACGTAAGCTATTATTTTCATGTGAATTTCCTCAAAAAAAACAAAAACAAAAAAAAACGAGATAAGATGGAAGGAAGAAACCTGGAAATTACTGGGAAGTGAGATAGTAGTGAACAGGAAGTGATCTGGAAATGACCGGGAAGAGAGCTAGTAGTGAACAGGAAGTGATCTGGAAATGACCGGGAAGAGAGCTAGTAGTGAACAGGAAGTGGCGTGGAAATGAGTGGGTAGTGAGATAGTAGTGAACAGGAAGTGATATGGAAATGACCGGGAAGAGAGCTAGTAGTGAACAGGAAGTGGTCTGGAAATGACCGGAAAGAGAGCTAGTAGTGAACAGGAAGTGGCGTGGAAATGAGTGTGTAGTGAGCTAGTAGTGAACAGGAAGTGGCGGGGAAATGAGTGTGTAGTGAGCTAGTAGTGAACAGGAAGTGATCTGGAAATGACCGCGAAGAGAGCTAGTAGTGAACAGGAAGTGACCTTGAAATGACTGGGTAGTGAGTTAGTAGTGAACAGGAAGTGACCTTGAAATGACCGGGAAGTGAGCTAGTAATGAACAGGAAGTGAACAGGAAATTACTGAAAAGAGAGCTAGTAGTGAACAGGAAGTGATCTAGAAATGACCGAGAAATGAGCAAGTAGTGAACAGGAAGTGACTTGGAAATGAATGGGAAGTGAGCTAGTAGTTAACAGGAAATGCCCTGGAAATGAACAGTGACGTAATTTCCGTTGCTTTTTTACGATACGCAATGCTCAAACTTTGCGGACCCTATGCCTTAAGAAATATCCATCTAGAAATAAATAAATAAAAATATTTGCAATAAATTATTCCTTTCATCCGCGGCAGAGATCTGCATCAGGCCTCTAGCAAAATCAAAATTTAAGAAGTTCTACTGAAATTCCATTCTAGGTCAGTTCTAATATTTTCCAACAATATTTCAACAACAACAAATGACATTATGTAATATACAACAATAAATTATATTTATAAGCTCATTCTTAAATAACGGATTTTATGCAAATCTAAATATACAAACGACAACAATTTTTTTATTTCTTGTTATTCTTTTTTTTAATTTCTCGAGCTTTTCTTTTTCTTTTTTGTTTTTTAATTCAATCCCTTCCCTGTAATATTTAGCTTTAAAATTAATAAGTAAAGAATTTCAATTTTCATAAAAACTTGCTTTAATACATCATTCTGGAAGAAATTAAGAACATTCCTCTGCTTCGATTAATATTTTAATAGGTTTAACTTTCCTTAATTAATTTTAATTGCTTTTGCTGTAATTTTCCTCTAAGCTAAAATATATTCCTGATATCAAAGTAGTTAGGGGTTCTTTGGATTTTTAAATTAAGCAACAAGATATTGCATTCCGTTGATATCCTATGTGGGAGTAAAACTGATATAAAAATATGAAAAAAAGTTCCGACTAGTAGAAAATGCGTCATCTTATCCCGTTTATCTTCTTATCCCTGGTGTCATTTGAAAATCTGAGAATACAATCAGTATAGATTTTTCGTAATAAATGTAAAACGAAATCTCAAAAAGAAGATTTAATTTAACGATTCTAAGTATCTCTTAGAAATTAGTTAGAAAAACTAGTTTTATCTGGTTTTCTCAAAACCGGTTATAGGTATTGGCTTGAAAATGGTCTCATTAATTTTCACGACCACGTGCTGTTGGCGTTATAAAAAGGCAGCAACCTATAGATCGTCCGGCGTTGATCGCCAAAATGTTGATATGCCGTTAAACACACATACAAAAAAAAAAGTCCGTCACGCAGGAGCTGCATAACTAAGCACTTTCCTCAGAATTTGGGTAGTGTAGATTGCTTTCCAGAACAATTTGCTTAAAATATCCTACATAAATAAAATAAAAACATGAATAGTTCTCTTTTAAATTTGTAATGAGTAACTGATCAATTAATAATTTGCTTCCAGAGTTATGTTTACACATGGTACCTATTACACTTCGTAATAAATACAAAAAACCTCATATTATCGTGTTTTGATCTAACGCAGGAACAGGATACAGTCACTCTAGTGGTAGAAAGCGCTCCTTGCGGCGGCTTTGTGAACCTACGTCTGACGGGCTTTTCTATTGAAATATATTACAAATTAAACCCCCGCTTTCCGATTGACCGATTCAGCTCATTTCTACAACACTTCTTTCTCATGAGTTACCCACGACGTATACCGCGTTTCGTTACAATACAGCAGAAATTACGACCGGTATGAGTATATTAAGAATTTGGGTCAGGAGTAAACCCCCCCCCCTTCTAATGAACCGATTTAGTTTATTTTTACAACACATATTTACCTGTAGATTACCACTACGAATGCCGAGTTTCGTCGAAATATACCAAAAATCACTGCTGGTAGTGGTGAATTAGTATTGTCGGTCCGGAGTAAACCCCCCCTCCTTATGAACCGATTTAGTTTATTTTTATAGCTCACTTTTCTCTCTATATTACCGGTACGAATACCAAGTTTCGTTGAAATATAACAAATATTACGGCTGAAATGGTCAAATTAGTGTTTTGGGTTCGGGGTAAACCCCCCCTTCCGGTGGACCGATTTTGGTGGTTAACGAACTCGTTCAATCGTTTGCTAATTGAATGCTATATACCAAGTTTCGTGACGAAAAAACAAAAACTCTGGCCGCTATCGTGTTAACAGACACACATATATATATATATATATATATATATATATATATATATATATATATGCATATATATATATATATATATATATATATATATAGATATATATAAATTTTAACGGGGGTCATTTTCGGTGTCTACTAGGTAGGATCGATAAAGATTTGAAGAAATTTTTCAAAAATTCCGTCATGAGTCCAACCTCAATAGCTACTTTCCTTCGGAGGAAAGTGCTAAAAGAAAAGAAAAAATAGTTATCTCATCGATTTTTGAAATCTTTTGTCCTAACAATCTAAACCAACCAATGTATTATGCCGTGCCGTTGAAAATGTAGCTTCAGTTATAACGGTACAATATAATATTGGTATTGTTACTTTAATTGATAGATAGAGAGAAGGTTTTGGTATTGTTTGGCTTTAGAAAGCAGTGATTCGAGGAAGTACTGGTGACGGGAGGGAATAGCCAATTCAACTCGTCATAGAAGTGCGATACGTGGGAGTCTCTGGGGATTTCGGGGATAAAACGGATAAAGCAGTTTGGCCTTGAGATTGACACTCTCCACCGATCTCCGAACAACCATACTCCAAGGGGGGGGGGAGATCAAAAAGATTTTACACAAAAACAAACTACCTGAAGTTACATTGACAACAAAAATAAAGTCCAGGATGCAGGCAAAACATCGAGTGTTTTCCTAAAATGTGCTTATTTATAAATCACTTAATGAGGAAGCAGATGAAGAAGCAAACGATGCTAAAACATCACAAGATAATACTAAAAAAATTGAAAAAGTATGCGGCCTGGATTTTCAAAAAACATACAAAGAAAATTGTAATGAAATTGTGGCAAAACGAATGGTCAAACACAGAAACCGTACTAAAAACCATAAAAGGAACAGTAAATATTTGGAAATCCTCTGAACAGAAAAGAGGAGCAAGAATACGAATCAGCCATACCAAAATAACGCATACCTAGTATAGGATAGCTGTTCACAATTAGTATGAATTAACTGTTCTCTATTTCCTGACACAATGCATGGGATACAACCAACAAAGACAACATAATAACATTTTAGGCTGTGTGGCAGAAATCTTAGTGGATGAAGAAAGGGCAGTGCAAAACGTACTACAATGTATTGAAGACATCGGCCTATACCAAGAAATATAACACTAGAGAACACCAATGACTCACATGAGGCAGTATATACCAAAAAAAAATCACTTATGGGCGAGGATAGGTCGGTGGTAGAGCACTGTACTTATATGCTGGGGGACCTTTTATATGCTGGCGTTCAATTCCCGAGCAAGCACTAAAAAATGTGTCCAGCCCAGCCCTAAATTAAATTATACATGGGTACCTGCAAAAGGGAAAACCAGGTGACCGGAGTATAGTACTGACCACTCTATCTCCCTATTATGCCGTATAACCAGGAATCAGATACTTTCTATGGTATCTGCCCATCTGGGCCCTCGTGGCCCGTTACGGGACTAATTTTTTCTTTTTAATTAGAAATTGAAAACAATAAAATGTTGACTCGTACGAATCAAGACGTAATACGTTCCTACAGAAGTAGTTAGAAAGCAAATACCTGAGAATCGATTTTCCCGCACTGTTCTCACATCGGCATCGTTCCTTCATCTCTCTCTTCAAGGATATTGCATACTTTCACAAATGTTTATCCTCCTCTAATAGCTGTTCTCATATCGGCATCGTTCCTTCATCTCTCTCTTCAAGGACATTGCATACTTTCACAAATGTTTATCCTCCTCTAATAGCTGTTCTCATATCGGCATCGTTCCTTCATCTCTCTCTTCAAGGATATTGCATACTTTCACAAATGTTTATCCTCCTCTAATAGCTGTTCTCATATCGGCATCGTTCCTTCATCTCTCTCTTCAAGGACATTGCATACTTTCACAAATGTTTATCCTCCTCTAATAGCTGTTCTCATATCGGCATCGTTCCTTCATCTCTCTCTTCAAGGACATTGCATACTTTCACAAATGTTTATCCTCCTCTAATAGCTGTTCTCATATCGGCATCGTTCCTTCATCTCTCTCTTCAAGGACATTGCATACTTTCACAAATGTTTATCCTCCTCTAATAGCTGTTCTCATATCGGCATCGTTCCTTCATCTCTCTCTTCAAGGATATTGCATACTTTCACAAATGTTTATCCTCCTCTAATAGCTGTTCTCATATCGGCATCGTTCCTTCATCTCTCTCTCCAAGGATATTGCATACTTTCACTAATGTTTATCCTCCTCTAATAGCTGTTCTCATATCGGCATCGTTCCTTCATCTCTCTCTCCAAGGATATTGCATACTTTCACAAATGTTTATCCTCCTCTAATAGCTGTTCTCATATCGGCATCGTTCCTTTATCTCTCTCTTCAAGGACATTGCATACTTTCACAAATGTTTATCCTCCTCTAATAGCTGTTCTCATATCGGCATCGTTCCTACATCTCTCTCTTCAAGGACATTGCATACTTTCACAAATGTTTATCCTCCTCTAATAGCTGTTCTCATATCGGCATCGTTCCTTCAATTCTCTCGTCAAGGACATTGCATACTTTCACAAATGTTTATCCTCCTCTAATAGCTGGTCTCATATCGGCATCGTTCCTACATCTCTCTCTCCAAGGATATTGCATACTTTCACAAATGTTTATCCTCCTCTAATAGCTGTTCTCACATCGGCATCGTTCCTTCATCTCTCTCTTCAAGGACATTGCATACTTTCACAAATGTTTATCCTCCTCTAATAGCTGTTCTCATATCGGCATCGTTCCTTCATCTCTCTCTCCAAGGATATTGCATACTTTCACAAATGTTTATCCTCCTCTAATAGCTGTTCTCATATCGGCATCGTTCCTTCATCTCTCTCTTCAAGGACATTGCATACTTTCACAAATGTTTATCCTCCTCTAATAGCTGTTCTCATATCGGCATCGTTCCTTCATCTCTCTCTCCAAGGATATTGCATACTTTCACAAATGTTTATCCTCCTCTAATAGCTGTTCTCATATCGGCATCGTTCCTTCATCTCTCTCTTCAAGGACATTGCATACTTTCACAAATGTTTATCCTCCTCTAATAGCTGTTCTCATATCGGCATCGTTCCTTCATCTCTCTCTTCAAGGACATTGCATACTTTCACAAATGTTTATCCTCCTCTAATAGCTGTTCTCATATCGGCATCGTTCCTTCATCTCTCTCTTCAAGGACATTGCATACTTTCACAAATGTTTATCCTCCTCTAATAGCTGTTCTCATATCGGCATCGTTCCTTCATCTCTCTCTTCAAGGACATTGCATACTTTCACAAATGTTTATCCTCCTCTAATAGCTGTTTGTCAGCAGATATTTTACACTAAATGTGGAACTCCTTAGGGACAGAGAATAACAGACATGGCGTCCCCCTGTGCCTTTCTATTTGAATAAAAAATACCTTATTTCTTGTCACTAAACAATGAAATTAGAACAAAAAAATTATATTCACTATTTCACAATTTAATAATTAAAATTCCAGAGTCCCTGAAAAGCCCTTTTATGTCTCTTTTATGAAAATTTGGAAAACACAAAATGTGACATACCTCTCAAATGAAAAACTTTTACAATCGTTTATTTCAACTACTTTTTATTGCTACCAGTCTGGACAATGGATTCCTTAGTTTGGCCAATAAAAAATGAATAATTTATAATTTCTTCACACAAGGTATTTGAAAGTAACAAAAGTACATTCCACATTTTTTTTTGTTGCAAATCTTTCAATTTATCCCTCAATAAATTTTCACTTCATTTTCATAGATTTAATGCTTACGAAATGTAGTTTTCATCTAAGTATTGAATCTATAGTCCGTTAGGGGGTTGAGGAAAAAGCTCGCAAGAAACCTCTGATTCATGGAGAAAAACAGAAGCGCATTATTGGACGTCCAGAAATTATCTTCTGTCAATGGATTTAGGGAATTAAATCCCTGTTTTTTAAAAGGAAATTTGGTCTATTTTATGAGTGCATAATTAGAACTTAATTCTCTTGAACATTTTTTGAGCAATCCGTTTTCATCCAATAAAAAATATGACTACGTTAAAAAAAAAACAAAAAAAAAAAAAAACAGAAAATTGGATATAACTGTTTTTCCCTACGGAATTGGACCATACTTTAAAAGGACTTTTTTGTTAGAAATGATGTCCAAAATCATCTCCTACAGTTTGGCTACTTAGACCTGAATCACCCTGTATATATATATATATATATATATATATATATATATATATATATATATATTTATTATTATTATTATTTATTTATTTATTTTTAATGTACTAATATTCATTTCTATATTTATTTTTTCCTCTTTTTTGTTTTATTTTATTTATTTATTTATTTATTTTATTTATTTATTTATTTATTTTTTTTCCCCTTCTCTTCTTATTTTCACCTTTTCTGTTACTAATACATTTTCCCCTCTCAAGAGTTACTGCTTTTCTCGTTTTCCCGATTCTTACGTTGTTTAATAATTTTGTTCATTATCAAATCTTGTATATACCTTATTCACAGTATCAACAACAGTGCTATACAACTTCTAATTTTACACCTTCTTTCACGAAGTAATTGTAAACAGACCTTACTTGTAACTACATTACTTACTGTTATTATTAAGAATTCACAATGTATTTCTTTATTTATATTATTTGTTTTTAATTGCAACTAGAAATGTATCTGTATAATTGTTTCGAGCACATCCCCTTAGTTGCGGGTGCTCATAAATAAATGAATTAAAAAAACAAAAAAAAAAAACATTCTCCAGCGCTTCTAACTCTTGATTTTCTAATGGCGGCAGGTATTTTTTATGACAAATTCTGATAGAAAATTTAATTTTAAGACTAATTTATTCCAAAACATCTTTTGATCCGACGCACCGTTTGCGCGTAAAACGCAAAAAACTGAAAAATATCGCCCTTTTGTAGACAAATTCCTATTTATCACTGAAACCAAGCCTTTTACGTAAAAACACCTCGATACAAACGTTGTAGCCTATTAATTTTTCTTTCAGGTGATACCAAGATCAAAGTTGTAGGTTTAATATTTAACGGGATATTATGAATGAAAAATATACCTTAAAAGTTTTAAAAAGTAACAATTCAGGAAATCGATATGAATAGAAAAAAAAATTGCTGACATAAACAATAAAAAAAAAAGTACTTATTTACTTTATGAAAAAAAGTATATAAAAATTATTATAAAACAGAACAAAATAAATTTATTTTTCCATATGAAATTATTATATCATAAAACTAAAAAATAAATTTGCCTTTGTTTTCATTCATAATACCCCGTTAAATATTTAATCTACAAGTTTGATCTTGGTATCATCTGAAAGGAAAATTAATAGGCTACAACGTTTACATTGAGGTATTTTTACGTACAAGGCTTGGTTTCAGTGATAAATAGGAATTTGTCTACAAAAGGGCAATATTTTTCAGTTTTACGCGCAAACGGTGCGTCGGATCAAAAGATATCTCGGAATAAATTAGTCTTAAAATTAAATTTTCTATTAGAATTCGTCATAAAAAATACCGGCCGCCATTGGAAAATCAAGAGTTAGATGCGCTGGAGAAAAACTGGAGAATGTTACGAAGTCAACTAAACCTTCAAAAGTAACCTCATGCAACATAACTAAGACCTACCAAGTTTCATTTCGAAAATCCAACAACTCTAGGAGGAAAAGGGGGTGGACACATATACTGGGACACCCTGTATATATAGGTATGAATATATAACAGATATTCTAACTTTGACACATATATCAACATTTGTTAAAGATAGATCATTGGAAGGATGAATCAATCCATTTTCTAAGACTTGTTGTAATTGTATCCCTCATCGATAACTGTATCCTGATACATCTATCTTGTACTTCGTCGGGTACATGTATCCAGGGGCTAGATAATACCTGGACAAGAACATGTATCCACTACCTAGGAATCCTTTCTGCTCTCTATAATAGGTAATCAGTCACAGGCTCAATTAACTGTACATCAGTTTGAACATCGAGGCACAGTGGGCCGTGTCGGCTCACAAGATGATTTTAAATATTAGCGTAATATGTTTCAGGCTCATGTAGAGATTCTTTTTTAATTTATAGCTGAGAAAAAGGAGAGATAGAGATAAGAGGCAAGAGATGAGAGAGAGAAAGGCTCAATTGCTTGTAAAAAAATAAATAAATAAAAAAAGAAGTAAAACTATGTCAAGAAAAAATAAATAAAAAAAGTAGTAAAAATATATCAAGAAAAAATAAAGAAAAAAAGAAAGAAAATAATAAAATGTTATGAATTATAAAAATAATAATAAAAAAATAATGTATACAAATTATAAATAAATAAAAAAAGTAAAAAATAAATAAATAAAAAAAGAAGTAAAACTATGTCAAGAAAAAATAAATAAAAAAAGTAGTAAAAATATATCAAGAAAAAATAAATAAAAAAAGTAAGAAAATAATAAAATGTTATAAAAAGAATTATAAAAATAATAAAAAAAAATAATGTATACAAATTATAAATAAATAAAAAAAGTAAAAAATAAATAAATAAAAAAAAGAAGTAAAACTATGTCAAGAAAAAATAAATAAAAAAAGTAGTAAAAATATATCAAGAAAAAATAAATAAAAAAAGAAAGAAAATAATAAAATGTTATAAAAAGAATTATAAAAATAATAATAAAAAAATAATGTATACAAATCATAAATAAATAAAAAAAGTAAAAAATAAATAAATAAAAAAAGAAGTAAAACTATGTCAAGAAAAAATAAATAAAAAAAGTAGTAAAAATATATCAAGAAAAAACAAATAAAAAAAGAATGAAAATAATAAGATGTTATAAAAAGAATTATAAAAATAATAATAAAAAATAATGTATACAAATTATAAATAAATAAAAAAAGTAAAAAATAAATAAATAAAAAAAGAAGTAAAACTATGTCAAGAAAAAATAAATAAAAAAAGTAGTAAAAATATATCATGAAAAAATAAATAAAAAAAGAAAGAAAATAATAAAATGTTATAAAAAGAATTATAAAAATAATAATAAAAAAATTATGTATACAAATTATAAATAAATAAAAAAAGTAAAAAAAATAAATAAATAAAATAAACAAATGAGCATTTCAGTTCTGTATGTTCTATCTAGATTTTCTCTATCAACTAGGCGGCCCTTAAAAAGTCAAAAAGCCGCTCAACATGGTTAGTATGTTCACCCAGAATTTGATTTAAGGAATCTGATAGTTGGTGTTGTTCATAGGCCCGGCAATTAGTCAAGATGTGCTTCACAGTTAGCAGCACATTGCAAGAGTTACAAATTGGTGGAGGGTCCTCAGACATGAGGAAGAAATGCTTGAGGTTTGTATGGCCGATTCTAATTCGGGTTAAGACTACTTATTTTCTCCTTGTATCATTTTTGGATACCTTCCAAGGCTCAATACTTCCTTTTATCACTCGGAGCTTGTTATCTCTCATTTCGTGCCAGACAGTTTGCCATCTCATCCATATAGAGTCTTTTCCATGAGCTATTTGATCATTTTTCAGGACTTTATGGAATGGCATGCCTTCCTAATTGCTTTCCTTGCCAAGGTGTCGACTTTCTCGTTTTGATATATTCCACAATGTAATGATTGATTGCACTGCATAAATGCACTCCGTAACTTTTTCGAAATTAGACGGAGCAGCTTCTCCCATATTCCCCCCCCCCCCCTAACTTTAAGTGCCCCAAACTTTCCAGTACCAGAAGGTAATTCGATAATACTGAGAATTGACCTTACCTAAAGTATCTATAGTAATATAATCGACTTAGTTTTATGATCTGTTTACATGAGTTCTGTCCATCTAGTTATGCGAATCGCTCCACTGTGCGACGGTCCAGTGGTGGTGCTTTTAGACTCTGGTAGTAGGGTATCTTTATCCAATACAAAGCAGCGAGGGAAGTCATCTCTACAATTTTTGAAGAAATGACTATTGATTTTTCTTATTGCATGGGCGTATATAAGGGAAGAAATTTTGATCTGATCGGTAAAAATGTATCATAAAACCTTTAAAAATAAATTAAATAAGATTTTAGTTGGCTAAAACTATTTCAAGTTCTCAATTGTTAGTATTCTATACCCTTGAAATGGTACCAGCCCCCCCCCCCCCCCAAAAAAAATTCCCAGCCCCGCCCTCTGAAATTATTTCTTATATACGCACATATCTCTATGCCTACATTTTTTTTTTTTTTTTTTTTGTTTGGCATCGTCCTTGAGAATATAAAACATAGAAGTATTTTATTTTATTATTTAGCTTTCAGACTTTTTTGTCAATATCTCGCCGAAAATACATTCTATTTCTCCATCGTCTAAAATACTTCCAAATTTTCACTCATATATCCCGTGAAGGGTACTGCAATCTTCTCCAGAACCACTGTGACAACAAGCCTTGAGTCCTTGGGTTCTCCAAATGACCTCAATTTAGAACCATTTTTACAGCACACCCTCCATGATCAGAATGCTCATGAAGGATGTGCTGTAAAAATGGTTCTAAACTGAGGTCAGTTTCTGTAATGAACTCCGTGTCAATCACCTATGTTTTTAGCACTTTCCTCCGAAGGAAAGTAACTATTGAGGTTGGACTCATGACGGAATTTTTGAAAAATTTCTTCAAATCTTTATCGATCCTACCTAGTAGACACCGAAAATGACCCCCGTTAAAATTTATATATATCTATATATATATATGCATATATATATATATATATATATATATATATATACACTATATATATATATATATATATATATATATATATATATATATATATATATATATATATATATATATGTGTGTCTGTTAACACGATAGCGGCCAGAGTTTTTGTTTTTTCGTCACGAAACTTGGTATATAGCATTCAATTAGCAAACGATTGAACGAGTTCGTTAACCACCAAAATCGGTCCACCGGAAGGGGGGGTTTACCCCGAACCCAAAACACTAATTTGACCATTTCAGCCGTAATATTTGTTATATTTCAACGAAACTTGGTATTCGTACCGGTAATATAGAGAGAAAAGTGAGCTATAAAAATAAACTAAATCGGTTCATAAGGAGGGGGGGTTTACTCCGGACCGACAATACCAATTTGCCACTACCAGCCGTGATTTTAGGTATATTTCGGCGAAACTCGGTATTCGTAGTGGTAATCTACAGGTAAATATGTGTTGTAAAAATAAACTAAATCGGTTCATTAGGAGGGGGGGTTTACTCCAGACCCACAATACCAATTCGCCACTACCAACCGTGATTTTTGGTATATTTCGACGAAACTCGGTATTCGTAGTGGTAATCTACAGGTAAATATGTGTTGTAAAAATAAACTAAATCGGTTCATTAGGAGGGGGGGTTTACTCCGGACCTAAATTACTAATATACTCATACTGGTCGTAATTTCTGCTGTATTGTAACGAAACGCGGTATACGTCGTGGGTAACTCATGAGAAAGAAGTGTTGTAAAAATGAGCTGAATCGGTCAATCGGAAAGGGAGGTTTAATTTGTAATATATTTCAATAGAAAAGCCAGCCAGACATAGGTTCACAAAGGCGCCGCAAGGAGCGCTAGAGGGACTGTATCCGGTTCCTGCGTTAGATCAAAATACAATAATATGAGGATTTTGTATTTATTACGTAGTGTAGTAGGTACCATGTGTAAACATAACTCTCGAAGCAAATTAATAATTTATCAGTTACTCATTACAAAATTAAAAGAGAACTATTCATGTTTTTATTTTATTTATGTAGGATATTTTAAGCAAATTGTTCTGGAAAGCAGTCTACACTACCCAAATTCTGAGGAAAGTGCTTAGTTATGCAGCTCCTGCGTGATGGACTTTTTTCCCCTGAAGATACCATCGTATCCATATGAAGCCTCACTTTAATATAAACCATATTCCAATTTTCCCCACACATTGGAATATGATCCCCTAAAAATAATACAATACTTCTTCAAGGCGAGTAAAAATGTCACCTCAATAATTTATAAACATTAATTTCCTTCAAGGATAGAGTAAAAATGTATTCATAATTCATCAAAGGTTTAATCAATAAATACGAAAGTAAAAAGTGGTTTCTAAATTACCTTGTGATTAATCAATTGAATAAAAATATTCATTCCTGAAGAACTGCTAACCGAATAAATTATTCCTTTATTATTTCGTGATCCATCATTCATCATCCATACCACAGACATTATTTGCCGAATTACTTCTCACTTATTCCTCAGAATGGATTTTTTCTAAAGATATTTTTTGTCTACTTTCGTTCAATATATAAATATGCCCACCCCCCTTACTTGTCCTCTGATACTCTTTAAATCAAAATATTAAAACAAAAAGGATTCAAAATAGGGAGGTATGCCATCTATTGGAGCCCAGCAATCGAGAGGTTTTTAAAATCCCTACAAATAATTTAGTTTAACCCCAATCATTGCGCGCCAAATTTTGTTTTACACTGATACATGAAAAATTATCAATAACACGTGCTCATATCGTCGATAGAATTGCAAACTAACGAATATGAAAAAATGCATCTTTCATTGTCCATCTTTAATAATTTCTGCTGGACTTATTTACGGCAAATTCTTCAATCTGACTTCACTCTATTAAAGGGAAAGTATTCCACTATCAAAAGGTCAAATCTGCCGAATATTTGACTGTCCAAAAAAAAGTTATGAATAAATACTTTTCCACTCTGAAAAGTGGTGATTTTCATATTCGTTAGTTTGCTTTTGTATAATTGTCTACATATTATGTAGACTTTCTCTGATCTTAAACATTTCGATATTGAAATTAAGGCCCATAATGCAGTCTCAAGATCACGATATATTATGATTAACGATGCAGCTACATTTCGATCACATGATCATTTATTGATTACAGCATGTTTTATTTGATGATATGTATAATACAGTGAGACATTTAGAGTTGTGCATGCAAATTACCATGTAACGTATAAATTTTGATTCTTGTTTTTAATTTTAGCTTGAGAATGATCATGTGATCGAAATGTTGCTGCATCGCTAATCTTAATCGTTGGTCTTAATCGAAAGACCAACGTGCAGACAGTGTAACAGAACTCTAACTGTTAAACATATACTGACAGACTGTAGACAACGCAGCGACTTGACAATTCCCTACAACTTACACGACTTACTTACTGAAGGTAGCCCGTATATCCATATACTCCTTACACACTTAAAAGCAGCACACTTATATTCAAAGGTATAACTATATGTAATATTTTATTTTGGTTTTATTTAATAGCAACATCTTGTTCTTTCTCTTTTATTTCTTTATGTTTTATTTTGTTTTATTGGACAAACTGACTAATATTTAACGAACCTTTCTTCTGTCGTCCCAATGAGCTCATCGCCACTGTTACGGAGCTCACATGGAATAAATAAAATAAATAATCTTAATAAATAAAGTTTTGAGACTGCATTTTTGGCTTTTATTCCCAGCCTTAAGGAGTTCTTAGAATGAAAATTGAAGGTAAAACCACTTTTTTCCAAACATTTAAGTAGGTCCGATTTTTTCTTGTTGAGAAATGGTTAATCAGTACTCTGAAGAGATCATGACGTCTAAATTGTTCAAGCGAAAGAAATCCAACAGTTTCCTAATAAATGTCGATCATGACCGAAGCGTCAACTATTTCAAAGGGTGTCCTGTGTGTAATGGAATTTAAAATCCTAACGGTAACAAATATTTGGAAGAATTAAAAGGGTAAACTCGATATCTTTATTATCTGGTACTTTTATCCAATCCAGACTTACCCAAGAGGACACTTATTTAAATGGCTATCCTAGTACGTTCCTCAGCCAAGATCTGTTTCCCTTTGCCACCATTGCAGATGTAAATAACTTCTACACGAAGATAAGGGAACGATAGCAGGGACTCGCGGATTCAATAAATGGCAGGTTGTAGGGTCATACATGAGTCACACCAAGATTTGAGATAAAGCCAGTTATTGTGAGTTCGCACAATTGTTGATACACCGTTTGACACACACACAAAGAAGTCATAAAACTCAAGTTACAGAAGCTGTCAGAGGAAAAGTACTCCTTGGCAACTGTGTGTGGTATTTCTTGTTTTGTATTTAAGTGAGAATGGATTAGTAGTGTATGTCCAATTCGAAGTCTGGCAAGGAGTACTGGTATGTCCTATGTAATATGTCTAAAATACTTATTAACGGCCTTTAGAAAACGACGATACTTGAAATTACCAATGATATATATGAGCTGTTGACGGTTGGTAGGCCACACGTAGCAAAACTGTCTTACGATTTCGAAACAATACGAATTTCATCAAACACATAAAAAGCCCACATTATTCTGTTAGAACAACATTCATTCAGTTAAAAAAAAACTGAAAAACAATTTTTATTTTTTATTAATATTTTCCAGTTTTGCATTTTTCAGTAGTTCTGTTTTTAATTATTTTTCTTACCATTTTTATAAGTTTTATAGAAAGTATTGCTTAATATTTTAATTACGCATTTACATTTTATCTTCTTTACTTTTAATGGACTTTAATTATGTTTGAGTCCTACTGGTGTAATGAAGCAAATCGTCTACGTGATGGTTTAAAATAACAAACAAATAAATAAAATATAATGAAATGAATAAAAAATAATATATATTCATGAAATAAGTTATTTTGAAGCTAAAAACAACCAATGTTGGGCAAAACTAAAAACTAAAACTAAAATTAAAACTAAATTCACTTTTTGGAATAAACTAAAACTAAACTAAAAATTGCAACCTAAAAAAAAACTAAAACTAAAATTTTACTAATTAATGGATTTTAACTAAACTAAAACTAAAACTAAATCTTTGGGAATTGACTAAAAACTAAACTAAAAATTTATTTTAGTTTAGTTTAGTTTAGTTTTACTAAAATAACATGAATTAATATAAATCATATGTTATTTCGATAATTAAGTAAATTATTAAAACTAATAGAACTTGCTTAAGAATAAGAAATTGTGGCTTTTTCTCGTAATTTGAAAACATATGTTCTTTGATAAACTAAATTAGTTAACTAAAAACTAAAACTAAACTAAAATCACAAATTTAGGTCTCTTTTACTATAAACTAAACTAATTGCATTACTAAAAACGGAGTCCATATGATTAATAATTATACAAATCTAAAACTAAACTAAAACTAAAACTAAAAATATAACATTAGTTTAGTTTTAGTTAGGGAAAACTAACGTTAGTTTAGTTTACTAACGTTAGTTTTGCCCAACACTGAAAACAACATTAATATCACTTACTCAAAACGTACGACATGCAGGAAGTACGTTAGAGTGTTTCGATATATTTCTTGCACCTGATTCTATTTGAAAATCGTAGGACATATACTCTAAATATTTTGCTTTCAATGGAACGAAACCAAGACATCAAGTCAGGGGGTAGTCATTTATTTATCATTTCCAATAAGGAAGCAGCTCCATTTTTATCATTTTGGGGGGAGAAAACCTTTTCAAAATTAGTTTACAGATTTTTTTCTTCATTTAGTGTTCCTTATCATAAAATAGACACTTAATTAGGAAAGTCAGTCCATCAGGGTCCTCTGCTGCCTTATTAAATTTAGTGGTGTTTAATGATTTGGAGCTGACCACATTCTATAAAAACAAATAAAAAATTTACGACTTTTTCAACTTTTTGTTATCATATTTTTAATTTAAGAGGCTCATAAGACAATGCCATTAAAAAATGTAAAATTTCCCCCAGTCCCAAAAAACAAACGATTAATGCAAAAACCAGTCGTCTTCTGATTCTGTATCAAATCATCATCGTTGGTGTGGCTGAAGAAGCTAGACATTTTAATGCATTGTAGAACGGAATCTCATTTTGTCCGACATATTTGTGTGCGAGGCTCATGCGTTTTCTTCTTTAGCTCTACAGCCCGGGACGGGCCTTGGCTTCTTGAACAATAGCTCTCCAGATGTCTCTGTCTTTAGCCTTTTCCTTCCAGTTAGACACTCGCCCAGCAGCTGAGGTCGTCTTCCATGTCCTCCAACCATTTTTTTTCTCGGCCTCCTCTTACTTTGACACCATAAATTCTTCCTTGGAGCATCTTTTTAGGTCTTCTCTCGTGTGGCATTCTAGGCCAATTTTTAGTTGCTGTGATTCCACTATTGAAGTGACCAGAGCTGCTTCCATATTGTACCAGAAGATAGAGATAATTTTTAAATCTATGATAGTGTTTTGACCTAACAATCCCCAAAAATTTAGCTGCCTCCTTATTGCTGCACGCCCGTCAACTATTCCAAAGGGTGTCCTGTGTCTAATGGAATTTAAGATCCTAACGGTAACAAATATTCGGAAGAATTAAAAGGGTAAACTCGATATCTTTATTATCTGGTACATTTATCCAATCCAGACTTACCTAAGAGGACACTTATTTAAATGGCTACCTAGTACGTTCCTCAGCCAAGATCTGTTTCCCTTTGCCACCATTGCAGATGTAAATAACTACTACATGAAGATAAGGGAACGATAGCAGGGACTCGCGTATTCAATAAATGGCAGGTTGTAGAGTCATACTTGCGTCACACCAAGATTTGTGATAAAGCCAGTTACTGTGAGTTCGCACAATTGTTGATACGCCGTTAAACACACACACACACACACCAAGCAAATGCTTTGATTCCACTATTGAAGTGACCAGAGCTGCTTCCTTATTGTACCAGAAGATAGAGATAATTTTTAAATCTATGATAGTGTTTTGACCTAACAATCCCCAAAAATTGAGCTGCCTCCTTATTGCTGCACGCCCGTCAATCGCCTTCGTTTTCAATTCAATCCATCTTTAAGTATTCGTGAAATCCAAATTAGTTGTAGAAGTTAAGGTTGACATGGGACGAGTGTACTCTTCCTTCAAGAAGAGCTGTCAGCTGTAGGTGGAGGCGGACGGTCTGTAAATTTATATATATTAATATTTAATCAGCTGAGAGGTTAGAGCAGCATCCGTAATTAGTGGCATTGGTATTTACACATGGGCGGTGAGTAAAGCCACGGTAATACATTAATTAATGTGACGTCTGGAATATCTGAATAGTTCCGCACAATACAGGTCATGACATATTCAGAATAATAATTAAGAACGGAAGTCAAATAATTAGAAACATCCTTATATACGATAAAAATGGAGCATAGTGCTGACCATAATATCTCCGTCCAGTTGTTGGTATAAAGTAAAAAAAATTAGACCAGAGACAAGCCGGTCTTCTAAAAGTCTTTGCGCCTCACAGTGGGGCCAAACGGCATGTCATCTTTCAAAAAAGGCTATAGCCTCTAAAACTATACCTATTTGAATGTGTGTTTTTTTTTTTGTTTTTTTTAAGTAAGTGAAAGGGAATAAACTGTAGAACAACTCTCTCTAGTCAGATTTTTGTTTTTTGTTCCTCTTGTTTAAAAAATTACGTGTAATTTAATAAATAGGACACTCTTTTTTAAATTTCTTCTATATTCAAACAAATGAGAATTTTTCATTAATGAGATTCAATAGCAAGAGGTGAGATTAAGTATTTGAAAAAAACAAAAAAACTTTATTTTACAGTATTCTAGATATATCGATTCTTAAAAAAATCGGCCCTTGGAGATCGATTCAAAAAATCGATATATCGTGTTAAAAAGATCTATTCAGATCGCCCATCTCTACCTTGTAGTGAGCGCGGTACTTTATAATATATATATATATATATTGTGTTCCAAGTATTCTAAGTAATCTAGGGAGTTCTTAATGTCGAGTCTTTTCGATTTCATTATATCAGTATATATATACATTTTTCTAGAAACATTTTGACATAGCGTTTAATGTTTTCTAATACCCAGTTAAAGTCAAGATTTAAAAAAAAAAAAAATGAAACAATCGCCATTACAATTATATTGGAGGGAAAAGGCATGGGCATAATAAATCCCCCCCCCCCCGAAGTTTTGTATTCAATTGGTAAAATTATGGCATAAAAACCATAGAAAGAAATTAAATGACATCACTTAGTTCAGAAAATATTTTTTTTTTGCTTGTAATGGCGTTTTAATGGTTCTACTATTTTAAGTTCTAAATTGTTAGAATTCCATACCCCCCAAGTGCTCCTAGCCTCCCCAAATTATTTCCTATATACGGCCTTGAGAAAAGGGCGTGGCCTATATTTGCGAGAAAAATCTCGTCTGTTATTTCCTTATGACTAAACAATGAGCTAATTTGTCATTATGACTTAATATGATGTGTCACTTTTATTTTAGTATGTGAATAAAAGCTTTTAAATTCATATCTTTAAACTTGTGCATATGCCTTCTTTATAGTCTACAAAGAAAATGAAATTGAAGTTCAATGTAACTATTTCAGATTCTTCATATAACTATTTCAAACAGTTCATTCAGCTTATAAATCAAAGGACTTCGGGCTTGCGCAATTGAACTTTTTCGTACATCTGAGTATGAAGATCTCATGAGTTCTTCGAACAATTCCATCTTGAGTTCCCCCTTCCTTTTGTCCAATTCTTTGATCAGCTATTCCAATTAAACTCGCCGACTGCTTAGATTGACATGTAACTCTCCTGAGTTCTGTAACTCACCCAGAGTGGTTAATTACTCCTTCATCCTGTAAATCCTCAACAGCTTTCCCTATAATGAAGTTAGCTTAGCAACCAGTTGATGGCCTCCATAAAGCTTTAATGGCTGCTTCAATCCTATTATCTTTCATTAGGAACCTAAAAGCTTTCGAGATTTTTTATCTTGTTCGGAAATGTGCTGTTTTAAGTAGTCGATTCTATTAAATACCTAATGATGTGTTTTCTTGAATAAGACACATCATAATAATACAGATTGAATTTCATGTATTCAAATCCACGCCAGTTTATTATTTGTGGTAAAAAATTTATTTGAATCCTTAGATACAAAAGTAAACAGGTATCTCCAAGACAATTGTAGTTTTTCATGCTGTGCCATTTCTGAAACTTCTGATTTCCAGATCCTTGTTTTTTATACACCCAAGGGGATTTCAAGTTATTCATTTCTGAAACTTCTGATTTCCAGATCCTTGTTTTTTATACACCCAAGGGGATTTCAAGTTATTCATTTCTGAAACTTCTGATTTCCAGATCCTTGTTTTTTATACACCCAAGGGGATTTCAAGTTATTCATTTCTAAAACTTCTGATTTCCAGATCCTTGTTTTTTATACACCCAAGGGGATTTCAAGTTATTCATTTCTGAAACTTCTGATTTCCAGATCCTTATTTTTTATACACCCAAGGGGATTTCAAGTTATTCATTTCTGAAACTTCTGATTTCCAGATCCTTGTTTTTTATACACCCAAGGGGATTTCAAGTTATTCATCTCTGAAACTTCTGATTTCTAGATCCTTGTTTTTAGCGCGGTTCCTCCCTCCCTTCATAGGGAGGAACCCCGCTTATAAGGATGATACAATGAAACAATCTGGAAGTGCCGACTAGAAAATTTCGCGTTTCAGAACCCCTAGAGACTGAAAATAACGGTGGTTCAAATTTGTATATATATATATATGTGTGTATATATATATATATATATATGTGTATATATATGTGTATATATATATATATATATATATTTGTCTGTTCGCTAATTTCTGGCTTCCCTAATAGTCCGATTTTGACGAAATTTGGTACAAAAATCCGTCGTCCAATTTGAAAGGAATGGAATGGAATGAATTAAAGGACGAACAACTTACTGTTTTAATCGTCCTATGAACCTTTTGTTTTTTGTATTTTTTGTTTTTTAATTAAACCTAGTTTTTAACTAATTAATCTCATGAAATATGTAAGCACATTCTGTTCCTTCTTTTTTTTTATTAGAATAACATATAACTGTATACAACTTTTTTATTTATTTATTTTTTCTCATTAATTTAAAGCTAACAATAGATGGTATATTCCTTTCTGTTTCACTTATAGCTACTTCTATGTATATATATATACATATATACATATATATATATATATATATATATATACACACACATACATATACACACATGCACACACATACATACACACACACATATACATACATACATACACACACACATACATACATATATACATATTTATAAACACGCACACTCATACACATACACACACACACACACACACATATATGCATATATATACTTATACCCTTACACCTAAATATATTTATTTACAAGTATTCCTTACATTAAATCTAACCGTACAAAATATATCTAATTTTTTATTTATTTTTTTTTTTTTTATTTTTTTTTTATTTTTTTTTTTTTTATTATTTATTTATTTATTTTTTTATTCTTTTATTATATATATATATATTTTTTTTTTTATTTTCCTTTTTATTTTTTCTTTATTTATTTTTTTTTTTAATTTATTTTATTTATTTTTTTATTTATTTATTTTTTTTTTATTTATTTTTTTTTATTTTTTTTTTATTTTTTTTATTATTTTTTTTTTTTTTTACTTTTTTTTTTTTTTTACTTTTCTTTTCATTTTTTTCTTTTTTTCTTTTTATTATTATTATTTTTTTTTTTTTTTTATTATTCTTTTTTTTTTTCAATAGAATTACATATAAATGTACACAACTTATTTATTTTTTTCTCATTAAATTAAAGCACTTAAACACTAGATGCTATATTCCTTTCTTTTTTCACTTATAGCTACTTCTACATTTACATATACACACTCATACACACACACACACATATGTATACATACACCCATATACATACTCATACACATACATACATTCTTACACTTACACCTAAATATATTTATTTACAAGTATTCCTTACATTAAATCTAACTGTTCAAAATACAACTAATTTTTTATAATTAAATATATTTTGACCTTTCAAATTGGAAGACAAATTTTTGTGCCAAATTTCTTCAAAATTGGACCATTCTTGAGCCGTCAGGAGCGCGAACAGTCAAGCATATATATAAATATATACATACATATATATATATATATATATATATATATATATATATATATATATATGTATGTATATATTTATATATATGCTTGACTGTTCGCGCTCCTGACGGCTCAAGAATGGTCCAATTTTGAAGAAATTTGGCACAAAAATTTGTCTTCCAATTTGAAAGGTCAAGTTCGTTAACCAGCAGAATCCGACCACTAGAAGATAGTGTTTGGGGCGAATTTCGCGCAAAAAAAATCGTAACGCTTACGTTTTTGAGTTTATATGCTTGCAGGTACTTGTTTTATAGGTTTGTTAACATAAGAAAACGAATGAAACCATTTTTAAGGCGATATCTGTAACCGTTTCTGAGAAAAGTGGAATCAATGTTTTTGTAAGTCATTATTTTTTTGTGAGCACTTAGAATCGCGGGATTCAATTGAAATATTTTCGACATCTTGGAAATTAATCCCAACTAAGATGATTAAATTTTGGTTATATTTAAAGTTAAGGAAGTATGCGAAAAAAAATATTTTATTAATTGACGTGAAAGGTTTTCGGATCTCCATACATTTTTCGTAAATATCTCGTTATGGTTGGGAATTCGTGGTAAGTGAAAAGTTACCATTCGAATGCTTACTAAATTCTCTACAAAAAAATGTTCTGAAGCAATATTCGATGGGACAACGTCAATGAGAGATATAAGCGCTTAAAACTTAAAAAAGTGTTTGTTTTGTTGTTTTGAAATGGTTTTTCTCTTTCTTTATCTCACTTTTTAATTGTTTGTTTCTAGTTTTAAATTGCATTTATCAGTAAAATTAGTATTGTAGTAAAATAAGCTAACAAACGGTGAAAGGTATTGGTAATAAGTTTGGAGTGGCTGTGGTAATCATGATGGCAGTGACTGTCAGTTTCCTGTGATTTGTGATGCTAATCTATTCCATTTCTTCAAGATGTACGTAACCGCGCCAAGATGACGCAGTTCCTGCGAATCGGACTTTTTGAGTTCATATGCTTGTTGTTTTATAGGCTTCTTGGCCAAGAAAAACGAATGAACCCATTTTCAAGGCGATAGCTTTAACCGTTTTCGAGAAAATTGGAAAAATAGTTGTTGAATATCGTTTTAGCGCGGTTCCTCCCTCCCTTCTTTGGGAGGAACCCCGCTTATAAGGTTGATACAATGAAACAATTTGGAAGTGCCGACTAGAAAATTTCGCGTTTCAGAACCCCTAGAGACCGAAAATAACGGTGGTTGAAATTTGTATATATATATATATATATATATATATATATATATATATATATATGTATGTATATATTTATATATATATATATATATATATATATGTATGTATATATTTATATATATATATATATATATATATATATATATATATATATTTGTCTGTTCGCTCATTTCTGGCTTCCCTAATGGTCCGATTTTGATGAAATTTGGTACAAAAATCCGTCGTCCAATTTGAAAGGTCAAGTTCGTTAACCAGCAAAATCCGCCCACTGGAAGATGGCGATTAGGGCGAAATTCGCGCAAAAAAATCGTAACGCTTACGTTTTTGAGTTTATATGCTTGTAAGTACTTTTTTTATAGGCGTCTTGGCCAAGTAAAACGAATGAAACCATTTTCAAGGCGATAGCTTTAACCGTTTTCGAGAAAATTAGAAAAATAGTTGTTGATTATCGTTTTTTGGTTTGGGTACTTAGAATCACGGGATTCAGTTGAAACATTATCTGCATGTTCTACTTTCATTAAAACTAACATGTTAAACTTTTGGTTACGTTTGGAGTTAAGGAAGGGTTAGAATAAAATATTTTATGAACAGACATGAAAAGTTTTGGGAACTTCGTATAATTTCATTTATATCTTGAACACGGTTGGGAAATCGTGATAAGTGGATAGAAATTATCTGAAAGCTTTATAAATTCTCTACAAAAAAGATTCTAAAACAATTTTTGATTAGGTGATGTCAATCGGAGAAATAAGTGCTTAAACTTTGAAGTAATTGATTTCGTTTTATTCGAACAGTTCTTTTTGTCTGTTTCTATTCCTTGTTATTTTTTAATTGCTTATAGTTGGGTAATGTATTTGACAATAAAACAGATTAGGTAAAATAAGAAAAACAATTCATTGTTAGAAATATAGCTTGCCAAGAGAAAGAGATTCGATGACGTCTTTTGAATATTTTCAATTGCCTTCATGCTGTTGGTTTTTTTTTTATTTTATTTTTCAATTGATTTTATTTGTAGAATTATTACTATAGTAAAAGAACACAGGAATATAAGAAAATTTTTGATATTTTCCAATTCCTTGAAACGTATGAAATGAAGTATCGGTAGAAGAGGATTCTAGGGTTCTGGCGGACCAGGACCAGGTAAAGCCATAAAACCCTTTGAACAAAGGCCGAGGAAAATATTATCCACAATGGTCACTTAACTGTCAACCTTGGTCTTCCTCTGCCTCCCGGCATTTCCATTGGTATGTTGTATCTTATTTCTTTGTAAACTTAATTAATTTTACTATTAGCTACTATAGTTTTCATTGGTATGTAGTTTCCTATTTCTTTGTAAAATCAATTAATGTTACTATAAGCACCTTTACTTATATAAACTTCAGTAAAATAGCCTTTTTTTTTCTTCTTTTTCTGTTATGTTTCTATTGATTTTCATTCTACTCATTCTAAGAATTCAAGACAAAATTTTTCTTTTATAATAAGTTAATTGTATTTATAGTTCTGTTACTTATCTCAATTATAAACTTTTTTTTTTTTTGTTTCTGTATTAATTTCTGTTTTTCTTGTCATTTTAGCTGACGAAGGCTAAAACAAAGCGACGAAGCTTTTTAACAAAAATCTTATTGAGGTTTCCTTAGCCGAATCCCCACCGTTCTATCTTTACTTATCATCCATCTTCATGGGAAAAATATTATCTGTTTCTATTCTAAGCTTTTCAAATTACAATAGGGATATGAACAGGAACCGCGCTAAGATGATGCAGTTCCTGCGAGTCGGACTTTTTATACATCCAAGGGGATTTCAAGTTTTTCATTTAAATATCAGGCCTGACATTAACCATTAAGTTTGAATTCCCAACAATTATTACTTTAGAATGCTTGAATAAGCTCAGTAAAGAGCAATACCTACTCAAGTTAAGTTCCCACTTTATATACAGTATCCCTTTTTCAACAGGACAAAGTACTTTAAAGTCCCTGACTGGGTCGTTAGCATAGTAATGAGGAAAACACTTTCCTAACTTTTTGTGTCACTTAAAAGAAAAGTATTTAATAATTGAAATATTTTTTTAATTATGTATTTTAAATTTAAATTAATTAAATTAATGAGCTTAAATTTTTATTTATTTATTTTTTTGTCGAATAAGAAATCGTTCATGTATCAGTTGTGGGCAATCAGCTGTTTCAAAATATTATTTCATGTTACAATACGTTATTCGATAGATGTTACTGTCATGATGAATATCATCAATACTGAATGAATGACCTGGAAATATATAAACATAAGTATTTATAACCTCTTACAGAAATTAATAAATATGAGCCGCAAGGAAAACAGACCTTAAGGATTAATACTACCTTTTAACTTTTTTTTTCCCTTTCCTAACTAAAAATGATATGCAAGAGAGCTGTTCCGGAACACTTTTGAATGTACTAAAAAGTCGATTTTTGAAATAGAGTCCAAATAAATTTAAAAACTAAAATTCATTTTTTGTATCGTTATTACAAGAAATTAGAAAAAAAAAAAGTCCGTCTCGCAGGACTGCATCATCTTAGCGCGGTTCCGTTCATATCCCTAGTCTAATTTGGAAAGATTAAAATAGAAGCAGTATAATAATTTTGGTTCCACCAGTCTTTTTTTTTTAATTAATTATTATAATGGCGTGTCAACCCTTAAGGTCACTAACGCCATTCCTGTGAGTAGTAAAGTCTTGAAAGGTCATGATTTACAATCTTACCTGGAAGGGTCGGCCACACTAGAAACGAACCCGCTAGTGACAAGTTCTTGGAATCTTGGAAATCCATATCTCTAACATTAAATTGTTTTTCCTATTTTTCTTAACTTGTTTTATTTTCAAATACATTATCCAACAATAAGCAATTAAAAAATAACAAGGAATAAAAAACAGACAAAAAGAACAGTTCGAATAAGCGAAATCAATTACTTTAAAGTTTTAAGCTCTTCTTTCTCCGATTGACATCGCCTAATCAAAACTTTCATTAGAACCTTTTTTGTAGAGCATTTAATAAGCTTTCTAATGGTATTCTTCCGTTTCACAAGATTCTCAACCTTTTTTCGAGAAGGAAAGTATACAAAGTTACCAAAACTTTTTATGTCTGTTAATAAAATATTTATTCTAACCCTTCCTAAACTCCAAACGTAACAATAATTTCAACATATTAGTTTTAATGAAAGTAGAACATGCAGAAAATGTTTCAACTGAATCCCATGATTCTAAGTACCCAAACCAAAAACGGTATTCAAAAATTATCTTTCCAATTTTCTCGAAAACGGTTAATGCTATCGCCTTGAAAATGGTTTCATTCGTTTTCCTAGCCCAAGAAGCCTATAAAACGAGTACTTACAAGCTTATGAACTCAAAAACGTAAGCGTTACGATTTTTTTTTTGCGCGAATTTCGCCCCAAACGCCATCTTCCAGTGGGCGGATTCTGCTGGTTAACGAACTTGACCTTTTAAATTGGACGACGGATTTTTGTACCAAATTTCATCGCAATCGGACCATTAGGGAAGCCAGAAATGAGCGAACAGACAAATATATATATATATATATATATATATATATATATATATAAATAAATATATACATATATATATATATACAAATTTCAACCACCGTTATTTTCGGTCTCTAGGGGTTCTGAAACGCGAAATTTTCTAGTCGGCACTTTCGGATTGTTTCATTGTATCAACCTTATAAGCGGGGTTCCTCCCTATGGGGGAGGGAGGAACCGCGCTAACAACCTTATAAGCGGGGTTCCTCCCTATGGGGGAGGGAGGAACCGCGCTAAAATGAACCTTTCAGTTGTTAAGAGTTTTTCAAATCGGGAGATAAACTTTCAACTTCAAGTTTCAACTACAGCTTGTTATGGATAGTTGCAAGTAAATTACTTATGTTTCTTTCGATTTATTGAATTATAACGATATTATGACCGATTTTCGAGGGTGTTTTAATAGAAAATATTAATATTTCTTAAAAAGCCTAAGTACATTACTAGATTTGACCTTCTTCTTTCAAAATAATTTTAATTTTTTGTTCTTAATTAAAAATTGCCACATCTGGACTATCGTCCGTGAAAATGACGTCCGGTTCCGTTCGCTAGACAGCACCAGTTTTAATTACGCATTTACATTTTAACTTCTTTACTTTTAATGGACTTTAATTATGTTTGAGTCCTACTGGTGTAATGAAGAAAATCGTCTGATCGTGATGGTTTAAAAAAAAAAATAAATAAATAAATAAAATATAATGAAATGAATAACAAATAATATCTATTCATGAAATAAGTTATTTTGAAGCTAAAAACAACATTAATATCACTTACTCAAAACGTACGACTTGCAGGAAGTACGTTAGAGTGTTTCGATATATTTCTTGCACCTTGAAAATCGTAGGACATATACTCTAAATATTTAGATTTCAATGGAACGAAACCAAGACATCAAGTCAGGGGGTAGTCATTTATTTATCATTTCCAATAAGGAAGCAGCTCCTTTTTTATCATTTTGGGGGGAGAAAACCTTTTCAAAATTAGTTTACAGATTTTTTCTTCATTTTGTGTTCCTTATCATAAAATAGACACTTAATTAGGAAAGTCAGTCCATCAGGGTCCTGTGCTACCTTGTTAAATTTAGTGGTGTTTAATGATTTGGAGCTGACCACATTCTATAAAAACAAATAAAAAATTTAGTTTGTTTAATAGTTTGTTTTTGAAAAATTGAAATATTTTTTTTTTGTACTTGAAGTTCTCATGAAAAAACTTATGACATAAAGTCGAACATTTTTGTATTTTTGTTTCAATTGTTTATTAAATTACGCGGAAAAATGTTTATAACCTTCCAATGCTTATAAATCTGGCTACCGTAGTGTGACATTTAAAAATTAAATGTTACACTAAAATTGATTGATTGGCCTCTCAACTCCTCCTTCATACCTCCAACATTCAATCTAATCGAAGGTTTCTATGCTTATTAGGAGTTATTTATTAAATTAATCACTCATTTTCACTTCACTAAATGGTCGTTACTGACTAAATTGGATCGCATCGGGTCGAGACCAATGTAGGCACTCACGTCGGTCAAACGAAATCGGATCGGATCGGGAGAAATACGAGTCCAATGTAGATGCAGCCTTACTTCGGCAATTAATAGGAACCGGTGTAACCAACGTTTTACTAATTGGAGCGCAAACTATTTATTTATTTATTTTTTTATTTATTTCATTATAGGGGCTCCACAACTATGGCTATGAGCCCTAATACAGATTATAATATATTTACAATTCTCTAACACTTTGTTGACCTTGATACAATTTACATTTATACTTAAATAATATATATACATATATATACGAACATTATACACACACACATATATATATATATATATATACACACATATATATATATATATATATATATATATACATATATACACAAAATATAGCATATATACACATACATGCATATACCACGAGATTCATATGAATAAAGATAATAAATACATATATAAACCACAATTCATTTGCATTTACAATACAAATATAAAAAAATCCGTCACGCAGAAGCAGCATAACTAAGCACTTTCCTCAGAATTTGGGTAGTGTAGACTATTTTCCAGAACAATTTGCTTAAAATATCCTACAGAAATAAAATGAAAACATGAATAGTTCTCTTTTAATTTTGTAATGAGTAACTGATCAATTATTAATTTGCTTCCAGAGTTATGTTTACACATGGTACCTACTACACTACGTAATAAATACAAAAAACCTCATATTATCGTATTTTGATCTAACGCAGGAACAGGATACAGTCCCTCTAGTGGTAGAAAGCGCTCATTGCGGCGGCTTTGTGAACCTACGTCTGGCGGGCATTTCTATTGAAATATATTACAAAGTAAACCCCCCCTTTCCGTATGACCGATTCAGCTCATTTTTACAACACTTCTTTCTCATGAGTTACCCACGACGTATACCGCGTTTCGTAACAATACAGCAGAAATTACGACCGGTATGAGTATATTAGTAATTTGGGTCCGGATTAAACCCCCCCCCCCTTCTAATGAACCGATTTAGTTTATTTTTACAACACATATTTACCTGTAGATTACCACTACGAATACAGAGTTTCGTCGAAGTATACCAAAAATCACGGCTGGTAGTGCCGAATTGGTATTGTGGGTCCGGAGTAAACCCCCCCCCTTCTAATGAACCGATTTAGTTTATTTTAACAACAAATATTTACCTGTAGATTACCACTACGAATACCGAGTTTCGTCGAAATATACCAAAAATCACGGCTGGTAGTGGCGAATTGGTAATGTGGGTCCGGAGTAAACCCCCCCTCCTAATGAACCGATTTAGTTCATTTTAATATCTCACTTTTCTTTCTATATTACCACTAAGAATACCAAGTTTCTTTGAAATATAACAAATATTACGGCTGACATGGTCAAATTAGTGTTTTGGGTTTGGGGTAAACCCCCCCTTCCGGTGGACCGACTTTGATGGTTAACGAACTCGTTCAATCGTTTGCTAATTGAATGCTATATACCAAGTTTCGTGACGAAAAAACAAAAACTCTGGCCGCTATCGTGTTAACAAACACACACATATATATATAGATATATATAAATTTTAACGGGGGTTATTTTCGGTGTCTACTTGGTAGGATCGATAAAGATTTGAAGAAATTTTTCAAAAATTCCGTCATAAGTCCAACCTCAATAGCTACTTTCCTTCAAAGGAAAGTGCTAACACAAAATAACTAAAACAAGGTACATTAGCGTAATTAAATCAGATCTATAGGTTATTAAAGTAAACTATTAAAATCGAAAGCACAAGGAGAAGAAGGAAGATTGGCTAGATTTTTTTGTATAAATTAGTGTTCTTTAGATAGTGTAGTATACTGTTGATGTGTGGGCTACCTTCTGTGAGTAATGTGTGTAAGTCGTGTGGCATGAGTAAATTGTCTCGTCTTCTGCAGTCTGTCAGTATGTGTTTTATCGTCAGGGTAACATTACACAGGGAGCACACGGGTATGTCATGTCTTTCCATGAAGTATGAATGTGTTATAAGTGAGTGTCCAATTCTTAGCCTGGTCAGGACAACTTGGTCTCCTCTATTTAAAGACGAATCATTATCATGCCAGACTTTGATTGAGTTTTTAATTTCTCTTAATTTGTTGTCTGTCCGTAACCAGTGATTTAGCCAATCTTGTAATATGTGTGTATGTGCAATGTTACATAAGTCCTGTGTAATTAGTTGTCTGATGTCTTTAAGGTAGTCTCTTTAGTGTGGTTGTCCACGTCTGTGTTTAGGCCTATGTCTTTATGTCCAAAGCATTGTAATGTTGTGTTGTTTTAATCTGTGTATTTGCATGTATATTTGTGTAATCATGGGATGGTTGTTGTAAATGCTTTCCATAGGGTGTAAAGAAATCAATGAATCTGTACAAATTATAATATCACTTTGCTCTATGTTATTTGTTTTGGTCTGTGATAAGTGTATACCTTGTAATTCTGCAGTGTAAACTGAAGTGTAGTCGTGTAATTATAATATCACTTTGCTCTATGTTATTTGTTTTGGTCAGTGATAAGTGTATACCTTGTAATTCTGCAGTGTAAACTGAAGTGTAGTCGTGTAATTATAATATCACTTTGCTCTATGTTATTTGTTTTGGTCAGTGATAAGTGTATACCTTGTAATTCTGCAGTGTAAACAGAAGTGTAGTCGTGTAATTATAATATCACTTTGCTCTATGTCATTTGTTTTGGTCTGTGATAAGTGTATACCTTGTAATTCTGCAGTGTAAACTGAAGTGTAGTCGTGTAATTATAATATCACTTTGCTCTATGTTATTTGTTTTGGTCAGTGATAAGTGTAAACCTTGTAATTCTGCAGTGTAAACTGAAGTGTAGTCGTGTAATTATAATATCACTTTGCTCTATGTTATTTGTTTTGGTCAGTGATAAGTGTATACCTTGTAATTCTGCAGTGTAAACTGAAGTGTAGTCGTGTAATTATAATATCACTTTGCTCTATGTTATTTGTTTTGGTCAGTGATAAGTGTATACCTTGTAATTCTGCAGTGTAAACTGAAGTGTAGTCGTGTAATTATAATATCACTTTGCTCTATGTTATTTGTTTTGGTCTGTGATAAGTGTATACCTTGTAATTCTGCAGTGTAAACTGAAGTGTAGTCGTGTAATTATAATATCACTTTGCTCTATGTTATTTGTTTTGGTCAGTGATAAGTGTAAACCTTGTAATTCTGCAGTGTAAACTGAAGTGTAGTCGTGTAATTATAATATCACTTTGCTCTATGTTATTTGTTTTGGTCAGTGATAAGTGTAAACCTTGTAATTCTGCAGTGTAAACTGAAGTGTAGTCGTGTAATTATAATATCACTTTGCTCTATGTTATTTGTTTTGGTCAGTGATAAGTGTATACCTTGTAATTCTGCAGTGTAAACTGAAGTGTAGTCGTGTAATTATAATATCACTTTGCTCTATGTTATTTGTTTTGGTCAGTGATAAGTGTATACCTTGTAATTCTGCAGTGTAAACTGAAGTGTAGTCGTGTAATTATAATATCACTTTGCTCTATGTTATTTGTTTTGGTCAGTGATAAGTGTATACCTTGTAATTCTGCAGTGTAAACTGAAGTGTAGTCGTGTAATTATAATATCACTTTGCTCTATGTTATTTGTTTTGGTCAGTGATAAGTGTATACCTTGTAATTCTGCAGTGTAAACAGAAGTGTAGTCGTGTAATTATAATATCACTTTGCTCTATGTCATTTGTTTTGGTCTGTGATAAGTGTATACCTTGTAATTCTGCAGTGTAAACTGAAGTGTAGTCGTGTAATTATAATATCACTTTGCTCTATGTTATTTGTTTTGGTCAGTGATAAGTGTAAACCTTGTAATTCTGCAGTGTAAACTGAAGTGTAGTCGTGTAATTATAATATCACTTTGCTCTATGTTATTTGTTTTGGTCAGTGATAAGTGTATACCTTGTAATTCTGCAGTGTAAACTGAAGTGTAGTCGTGTAATTATAATATCACTTTGCTCTATGTTATTTGTTTTGGTCAGTGATAAGTGTATACCTTGTAATTCTGCAGTGTAAACTGAAGTGTAGTCGTGTAATTATAATATCACTTTGCTCTATGTTATTTGTTTTGGTCTGTGATAAGTGTATACCTTGTAATTCTGCAGTGTAAACTGAAGTGTAGTCGTGTAATTATAATATCACTTTGCTCTATGTTATTTGTTTTGGTCAGTGATAAGTGTAAACCTTGTAATTCTGCAGTGTAAACTGAAGTGTAGTCGTGTAATTATAATATCACTTTGCTCTATGTTATTTGTTTTGGTCAGTGATAAGTGTAAACCTTGTAATTCTGCAGTGTAAACTGAAGTGTAGTCGTGTAATTATAATATCACTTTGCTCTATGTTATTTGTTTTGGTCAGTGATAAGTGTATACCTTGTAATTCTGCAGTGTAAACTGAAGTGTAGTCGTGTAATTATAATATCACTTTGCTCTATGTTATTTGTTTTGGTCAGTGATAAGTGTATACCTTGTAATTCTGCAGTGTAAACTGAAGTGTAGTCGTGTAATTATAATATCACTTTGCTCTATGTTCTTTGTTTTGGTCGGTGATAAGTGTAAACCTTGTAATTCTGCAGTGTAAACTGAAGTGTAGTCGTGAAATTATAATATCACTTTGCTCTATGTTATTTGTTTTGGTCAGTGATAAGTGTATACCTTGTAATTCTGCAGTGTAAACAGAAGTGTAGTCGTGTAATTATAATATCACTTTGCTCTATGTCATTTGTTTTGGTCTGTGATAAGTGTATACCTTGTAATTCTGCAGTGTAAACTGAAGTATAGTCGTGTAATTATAATATCACTTTGCTCTATGTTATTTGTTTTGGTCAGTGATAAGTGTAAACCTTGTAATTCTGCAGTGTAAACTAAAGTGTAGTCGTGTAATTATAATATCACTTTGCTCTATGTCATTTGTTTTGGTCAGTGATAAGTGTATACATTGTAATTCTGCAGTGTAAACTGTAGTGTAGTCGTGTAATTATAATATCACTTTGCTCTATGTTATTTGTTTTGGTCAGTGATAAGTGTATACCTTGTAATTCTGCAGTGTAAACAGAAGTGTAGTCGTGTAATTATAATATCACTTTGCTCTATGTCATTTGTTTTGGTCTGTGATAAGTGTATACCTTGTAATTCTGCAGTGTAAACTGAAGTATAGTCGTGTAATTATAATATCACTTTGCTCTATGTTATTTGTTTTGGTCAGTGATAAGTGTAAACCTTGTAATTCTGCAGTGTAAACTGAAGTGTAGTCGTGTAATTATAATATCACTTTGCTCTATGTTATTTGTTTTGGTCAGTGATAAGTGTATACCTTGTAATTCTGCAGTGTAAACTAAAGTGTAGTCGTGTAATTATAATATCACTTTGCTCTATGTCATTTGTTTTGGTCAGTGATAAGTGTATACATTGTAATTCTGCAGTGTAAACTGTAGTGTAGTCGTGTAATTATAATATCACTTTGCTCTATGTTATTTGTTTTGGTCAGTGATAAGTGTATACCTTGTAATTCTGCAGTGTAAACAGAAGTGTAGTCGTGTAATTATAATATCACTTTGCTCTATGTCATTTGTTTTGGTCTGTGATAAGTGTATACCTTGTAATTCTGCAGTGTAAACTGAAGTATAGTCGTGTAATTATAATATCACTTTGCTCTATGTTATTTGTTTTGGTCAGTGATAAGTGTAAACCTTGTAATTCTGCAGTGTAAACTGAAGTGTAGTCGTGTAATTATAATATCACTTTGCTCTATGTTATTTGTTTTGGTCAGTGATAAGTGTATACCTTGTAATTCTGCAGTGTAAACTAAAGTGTAGTCGTGTAATTATAATATCACTTTGCTCTATGTCATTTGTTTTGGTCAGTGATAAGTGTATACATTGTAATTCTGCAGTGTAAACTGTAGTGTAGTCGTGTAATTATAATATCACTTTGCTCTATGTTATTTGTTTTGGTCAGTGATAAGTGTATACCTTGTAATTCTGCAGTGTAAACAGAAGTGTAGTCGTGTAATTATAATATCACTTTGCTCTATGTCATTTGTTTTGGTCTGTGATAAGTGTATACCTTGTAATTCTGCAGTGTAAACTGAAGTATAGTCGTGTAATTATAATATCACTTTGCTCTATGTTATTTGTTTTGGTCAGTGATAAGTGTAAACCTTGTAATTCTGCAGTGTAAACTGAAGTGTAGTCGTGTAATTATAATATCACTTTGCTCTATGTTATTTGTTTTGGTCAGTGATAAGTGTATACCTTGTAATTCTGCAGTGTAAACTAAAGTGTAGTCGTGTAATTATAATATCACTTTGCTCTATGTCATTTGTTTTGGTCAGTGATAAGTGTATACATTGTAATTCTGCAGTGTAAACTGTAGTGTAGTCGTGTAATTATAATATCACTTTGCTCTATGTTATTTGTTTTGGTCAGTGATAAGTGTATACCTTGTAATTCTGCAGTGTAAACAGAAGTGTAGTCGTGTAATTATAATATCACTTTGCTCTATGTCATTTGTTTTGGTCTGTGATAAGTGTATACCTTGTAATTCTGCAGTGTAAACTGAAGTATAGTCGTGTAATTATAATATCACTTTGCTCTATGTTATTTGTTTTGGTCAGTGATAAGTGTAAACCTTGTAATTCTGCAGTGTAAACTGAAGTGTAGTCGTGTAATTATAATATCACTTTGCTCTATGTTATTTGTTTTGGTCAGTGATAAGTGTATACCTTGTAATTCTGCAGTGTAAACTAAAGTGTAGTCGTGTAATTATAATATCACTTTGCTCTATGTCATTTGTTTTGGTCAGTGATAAGTGTATACATTGTAATTCTGCAGTGTAAACTGTAGTGTAGTCGTGTAATTATAATATCACTTTGCTCTATGTTATTTGTTTTGGTCAGTGATAAGTGTATACCTTGTAATTCTGCAGTGTAAACAGAAGTGTAGTCGTGTAATTATAATATCACTTTGCTCTATGTCATTTGTTTTGGTCTGTGATAAGTGTATACCTTGTAATTCTGCAGTGTAAACTGAAGTATAGTCGTGTAATTATAATATCACTTTGCTCTATGTTATTTGTTTTGGTCAGTGATAAGTGTAAACCTTGTAATTCTGCAGTGTAAACTGAAGTGTAGTCGTGTAATTATAATATCACTTTGCTCTATGTTATTTGTTTTGGTCAGTGATAAGTGTATACCTTGTAATTCTGCAGTGTAAACTAAAGTGTAGTCGTGTAATTATAATATCACTTTGCTCTATGTCATTTGTTTTGGTCAGTGATAAGTGTATACATTGTAATTCTGCAGTGTAAACTGTAGTGTAGTCGTGTAATTATAATATCACTTTGCTCTATGTTATTTGTTTTGGTCAGTGATAAGTGTATACCTTGTAATTCTGCAGTGTAAACAGAAGTGTAGTCGTGTAATTATAATATCACTTTGCTCTATGTCATTTGTTTTGGTCTGTGATAAGTGTATACCTTGTAATTCTGCAGTGTAAACTGAAGTATAGTCGTGTAATTATAATATCACTTTGCTCTATGTTATTTGTTTTGGTCAGTGATAAGTGTAAACCTTGTAATTCTGCAGTGTAAACTGAAGTGTAGTCGTGTAATTATAATATCACTTTGCTCTATGTTATTTGTTTTGGTCAGTGATAAGTGTATACCTTGTAATTCTGCAGTGTAAACTAAAGTGTAGTCGTGTAATTATAATATCACTTTGCTCTATGTCATTTGTTTTGGTCAGTGATAAGTGTATACATTGTAATTCTGCAGTGTAAACTGTAGTGTAGTCGTGTAATTATAATATCACTTTGCTCTATGTTATTTGTTTTGGTCAGTGATAAGTGTATACCTTGTAATTCTGCAGTGTAAACAGAAGTGTAGTCGTGTAATTATAATATCACTTTGCTCTATGTCATTTGTTTTGGTCTGTGATAAGTGTATACCTTGTAATTCTGCAGTGTAAACTGAAGTATAGTCGTGTAATTATAATATCACTTTGCTCTATGTTATTTGTTTTGGTCAGTGATAAGTGTAAACCTTGTAATTCTGCAGTGTAAACTGAAGTGTAGTCGTGTAATTATAATATCACTTTGCTCTATGTTATTTGTTTTGGTCAGTGATAAGTGTATACCTTGTAATTCTGCAGTGTAAACTAAAGTGTAGTCGTGTAATTATAATATCACTTTGCTCTATGTTATTTGTTTTGGTCAGTGATAAGTGTATACCTTGTAATTCTGCAGTGTAAACTGAAGTGTAGTCGTGTAATTATAATATCACTTTGCTCTATGTTCTTTGTTTTGGTCAGTGATAAGTGTATACCTTGTAATTCTGCAGTGTAAACAGAAGTGTAGTCGTGTAATTATAATATCACTTTGCTCTATGTCATTTGTTTTGGTCTGTGATAAGTGTATACCTTGTAATTCTGCAGTGTAAACTGAAGTATAGTCGTGTAATTATAATATCACTTTGCTCTATGTTATTTGTTTTGGTCAGTGATAAGTGTAAACCTTGTAATTCTGCAGTGTAAACTGAAGTGTAGTCGTGTAATTATAATATCACTTTGCTCTATGTTATTTGTTTTGGTCAGTGATAAGTGTATACCTTGTAATTCTGCAGTGTAAACTAAAGTGTAGTCGTGTAATTATAATATCACTTTGCTCTATGTCATTTGTTTTGGTCAGTGATAAGTGTATACATTGTAATTCTGCAGTGTAAACTGTAGTGTAGTCGTGTAATTATAATATCACTTTGCTCTATGTTATTTGTTTTAGTCAGTGATAAGTGTAAACCTTGTAATTCTGCAGTGTAAACTGAAGTGTAGTCGTGTAATTATAATATCACTTTGCTCTATGTTATTTGTTTTGGTCAGTGATAAGTGTATACCTTGTAATTCTGCAGTGTAAACTGAAGTGTAGTCGTGTAATTATAATATCACTTTGCTCTATGTTATTTGTTTTGGTCAGTGATAAGTGTATACATTGTAATTCTGCAGTGTAAACTGTAGTGTAGTCGTGTAATTATAATATCACTTTGCTCTATGTTATTTGTTTTGGTCAGTGATAAGTGTATACCTTGTAATTCTGCAGTGTAAACAGATGTGTAGTCGTGTAATTATAATATCACTTTGCTCTATGTCATTTGTTTTGGTCTGTGATAAGTGTATACCTTGTAATTCTGCAGTGTAAACTGAAGTATAGTCGTGTAATTATAATATCACTTTGCTCTATGTTATTTGTTTTGGTCAGTGATAAGTGTAAACCTTGTAATTCTGCAGTGTAAACTGAAGTGTAGTCGTGTAATTATAATATCACTTTGCTCTATGTTATTTGTTTTGGTCAGTGATAAGTGTATACCTTGTAATTCTGCAGTGTAAACTAAAGTGTAGTCGTGTAATTATAATATCACTTTGCTCTATGTCATTTGTTTTGGTCAGTGATAAGTGTATACATTGTAATTCTGCAGTGTAAACTGTAGTGTAGTCGTGTAATTATAATATCACTTTGCTCTATGTTATTTGTTTTGGTCAGTGATAAGTGTATACCTTGTAATTCTGCAGTGTAAACAGAAGTGTAGTCGTGTAATTATAATATCACTTTGCTCTATGTCATTTGTTTTGGTCTGTGATAAGTGTATACCTTGTAATTCTGCAGTGTAAACTGAAGTATAGTCGTGTAATTATAATATCACTTTGCTCTATGTTATTTGTTTTGGTCAGTGATAAGTGTAAACCTTGTAATTCTGCAGTGTAAACTGAAGTGTAGTCGTGTAATTATAATATCACTTTGCTCTATGTTATTTGTTTTGGTCAGTGATAAGTGTATACCTTGTAATTCTGCAGTGTAAACTAAAGTGTAGTCGTGTAATTATAATATCACTTTGCTCTATGTTATTTGTTTTGGTCAGTGATAAGTGTATACCTTGTAATTCTGCAGTGTAAACTGAAGTGTAGTCGTGTAATTATAATATCACTTTGCTCTATGTTCTTTGTTTTGGTCAGTGATAAGTGTATACCTTGTAATTCTGCAGTGTAAACAGAAGTGTAGTCGTGTAATTATAATATCACTTTGCTCTATGTCATTTGTTTTGGTCTGTGATAAGTGTATACCTTGTAATTCTGCAGTGTAAACTGAAGTATAGTCGTGTAATTATAATATCACTTTGCTCTATGTTATTTGTTTTGGTCAGTGATAAGTGTAAACCTTGTAATTCTGCAGTGTAAACTGAAGTGTAGTCGTGTAATTATAATATCACTTTGCTCTATGTTATTTGTTTTGGTCAGTGATAAGTGTATACCTTGTAATTCTGCAGTGTAAACTAAAGTGTAGTCGTGTAATTATAATATCACTTTGCTCTATGTCATTTGTTTTGGTCAGTGATAAGTGTATACATTGTAATTCTGCAGTGTAAACTGTAGTGTAGTCGTGTAATTATAATATCACTTTGCTCTATGTTATTTGTTTTAGTCAGTGATAAGTGTAAACCTTGTAATTCTGCAGTGTAAACTGAAGTGTAGTCGTGTAATTATAATATCACTTTGCTCTATGTTATTTGTTTTGGTCAGTGATAAGTGTATACCTTGTAATTCTGCAGTGTAAACTGAAGTGTAGTCGTGTAATTATAATATCACTTTGCTCTATGTTATTTGTTTTGGTCAGTGATAAGTGTATACCTTGTAATTCTGCAGTGTAAACTGAAGTGTAGTCGTGTAATTATAATATCACTTTGCTCTATGTTATTGGTTTTGGTCTGTGATAAGTGTATACCTTGTAATTCTGCAGTGTAAACTGAAGTGTAGTCGTGTAATTATAATATCACTTTGCTCTATGTTATTTGTTTTGGTCAGTGATAAGTGTAAACCTTGTAATTCTGCAGTGTAAACTGAAGTGTAGTCGTGTAATTATAATATCACTTTGCTCTATGTTATTTGTTTTGGTCAGTGATAAGTGTATACCTTGTAATTCTGCAGTGTAAACTGAAGTGTAGTCGTGTAATTATAATATCACTTTGCTCTATGTTCTTTGTTTTGGTCAGTGATAAGTGTAAACCTTGTAATTCTGCAGTGTAAACTGAAGTGTAGTCGTGAAATTATAATATCACTTTGCTCTATGTTATTTGTTTTGGTCAGTGATAAGTGTAAACCTTGTAATTCTGCAGTGTAAACTGAAGTGTAGTCGTGTAATTATAATATCACTTTGCTCTATGTTATTTGTTTTGGTCAGTGATAAGTGTATACCTTGTAATTCTGCAGTGTAAACTGAAGTGTAGTCGTGTAATTATAATATCACTTTGCTCTATGTTATTTGTTTTGGTCAGTGATAAGTGTATACCTTGTAATTCTGCAGTGTAAACTGAAGTGTCGTCGTGTAATTATAATATCACTTTGCTCTATGTCATTTGTTTTGGTCAGTGATAAGTGTATACATTGTAATTCTGCAGTGTAAACTGAAGTGTAGTCGTGTAATTATAATATCACATTTGCTCTATGTTATTTGTTTTGGTCTGTGATAAGTGTATACCTTGTAATTCTGCAGTGTAAACTGAAGTGTAGTCGTGTAATTATAATATCACTTTGCTCTATGTTATTTGTTTTGGTCAGTGATAAGTGTATACCTCGTAATTCTGCAGTGTAAACTGAAGTGTAGTCGTGTAATTATAATATCACTTTGCTCTATGTTATTTGTTTTGGTCAGTGATAAGTGTAAACCTTGTAATTCTGCAGTGTAAACTGAAGTGTAGTCGTGTAATTATAATATCACTTTGCTCTATGTTATTTGTTTTGGTCAGTGATAAGTGTAAACCTTGTAATTCTGCAGTGTAAACTGAAGTGTAGTCGTGTAATTATAATATCACTTTGCTCTATGTTATTTGTTTTGGTCAGTGATAAGTGTATACCTTGTAATTCTGCAGTGTAAACTGAAGTGTAGTCGTGTAATTATAATATCACTTTGCTCTATGTTATTTGTTTTGGTCAGTGATAAGTGTATACCTTGTAATTCTGCAGTGTAAACTGAAGTGTAGTCGTGTAATTATAATATCACTTTGCTCTATGTTATTTGTTTTGGTCTGTGATAAGTGTATACCTTGTAATTCTGCAGTGTAAACAGAAGTGTAGTCGTGTAATTATAATATCACTTTGCTCTATGTCATTTGTTTTGGTCTGTGATAAGTGTATACCTTGTAATTCTGCAGTGTAAACTGAAGTATAGTCGTGTAATTATAATATCACTTTGCTCTATGTTATTTGTTTTGGTCAGTGATAAGTGTAAACCTTGTAATTCTGCAGTGTAAACTGAAGTGTAGTCGTGTAATTATAATATCACTTTGCTCTATGTTATTTGTTTTGGTCAGTGATAAGTGTATACCTTGTAATTCTGCAGTGTAAACTAAAGTGTAGTCGTGTAATTATAATATCACTTTGCTCTATGTCATTTGTTTTGGTCAGTGATAAGTGTATACATTGTAATTCTGCAGTGTAAACTGTAGTGTAGTCGTGTAATTATAATATCACTTTGCTCTATGTTATTTGTTTTAGTCAGTGATAAGTGTAAACCTTGTAATTCTGCAGTGTAAACTGAAGTGTAGTCGTGTAATTATAATATCACTTTGCTCTATGTTATTTGTTTTGGTCAGTGATAAGTGTATACCTTGTAATTCTGCAGTGTAAACTGAAGTGTAGTCGTGTAATTATAATATCACTTTGCTCTATGTTATTTGTTTTGGTCAGTGATAAGTGTATACCTTGTAATTCTGCAGTGTAAACTGAAGTGTAGTCGTGTAATTATAATATCACTTTGCTCTATGTTATTGGTTTTGGTCTGTGATAAGTGTATACCTTGTAATTCTGCAGTGTAAACTGAAGTGTAGTCGTGTAATTATAATATCACTTTGCTCTATGTTATTTGTTTTGGTCAGTGATAAGTGTAAACCTTGTAATTCTGCAGTGTAAACTGAAGTGTAGTCGTGTAATTATAATATCACTTTGCTCTATGTTATTTGTTTTGGTCAGTGATAAGTGTATACCTTGTAATTCTGCAGTGTAAACTGAAGTGTAGTCGTGTAATTATAATATCACTTTGCTCTATGTTCTTTGTTTTGGTCAGTGATAAGTGTAAACCTTGTAATTCTGCAGTGTAAACTGAAGTGTAGTCGTGAAATTATAATATCACTTTGCTCTATGTTATTTGTTTTGGTCAGTGATAAGTGTAAACCTTGTAATTCTGCAGTGTAAACTGAAGTGTAGTCGTGTAATTATAATATCACTTTGCTCTATGTTATTTGTTTTGGTCAGTGATAAGTGTATACCTTGTAATTCTGCAGTGTAAACTGAAGTGTAGTCGTGTAATTATAATATCACTTTGCTCTATGTTATTTGTTTTGGTCAGTGATAAGTGTATACCTTGTAATTCTGCAGTGTAAACTGAAGTGTCGTCGTGTAATTATAATATCACTTTGCTCTATGTCATTTGTTTTGGTCAGTGATAAGTGTATACATTGTAATTCTGCAGTGTAAACTGAAGTGTAGTCGTGTAATTATAATATCACATTTGCTCTATGTTATTTGTTTTGGTCTGTGATAAGTGTATACCTTGTAATTCTGCAGTGTAAACTGAAGTGTAGTCGTGTAATTATAATATCACTTTGCTCTATGTTATTTGTTTTGGTCAGTGATAAGTGTATACCTCGTAATTCTGCAGTGTAAACTGAAGTGTAGTCGTGTAATTATAATATCACTTTGCTCTATGTTATTTGTTTTGGTCAGTGATAAGTGTAAACCTTGTAATTCTGCAGTGTAAACTGAAGTGTAGTCGTGTAATTATAATATCACTTTGCTCTATGTTATTTGTTTTGGTCAGTGATAAGTGTAAACCTTGTAATTCTGCAGTGTAAACTGAAGTGTAGTCGTGTAATTATAATATCACTTTGCTCTATGTTATTTGTTTTGGTCAGTGATAAGTGTATACCTTGTAATTCTGCAGTGTAAACTGAAGTGTAGTCGTGTAATTATAATATCACTTTGCTCTATGTTATTTGTTTTGGTCAGTGATAAGTGTATACCTTGTAATTCTGCAGTGTAAACTGAAGTGTAGTCGTGTAATTATAATATCACTTTGCTCTATGTTCTTTGTTTTGGTCAGTGATAAGTGTAAACCTTGTAATTCTGCAGTGTAAACTGAAGTGTAGTCGTGTAATTATAATATCACTTTGCTCTATGTTATTTGTTTTGGTCAGTGATAAGTGTATACCTTGTAATTCTGCAGTGTAAACTGAAGTGTAGTCGTGTAATTATAATATCACTTTGCTCTATGTTATTTGTTTTGGTCAGTGATAAGTGTTTACCTTGTAATTCTGCAGTGTAAACTGAAGTGTAGTCGTGTAATTATAATATCACTTTGCTCTATGTCATTTGTTTTGGTCAGTGATAAGTGTATACCTTGTAATTCTGCAGTGTAAACTGAAGTGTAGTCGTGTAATTATAATATCACTTTGCTCTATGTCATTTGTTTTGGTCAGTGATAAGTGTATACCTTGTAATTCTGCAGTGTAAACTGAAGTGTAGTCGTGTAATTATAATATCACTTTGCTCTATGGTATTTGTTTTGGTCAGTAATAAGTGTATACCTCGTAATTCTGCAGTGTAAACTGAAGTGTAGTCGTGTAATTATAATATCACTTTGCTCTATGTTATTTGTTTTGGTCAGTGATAAGTGTAAACCTTGTAATTCTGCAGTGTAAACTGAAGTGTAGTCGTGTAATTATAATATCACTTTGCTCTATGTTATTTGTTTTTGACAGTGATAAATGTATACCTTGTAATCCTGCAGTAACTATTAAATACAGCGTGGCAGCGTGATTTCTATAAGTGAATTGAATTCCGAGCCAGGCCGCGTTATATTGAAGGCAGTGGGTTATTAAACACCCCGTGAAGGCTCAATAACAGTTTCAGCATTGAATGGTGGCTTCATGTCGAATAGGGGAAGCTAATTTTGGCCCCTAAATCTTTGTAATACAGCCGGCAAATTGGCTGGCGAGAACAATGTCTCGTTGAATTGGCATCCCACAGAAAATATTTCATTTAAATTACTAATTCTTGATGGTGGATTGAATTTTCATCTGCGGACATTAGTCAACTAATGAATTTTTACTCTTCGATTAAAAAACCATCCATAAATTAAATGATAGTTTCTAATTAAGATTGTCAAGGTTGAGACGTAGCAGATCATCCCATAAGTAATGTCGGTGGACTGTAGAATGTGTCCATCCAAGTTTTTCTGCTAGCTCTTCGACTTTTTCAACAGGATTTTCTTCTACAGTAGCCTGCAGGAGCTGGTGGTCAAGCTCTGTTGGTCCACCTGTACGAGGCTCGCCTTCAAGCTTGCCGTTTCCCGCTCAAAATCGTTCAAACCACCGCTGCACTTGTCGCTCACTAATGACATTTCCGCCATACATTTCTACAAATTTTCGATATGTTGAAGCAGCATTTTTATCTTTATCGAATCCCCAATTCATAACATGAATTGATGATCATAACATAAACAAGGTGTAAATGGTACCTTGTGAGATCCACTTTAAATGAAATTTCAGCACAGAATAAATAACCTTCACCAACCCAAACTTGATAAATGGGAGTGTATTTTATGCTATAGTAAAAAAAAATTGAAAAGGAGGGAACATAAACCGACAGAATAATTAAACCAGACAATAGATATGAATCATCCTTTTCCAAAAAGAGCCATGTCCATAAAAGCTAATTGTTGAGGGAAAGAAAAAAATCTGTTACAGGATCTAAGGTTTTTAATTTCCGTTGAAGGTTTTGTTTTTTTAAAGGGTGTTGCCTTACTATACAGGGTTTCATGACGTTTTCCCCTTTTACAATAATAGTTTTTAAGACAAAGTAAATAATATTTTGGACTTGGGCCGTTTTGGAACTGGATGCTGGACAAGGGTCATTTTGGAACTGTATAAAATGGGGAAGGTGCTTTTTGATTTTGTACAATGCTTTAACTTGGTTTAACAATGAATTTGAGTAATTTGGGAATTTCTTCATAATTTTTTATTATTCTTATTTACTGTTAAAACAAATTAATTCGTAAAAGTTAGTACAAATATAGACTTAAATGTTATTAAATCTAAGTTTTGAGTTATTTTACACAACTTATTTTCCATCTCACAGTCCTGGTCTTCTGAATCGTTCCCATCAACTTTTTCTATATTTTGGAAAAGTAATTTGTATAAGTGCAACTTTGGAAAATTCTGCCAGTATACTGGCAGAACATATATGTTATATGTACATTTTGGAACATATATGTTCCAAAATGCAGAGTAAGTAGTTTCGCTACATCTCTTTTTTCTCCTTCCTTGTTGGTATACCAGGTGTCAGTTCATGATGTTCAAAAGCGATTTTCATAGGATAAGGGCCTTTTTAAGGCTTTAATATTTTATTCACAAGAAAGAGCAGGGAAAGCTTAATACAGTGTTTCCAAAATCTCATTATCGAAATTTGTGGACATGGGCCCATTTGGAAATGGATGACTCATATGATAGGACCTGATATAAATAAAATAGCGCAATTCAAGACTTACACAAGTTAAAACTGACGTATACCACGTTTATTTTCAATCCATCCGTTAATGTTTGAATTTCATTTTGCACAAACTATTAAGTATTTCGCCTAACCTAGTGCTTTGTAATAACAAATAAATTATTCAAAGAAGAAATACAAAAGAAACTGCTTTGAGCACTTTGTATTTTGATTTAATAAAAAAGAAAAAGCAATATGTTCTTTGTGTATGTTGTATATAAAATGTTATTTAAAAGGAAAATACAGAATAAACTAAAATGTTTTTCTCACATATTCTTCTCGGAGAAACCTCCATAAGAGCGTCTTGCTATCTTCACCCCGTTTTAGCGGAGGGAGATGGCTGAGAAGAAATCTACCCTCATTATTTTTCCCCTGAACTCCATGATAGACTTACAGCCCTTTTTCATTTTAGCTAAAGTGAGAAGATAATTTTCAATTTACATTCAAACCAAACACTCTTTTTTTATTTTTGCTCATGAATTTATAAAGACCTTTTTGCATCCAATTACAGGTCAAGCAGATGCAATAATAATGTACATACTTAATTTTTATACATATAACACTAAGAAATCCGGGGGCGAGGTTAGCTCAGTGGTAGAGCACTCGACTAATATTCTGGAGCACTTGAGTTCAAATCCCGAGCAAGCACTAAAGATTTGTATCTTCTAGTGTCTTAGATCGTGGGTAGGATTCGGCAACCCTGGCCGTCCCTAGGCCAACCCAGCCTTTAATTAATTTGTTAATAGGTACCTGCAAATGGGAAAATCAGGCGGCTGGCCATATACAAATGTACAATTAGAATTATCGTTATTTAACCAGTTATAAATTCATTAAACGTCCAATCATGCGAGAATAAAATATTACATATTCATTCAATTTTACAATAAATGAAATATGTTAAAAAAACGTCACAAAGTATCAAATTAAAAGTATATATATATATATATATATATATATATATATATATATATATATGGGGGCGAGGTTATCTCAGTGGTAGAGCACTGGACTAATAAGTTGGAGGACCTGAGTTCAATTCCCGAGCAAGCACTAAAGATTTTTTCTTCTAGTGTCTTAGTTAATCGGTTGAATTCGGCCTCCCTGACCGTCCCTAGGCCAACCCAGCCTTTAATAATTTATCAATGGGTACCTTGGTTGCTAATGACTCTAGCAGTCGAAGCAGCCAAGGGGAAAATCAGGCGGCCGGAGCATAGTACTGACCACACTATCTCCCTAGTGTGCCGTATGGTCATGAATCAGATACCTCTATAGTATCTGCCCCTCAGGGCCCTCTTGGACTGTTACGGGACTGATTTTTATATATATATATATAAATCAAAATATTCCTACAGAGAATTTTAGAACAATAGCGATAAATAACCTGATAAAAAATACGTTACGAAAAATCGTCCGCTGGCTTTGCCACATGCGCAGTGGCGTGCATGTAAAGAAGACTGTATATTATACAGTACATTACATAGGTTTGTCCTAAAGCATATTTATGTTCCTGGATTTGTTTTATTTGTTCCTTGTGCCTTATAGGCTATAAAAAATAAAACCTGAATGCAAACTAAAAACAAACCTATATTATATTAAATCAAGATTTAAAAGCAGCATATATCATGCAAACAAATATTTCAGATAGGGACATATTGAATAATATAAAAAAAAATAACTGTTTTTATGATATCAACAGCAAGATTTTACGTATTACTATATTATGAATTTACTTGCATCTCGAGTACTGCTAGTAAAAAATATATATGTATATATATATATATATATATATATATATATATATATATATATATGTATATATATAATTTAATAATTGACGGACATACTCGGGAAAAAGAAAAGAAATACGGTAAAACGGAGACATTAAAATAAAAATTCAAAATTATTTTTAATTAAAATAAATTTTAAATTCTGAATAAAACAAGAAACTTGTGGCTCGATGATGAATTGGTAGCTCTAGAGATTGGGAATTGACCCAAATAGCTTTGAGAGTAAATTGGAGTTTGTGGCTAGAAATTTGCGGCCGATATTACGCGGGACACTGGATTAGAGATCTGGCAATTCCTGTTGGCAAATGGGTCGTTTAAATCAGAAGATCAAACTTTACTATGCGGAGATATTTAACTTAGGGATTCCAACTGCTTATTAGTTTTAAGGAGTCTCTCTCTCTCTCTCTCTCTCTCTCTCTCTCTCTCTCTCTCTCTCTCTCTCTCTCTCTCTCTCTCTCTCTCTCTCGTGCGCGCGCGCGCCCACACACATACACACACACAACACACACACACACACACACACACACACAAACACACACTCTTCTTGAATCGATATTTTTATTTTATAGTACACAATAATATTTAAATAAATAATATATTTCATTATTGTTTCTTTTACATTCAGTATGTGACATGGATTGGCAAAGGCCGGCCTTACATGTTACGGTATACCGGAGAGGTATACTTGCACAGGTGTACAGAGGCGAGAGCCCACAACCGCTCCGGTAAACCGGACGGGTGAAGGATTTCTACAGTCTAGAAATGGCGAGCCGACAAGATGACGTCATTGCTTTAGTGGGTTTGTTAGTGGCTATAATCTGCAAAAAAATACGAAAACGCACAGCTATGGTATTCCTTGCTCTTAACTAGCCACAAACAGGGTTCTGATCGATAAATTTTAATTTTCCTCGAGAATTACGTTTCCGTTTTCGGACAAACATGATACTAACACAGGAAACAATATAGAAACGTTCTAAATAACCACAAGCACGCGAGAATAGACTGTAAGTTTAGCACAACACGAAGCTCTCTAATCAGAGTATTAGCTACAACTAGCCTCACACCTGCGCAGGTATACCGGATGACTCCCACACACGCTCCGGTCTTCTCGCCTGCGCAGGTAAAAAGAATTGAATTTTGATTCTTCTCCGGTATACCTGTACAGGCCGCTACGCCTGCACAGGTATACCGGAAGGGCTCGCACACACGCTCCGGTTTACCTGCGCAGGTCACCTGTGCAGGTATACCTCTCCGGTATACCGGAAAGTGTATGGCCGGCCTAATAAGGCATAATAAAAAAAGAAGAGTCAATAAAATGTATGATAGAAAAATGTAAAGGTGATTTGTACTTATGACTTTTGTTTAACGGCGTATCCACAAATCTGGGCTTCTAGCGCCGACTTACGTACTACAAACCTCTTCTAGGCTTGGATGTACCCGGTTGGATGATGGTATTATGGTCGTCTTGGTGTGATCCGAAAATAGGCTGCTGCCGCACTCTAAAGCGCCATTTTCACGGGGCAATAATACGAAAGCGTGGCCGTGGAATTCGTGGAATTGCCTCGTCTGAACAAGTTGGCTTGAGATTAGCTCTGTCGTCATCGGGTGACAAGAAAATTCCCGAACGCTCACGAACGGTATTAAACGTGTTTGATATTCAAGCTTGGTCACGAATCTCAAGTCAAAAAAGTCCGACTCGCAGGAACTGCATCATCTTAGCGCGGTTCCGTTCTTATCCCTAGTCTAATTTGGAAAGATTAAAATAGAATCAGTTATTATTTTGGTTCCACCAGTCTTGAAAGGTCTTAATTTACGATCTTACCTGTATGGGTCGGCCAACCCATACGTCGGCCAGAAAGGCCTTCGCTCAGAGGCATTTGGAAAACCTTGGGATCTCTCCCAATATATATATATACATACACAAATTTGAACCACCGTTATTTTCGGTCCCTAGGGGTTCTGAAACGCGAAATTTTCTAGTCGGCACTTCCGGATTGTTTCATGAGATCAACCTTATAAGTGGGGTTCCTCCCTATGAAGGAAGGGAGGAACCGCGCTAAAAGAGCAAATATTAAATGACAAACAAACATTAAAAATAAATATTAAAACAATTTATAATTTTTACAGAATTTACACGTTTCTGGAATTTACAATAATTTATAGATTTTTTTTAATGATAAAAAAGACATTTTGTGTAGACGAATTCTGAAATCAGTATTGTTAACTAAGTTCCATCTTCAGTAATTAGACATTAGCTGCTTCTTTGATTAAATTTAACTAACTATGAAAATAGATAGAAGGTCAAGAAATAAAAATTTCACTAAATAGAATCACAAAATTTTTTTCCCCTAAATGCGTCGCGCCGCTTTGATGCATCTTCAGAGAAATGTATTTTAAATAAATCAGCTTCAGCCTCAATTCATATCAAGAACTGGCGTATTATCACTCGGCTATCCACGGATTGCCAGACTTTTATAACATCATCACCACCTGTTCGTTCACCCATTCAGGTACTGGCTACACCAACCGTTGCTTAACTTCGGTGATCAGCGGGTGCAGATGTATTGTTGTTATTGTGATTTTCACAGCTTTGCAGACAATCCTTCGGCTTTAAACTTTTCTTTTACTAGTTCTTTAGTCAAATTTCTTTATTAAAATCTCTTCAATTAATTTTAAAACTAACTTCACACTTCAGTATCATTACATTCTAATGTAATGGGCCTTCGTTTTACTTCGTGAATTCTGTCTGCTGAGGGATATTGGTTCGATTCAAACAAATTTGGTGGCTTTTCCATCGGAAGATAGGAAGTTAACAACCACAACCTCCCTTGCATTTATCTAAATTAAACCGCAGTTGTCATAAAAAGGATGTTCAATTATATTTGTCTATGATAATTATGAAAGATTATAATTATTAATTATAACTGTTGAATTGTTAAGCGTAGATTTCCACCACAACCAACAAATGAATAATTTGAAACAATTCAAAAACAAAACATGGTAATATAAATAAAATTATATTTATAATTGACCTTAAAAACAAATTAGCTATCTTAGAGGAATCTACATCTAGGTCATTAGCGCCAGCGAGCCGTGGGATGACAAAATTCCTGCCGGAGGTTGGGAATCGAACCCACCATCTCCCGCTTATGAATCCAAGGCGCTAGCCATTAGACCACGGGAGACCCCTCTATCGGTTAATATATCAAAATCAAAAATATTAAAATTTCACAAAGGCAAATGCAAAAATTACTCCAAATTCTATTATTCTGGTCAAGAAATTGAGCAAGTCAAGAAGTTTGTTTATCTCGGTGTTTTGTTCTCGTCGTCAGCACTATTTCTAGAGGAAACAATTTATGCAATTACAAAATGAAAATCTGCAATATCTACTGTTTTCAAAATTTTGGTAGGGTCTAAATGTAATATATATAAATTTATTACATCATCCACGGGGCAGATAATGCTCAATTGCATGAGATCCTAAACAGAGCCTCAAAAGAGGATTATATCAAAATATCTCAATACCTTAGGAATATGTTAAAGCTGAGGGCTTCACTGCTCGGAGAATAATTCGTCGATACAAATGCAAACTAACGAATATGAAAAAATGCATCTTTCATTGTCCATCTTTAATAATTTCTGCTGAACTTATTTACGGCAAATTCTTCAATCTGACTTCACTCTATTAAAGGGAAAGTATTCTACTATCAAAAGGTCAAATCTGCCGAATATTTGACTGTCCAAAAAAAAAGTTATGAATAAATACTTTTCCACTCTGAAAAGTGGTGATTTTCATATTCGTTAGTTTGCTTTTGTATCGACGAATTCTACTTCGTTTTGTTATCGTTTGAATATTCATATTTTTCCTCCTGTTTATCTATTTTTAAATATATTATATAGTATATAAATATAAATAACTAGGCTATATACAATATTTTTTATTTTTTTTTTAAGATGGAACGGCATTTTTCTCCAGCGGTGGTACTCCTCCTCACTTCTTCCCGGAATATTTCGATGGATTCATCTCCATCTTCTTCAGCCAGGTACTTGTTTCTTCCTCGGTGGTAGCCAAGGGAATGACATTTTTCTCGATCTGGGCTCCTTTTCTCCCCTCTGGCCACAGTATCGGCGGACGAATGGTGTTGAAGCTCCCTGGTGTAGTTGGGATTCTGTCCGTTGGCAGCGCTGATGGTATTGCGTCTTTTTTTTTTTTCTCTCCTCCTGCTTCTATTTTCCTCGCCGTAAGGTTTTATATGTTTGATGTTATTTTTCGTCGCTGGGATAGTATTTTAAGATGGAACGGCATTTTTCTCCAGCGGTGGTACTCCTCCTCACTTCTTCCCGGAATATTTCGATGGATTCATCTCCATCTTCTTCAGCCAGGTACTTGTTTCTTCCTCGGTGGTAGCCAAGGGAATGACATTTTTCTCGATCTGGGCTCCTTTTGAGATGAATCCATCGAAATATTCCGGGAAGAAGTGAGGAGGAGTACCACCGCTGGAGAAAAATGCCGTTCCATCTTAAAATACTATCCCAGCGACGAAAAATAACATCAAACATATAAAACCTTACGGCGAGGAAAATAGAAGCAGGAGGAGAGAGAAAAAAAAAAGACGCAATACCATCAGCGCTGCCAACGGACAGAATCCCAACTACACCAGGGAGCTTCAACACCATTCGTCCGCCGATACTGTGGCTAGAGGGGAGAAAAGGAGCCCAGATCGAGAAAAATGTCATTCCCTTGGCTACCACCGAGGAAGAAACAAGTACCTGGCTGAAGAAGATGGAGATGAATCCATCGAAATATTCAGGGAAGAAGTGAGGAGGAGTACCACCGCTGGAGAAAAATGCCGTTCCATCTTAAAATACTATCCCAGCGACGAAAAATAACATCAAACATATAAAACCTTACGGCGAGGAAAATAGAAGCAGAAGGAGAGAAAAAAAAAAGACGCAATACCATCAGCGCTGCCAACGGACAGAATCCCAACTACACCAGGGAGCTTCAACACCATTCGTCCGCCGATACTGTGGCTAGAGGGGAGAAAAGGAGCCCAGATCGAGAAAAATGTCATTCCCTTGGCTACCACCGAGGAAGAAACAAGTACCTGGCTGAAGAAGATGGAGATGAATCCATCGAAATATTCCGGGAAGAAGTGAGGAGGAGTACCACCGCTGGAGAAAAATGCCGTTCCATCTTAAAATACTATCCCAGCGACGAAAAATAACATCAAACATATAAAACCTTACGGCGAGGAAAATAGAAGCAGGAGGAGAGAAAAAAAAAAGACGCAATACCATCAGCGCTGCCAACGGACAGAATCCCAACTACACCAGGGAGCTTCAACACCATTCGTCCGCCGATACTGTGGCTAGAGGGGAGAAAAGGAGCCCAGATCGAGAAAAATGTCATTCCCTTGGCTACTACCGAGGAAGAAACAAGTACCTGGCTGAAGAAGATGGAGATGAATCCATCGAAATATTCCGGGAAGAAGTGAGGAGGAGTACCACCGCTGGAGAAAAATGCCGTTCCATCTTAAAATACTATCCCAGCGACGAAAAATAACATCAAACATATAAAACCTTACGGTGAGGAAAATAGAAGCAGGAGGAGAGAAAACAAAAAGACGCAATACCATCAGCGCTGCCAACGGACAGAATCCCAACTACACCAGGGAGCTTCAACACCATTCGTCCGCCGATACTGTGGCTAGAGGGGAGAAAAGGAGCCCAGATCGAGAAAAATGTCATTCCCTTGGCTACCACCGAGGAAGAAACAAGTACCTGGCTGAAGAAGATGGAGATGAATCCATCGAAATATTCCGGGAAGAAGTGAGGAGGAGTACCACCGCTGGAGAAAAATGCCGTTCCATCTTAAAATACTATCCCAGCGACGAAAAATAACATCAAAAATATTTTTTATGTATTATGATTGCCAAAACAATATTTATTTAAATAAATTTAAATAGGTTATTTTTGTAAATTATTAATTAATTAAGTTATAAATATTATTAAGATATAGGTGCATGTTAAATAAAAATTATATTAATGCATGACCCTAGTAATAATAACATTAGTTATACTAATCATATTATATAAGGCCTACTCCTCGCTATGGGGAAGCCTTGTAAGCGATAAGCAAAATAATAATAAAATAAATAAATAAATTAAATTTATGGACATGCAGGGAAATCAATAAAGACATTTTTTTTTTTTTAGATGTCTGTGGAGTTCGATAACCCTAGATATAAATTCCCCATGGATTGAGAGATAAATGCGTGTGCCGGCTGGAATAAGCCTGGAATTAGTATAAGCCTCTGTCTGATGCTCTGGATTCATCTCCATTCGTATAAGGGCTTAAACCCAGCATAATCTAACTCACATTGAAGACATAATAGATGAAAAACACCCTAATTTATATCTGAAAATTGTATTTTTCCCTTATATTTATATATGTGTGTGTGTTTTCCCTTATATATATATATATATATATATATATATGTGTGTGTGTGTGTGTGTGTGTGTGTGTGTGTGTGTGTGTGTGTGTGTGTTACCGACAAAGTATATAATCAGGCATTCTATAGAATGCCTAAATCCAGCCGGCAATGTATGAAATAAAGCTTATTTCATACTTTGCCTAGGCATTCTATAGAATGCCTACTGTGCTTTAGGCAAAGTATGAAACACAGGAGTTGTAGCTTGTAGGAGTAACTACCGGCGGTGCGATTGCGGATTTATATCCATGAACATCGCGTCTAGGCGAATTAGAAGAATGCCTAGGACGACTTTTGGGCATACGTGCTATGCGTTTCCGCTCGCTACGCTCGCTCTAGAAGTTATCAAAACCATAGTTAATCATAGTTATTTTAGTGGTTTGTATTGATTCTGAACACTCAAATTCTAACTGTCGTCATTTCTTTCAAGTATCTAAGTAAATTTTATGTAGTATACTCAAAACCTTTTTAATTTTATACATTGCCAAATAAGCAACAGGCATTCTATAGAATACCTAGGCATTATATAGAATGCCTAGGCAATGTATAGAATGCCTAGGCAATGTGTGTAATACGATGTTCATTCTACACTTTGCCTAAACCACTCAGGCATTCTATAGAATGCAACATATTGTTTAGACAAACAAAGTCATTATATACAAAACTATCAGCACACCTATTTTGGACTTATGGACTTGAACTCTGTGTAACAACCAAAACATCAAAAATACAGAGCACAAAGGCATTCCTATCCAAAGGCCTACGCAAAATATTTAATGATCCTTTCTACCTTTCTAATAAAACCCTTCATCATAAACTCAACATCACGTTCTTAAAAAATAATTTTATATCTTTAACACTCTCCAGCCATTTTAAACATTTCTGAAGTTTCTTAGAATAATTATGGGATTCATATTTATTCTAAAAAACTTCAGAAAGGTTTAGAATAATAATGTTAAAAATGCTCCGTGTAATTTCATTTGAAATATCTCACTTCTTTACGACAAAACATATTACGGATTTTCCACTTTGACCTAAAAAATGTAGGTCTTTCATTTGGATAATTTCAATTTACAGGAATCGAGAAAACATTCTTTAGAAATAATTACAATACTAATGGAAAGACAAGTTAGTTATTAGGTAGAATCTTGGGAGAATGGAACTGGTTAAAGGAGAATCAATAGGCTTAAAGTTTCAACAAAGGAAAATGTTAAGACCCATTGTTCCAGTTAAATCTAATTCCTAGCATTGTTTTGGGAAACCGTTTCCAGTTCTTGAAAGAAGTTACCGTTTCAAATCTTAGGGACACTTTTAACACTAGATTTACCAGACCTGGTACTGGTATTAATGCCAATAACAAAAAATATATTTATTACTAATATACATAAAGTAACATTAAGTTCATAAAATGTATTCTCTACTTATAGCTACAAAAGTCATAACATCATTTAGGAAAGCAAATGTTATATGGACTTCTTTAAACGGAAAGGAACCAAGTGCCATCTGTTCATTCTTTAGAGAATTGGGTTTAAAGTTTTTTGTGGGTCTAAAATTCCTTTATTACCTAAAATGTTTCATTCATTTTCTCTCATTAAAATAAACTGTTGTTATAGTAATGAGGTTTTATTTTTATAGTTATTGATAAAAATGGTGCTCGATTCCTTTCTGTTTATTACAGCATACTGGATACACCATTTCACTTTCTTTTTTTTTTTGTATTTTTTTCTTGCTTTAATGACAACATTATACTTTAAACAGGGGGCGAGGTTAGCTCAGTGGTAGAGCACTCGACTAATGAACTGGAGGACCAGGTTCAAAACCCGAGGGCGCACTAAAGATTTTTTTTTCTAGTGCTGCCGTTCGAGGATTGGATTTGGGGTCCCAGATCGTCCCTTGTCTCACCCAGCCTTTAATGAATTTAATTAATAATGGGTACCTTGGGTGCTAATGACTCTAGCAGTCGAAGCAGCCAAGGGGAAAATCAGGCGGCCGGAGCATAGTATTGACCACACTATCTCCCTAGTGTGCCGTATGGTCAAGAATCAGATACCTCTACAGTATCTGCCCCTCTGGGCCCTTGTGGCCTGTTACGGGACTGATTTTTTTTTTTTTTTTTTATATTTTAAACAATTTTTTTATTTTTTATTTTTATTACTATATAAATTCTCTAATTCTCTACAAGATAGCACCAAAAACTCAATTTCGTAAAAAATGGCGCTTGGTTCCTTTCCGTTTAAAGGCGTTCATATGTAGTAAGAATTTCAAATTGAAATTGCACGACCAGTCAAAATGACTATTCTGGTAAATCTAGTGTTAATTTTCCCAACACTGGCTTTTAGCCTTTTCTCTCGTTCCTAATAGGGATGTTAACTCACTTCTGAAGACAATGATGACACGAACAGGATCTGCTGACAAAAAATGTTGACGTTTTGTAGGTAACGAAAAAAACGGGTGTTTATATCAGGTCATCCCATAAGTAATGCCGGTTGAGTGTAGAATGTGTCGATCCAAGTTTTTATGATAGCACTTCGACTGTTACAACAGGATTTTCTCCTACAGTAGCCTGCAGGAGTTCGTCGTAGAACTGTGTTGCTTGGTCTGTACGAGGCTTGTCTTGAAGCTAGCGGTTTCCCGCTCGAAATTCTTCAAACCACCGCTGCACTTTTCGCTATACATTTGCGAAAAAGCATTGTCTGCTTTATCGAATTCCAAAAGCATAACGTGGCACAAGTGGTGTCTTGGGAGGTCCATATCAAAGGAAATTACAGATCAGTATAAATAAGTTTCACAAACCAAAACATGATAAAGAGGAGTATATTTAATGCTAAAGTAATAAAAAAAAAAATCAACAAAAATAAATTGAAAAAAAAAGGGAACATAAACAGACAGAATATTATAAACCTACATTACTTATCGAGTGTACTAATACATACAGGCTGTATTTTACACTGTTTCTGAATTACCATTATTTCTTAGTAGTTTATTAAATAAAATCAAATATTATTAATTGACAGACAATTGATTGCGAATTATATACCAGTATACTAAATGGTTAAAAAAAAAAGAAAAAATATTTTTTAAAGATCTGATAAACTTTATGCGTATGTTTTTGAGGTCTCTGAGTCCAAATCCACAGTTTGTTTCACCTTACGCCTTTTTCCTAGAGGTCATTTGAAGGTCAAATAGAGAAATATAAATTAGAAAAACCGAAAGAAGATTATTCAAAAATTAATTTTCTGTGAGGCAGTGTAAACCAAAAAAAAAAACAACAACGTGTTCGGACTCAGGTACCTCAAAAACATAAGCATGAATTTTTTGTAGATTTTTTCTACGTTGTTTTATCTATTTGACGTTCAAATGGCCTTCACATGGCCTCGAGGAAAAATCTTAGGGTCAAACAAACTATGGATTTAGACTCAAGGACCTCAAAAACATGTGTATGATTTTTTTCAAATTTTTCCGAGGTTTTTTTCCGAGAAGCAGAAGACAAAATAAATAAAATAAAAATAAAAATTGTAAAAAATATAATTCCAGATTGCTGCACTGCAACCTGCTTATAAATTTATCTTAATTTCCTTTTTGTAATAGCGTGTCAGAAATGTTAGTTAAACGTAATTAATACTATTGAATTATTTCAGGAAGTTATGTAAGATAATGAGGATTGCCCTGAGGCCGAAACGTTTAAAATGAGGAATTGTAATTAGTTCATCAAATATTTGGCTGAGGTTTAGGATCAATAAATAATGTATATATGGAAATAATTTATGCCTCAGAAAATCTTTGTGGATAATTCCTAACATGTCTTTCAGGAAGTTATGTAAGATAATGAGGATGGCCCTGAGGCCAAAACGTTTAAAATGAGGAATTGTAATTAGTTCATCAAATATTTGGCTGAGGTTGAGGATCAATAAATAATGTATATATGGATATAATTTATACCTCTGAAAATCTTTGTGGATAATTCCTAACATGTCTTTCAGGAAGTTATGTAAGATAATGAGGATGGCCCTGAGGCCGAAACGTTTAAAATGAGGAATTGTAATTAGTTCATCAAATATTTGGCTGAGGTTGAGGATCAATAAATAATGTATATATGGAAATAATTTATACCTCAGAAAATCTTTGTGGATAATTCCTAACATGTCTTTCAGGAAGTTATGTAAGATAATGAGGATTGCCCTGAGGCCGAAACGTTTAAAATGAGGAATTGTAATTAGTTCATCAAATATTTGGCTGAGGTTGAGGATCAATAAATAATGTATATATGGATATAATTTATACCTCAGAAAATCTTTGTGGATA